>OX638135.1:81221839-81639339 GCA_951804985.1 Dryomyza anilis | reverse complement strand
GAAATGCAAGAATTTTAATGTATTTATTATGTTTTTAAGGTAATAAAGAAATTCAAAAGAATTAATTTTATTTAAATTTACAATTTTATTAATCATTATCATTAAGTCTCGCCGCGGTAGCTCAGTGGTTTGTGCGTTGGACTGCGAGCCGAAAGGTCCCCGGTTCAAGCCTGGACTGGGGCTAACAACATCTTTTCTTAGAAACATTTTTCTATACCGCGCTACCTCTCGTCAGTAAATGGCAAACCTACGAGAGTAAAACATTGCCTATGAAAAAGCTCTCACCCGCCGTTCGGATTCGGCAATAAACTGTAGGTCCCACCACTTTGAGTACAAATATAACACGCACAGCTCAAAATGGTGAGAGAGCTCGGCCGAAGTTCTATACAGGACTGTAGCGCCAAACTATTATTATTATTATCATTAAATGTCTCAATCTATTTTATAATGTTTCACAATTACTTTAAAAATGTTCTTCAATATATTTTTACAAAAATTCAGTCTTCGGAAAACTGTTCTACGAGTTCGTATCTCTGGATTGTGTACAAAATAAAAACACTCTTATGTTTGGTTTAAATTAACTTTATTAATTCACTTAAATAAACAACTTTACTAATAACAAATTCTAACAACTGCTGCATATCCCCAATTTAACTTGACATTGATCACACGAGATGTACTCGACCACATTCCAATCACTACTGAAGTGTTGTACCTCAGATGCGGCTCCCTTATATACTGCATGTATCAGTTCGACACGTTTCGACAAGCTTCGACTTGTTTCGAGAACCTTCTACTCGTTTCGTGAATGACGAATGCTATTGGCATCTCATTCGCACTCATGTGTTTTAATGTGTAGATCTACCCTCTCTTTCTCGCACATTGCTTAGTACGCTGAATGATCTTCCCTCTCTTTTTAAAACATTGCTTAGTGCGCTGCATTGTCTTGCGTCTCATTTATTATTGTTGATTGCTTGCACAGTGGGGCAAATTACCTCTTTTCGTAACACTGCCCTCCACCTAAATCTGTTCGTCCCGAACAGATGTTAATCCTCTCTCTCTATATACGGCACCAACCTTTCTAAATGTACTACTTTCATTTTTCGTCTGACTCCTGTAGTATTCTGAATCCGATACACAGTGTCATTTATCCTTTTAATTATCCCGTACGGTCCTTCCCGGTGTGTTTGTAGTTTTGGATTTATCAAATTCACTCGTGGCGGGCTACAAAGCATAACCAGATCTCCTTCCTTAAACCCCTCAGAGTTTGCTCTCAAGTCGTATCTGGACTGTATCTTACTACTTGGAATTTGTATCCTCTGCCTTAAGGACTGATGCAACTCGTCTCGGTCTTCACTTTTTCTCTTACGCAAAACACTTTTCGGAATCGGCTTTTGCCCATCCATTGCAGTACGTTCGCAATGTGCTCCTACGTTGTATTGATTTATCTTACCGCAACTTCTGACGTGTTTTCTTTTTGCGGATACACATTGCTTACATCCGTGAATCCAATAGGCGACTGACTTCTGATATCCGACGCAATAGAAACGTTTTCTGACTTCTTCTACCGTTTTATTAATGCTCAAGTGACATCCATTGGATCCACAATGGCATTCCAGTACTATCTCTTTTATTTTTGATTTAGGAACAACAAGTAAATTTCGTGCAGATCTGCCATTTTCAGTTTCCCAAACACGGTAATAACAACCATTTTGTAGCTTCAGGCTTTGCCACTGCGCCCAATAAGCCCTGCTTATTGGACTCTTAGATGCTAACTCGTCCTAATTTTTCGATGTCGGTGTCCTTCTTTTGATCATTTCGTATTTGCTCTAGAGTCCATTGATCATCTGCCATGACATTTAACGAACGAATTTGAATTATGTTCGTCTTTTCTTCTTCCGTCGAGCATTCTCTGGATTCCATTTTACACACTAGTGCCGACACAGTGCCCTAATTGCCATGATGTTCCCTGGTGTTATTTTGGTCATCCTCAGGTCTCTTTTCTGGTCCGTATCCTTTAGGTGGTTGCAGATTCACACATTTACGTCATTCACGACAGTCGCGTGCCATATGCCCATTTTTTCCACAGTTGTAGCATTTATCTTTCAATTGGGTGTTTCTGTTGGCAGCATAATGTCCGGATTTAACCCTGGATTTGGACGCTCTACTTACTCCTTGGCATAAATTTTCTCTCTCCTTATCTAGTACACGTTTCTCCAGCGCTGGTCGGCACAATGTAGACGTTATCTCCTGCGTAAGCGCTGTGGTGACCGTTTCCGTAAATGTTACCTCAGGCGCCATTACTGTTGTACGTTTTGTCTCCTGATCGCGTATGCCATCAACAAACGCTTCGATCTTGCACTTTTCTATGAAATCACTCGTTGAATCTGCATACGACAAATGCGCAAGCCTCGCGACGTCCGCTGCATACGCCTGAAAAGTTTCGCCATTTCGTTGCATTCTACCCTTCAGCTCCATTCGGTATATCTGTTTCATGTGATCACTGCCATATTTTCGCTGCAGTGCAGCCATAACCGCTAAATAACTGTTTCGATCACTTTCTGGAACAGTCTGCAATACTTCGGCTGCGCCTCCTCTTAGCGCCACTATAAGTGCGGCTACGCTGTCCTCATTATTCCATCGATTACTTACAGCCGTAGTCTCAAATTGCAGCTTGAAAATGTTGAACGCTGTGGTTTCACCGTAAATTGGCGATTTTAGCCTCGTACCACTAACAACATGCTGTGTAGGTCCATTTATCTGCAACACGTGCAAATCTTTTTTTATTTCCTGTATTTCTTTGTCTATACCATTTTCAAATCTTTGAATTTTATCATCAACATCATTTATATGCGCTTCAAGTTCATTTACTTTGCTATGTTGATTACTAGAAACTTCCAGAAGCTGCTTAGAATGTTCTTGAAGCTGTTCAGAATTTTCCTGAAGTTTCTGTTCTATTTTGTTAGAATTTTCTACAAGTTCATGCTTCATGTCTAATTTGAGCTGATTGGAATTTTCTAGAAGTTTCTTTTCCATTTTGTTGGAATTTTCTAGAAGTTTCTGTTCCATTTTGTTGAAATTTTCTACAAGTTTCTGTTCCTTTTTGTTGGAATTTTCTTGAAGCTGTTGTTGTATTGCTCCGAGCAACTGGCTCATATCAATACTTTGGGACTGTAATTTTTGCTCCGTGTCCACACTTTTCGATGACGCTGTTGCAACTTTCACTTCAAACTCGTGCTCTGCGAGGTCAATGTCTTGGTTCTCTAATTCTTCCATTAGATGCTTTTGTAGCTTTATCTACTTTCGTACCTACAGTTGGAAGATTATGAATCACCAGCTCCTTCTTTAGCTGGTCGACTTTACGTTGTTCGAATTTAACCATTTTGTATCACAATCCCACTTCTGACACCAATGTTATGAAAATTCAGTCTACGGAAAACTGTTCTACAAGTTCGTATCTCTGGATTGTGCACAAAATAAAAACACTCTTATGTTTGGTTTAAATTATAACAATTAACTTTTTTAATTCAATTTAATAAACAACTTTACTAATAACAAATTCTAACAACTGCTGCATGTCAACAATTTAACTTGACATTTATCACACGAGCTGCACTCGACCACTTTACAATCACTACTGAAGTGCTATACCGCAGATGCGGATCCCTTATATACTGGAAGCATCAGTTCGACACGTTTCGACAAGCTTCGACTTGTTTCGAGAACCTTCTACTCGTTTCGTGAATGACGCATGCTAGGCATCTCATTCGCACTCATGTGTTTTAATGTGCTGATCTTCCATCTCTTTCTACCACATTGCTCAGTACGCTGAATGATCTTCTGTCTCTTTCTAACACATTGCTTATTATTGTTGAATGCTTGCACACTGGGGCAATTACCTCTTTGCGTAACAATATATATATATATATATATATATATATATATATATATATATATATATATATGATTTTTTATTGTTTTATTTATTGTTTTATTAATGATAATGCAACTTAATGAGTTGCTTTAGTTTTGACCACCAGTTGTTGAATGCTTGCACACTGGGGAAAATTACCTCTTTGCGTAACAATATATATATATATATATATATATATATATATATATATATATATATATATATATATATATATATATATACATATATATATATATATATATATATATATATATATATATATATATATATATATATATATATATATATATATATATATATATATATATGTATATATATATATATATATATATATATATATATATATATATATATATTGTTACGCAAAGATGTAATTTGCCCCAGGATGCAAGCATTCAACAACTGGTGGTCAAAACTAAAGCAACTCATTAAGTTGCATTATCATTAATAAAACAATAAATAAAACAATAAAAAATCATATATATATATATATATATATATATATATATATATATATATATATATATATATATATATATATATATATATATATATATATATATATATATATATATATATATATATATATATATTGTTACGCAAAGAGGTAATTTGCCCCAGTGTGCAAGCATTCAACAATAATAAATGAGACGCAAAACAATTCATCGCACTAAGCAATGTGTTAGAAAGAGACAGAAGATCATTCAGCGTACTGAGTATGGTGGTAGAAAGAGATGGAAGATCAGCACATTAAAACACATGAGTGCGAATGAGATGCCTAGCATGCGTTATTCACGAAACGAGTAGAAGGTTCTCGAAACAAGTCGAAGCTTGTCGAAACGTGTCGAACTGATGCTTCCAGTATATAAGGGATCCGCATCTGCGGTATAGCACTTCAGTAGTGATTGTAAAGTGGTCGAGTGCAGCTCGTGTGATAAATGTCAAGTTAAATTGTTGACATGCAGCAGTTGTTAGAATTTGTTATTAGTAAAGTTGTTTATTAAATTGAATTAAAAAAGTTAATTGTTATAATTTAAACCAAACATAAGAGTGTTTTTATTTTGTGCACTATCCAGAGATACGAACTTGTAGTACAGTTTTCCGTAGACTGAATTTTCATAACATTGGCTGAATTTTCATAAAATATATATATATATATATATATATATATATATATATATATATGTATATATATATATATATATATATATATATATATATATATATATATATATATATATATATATATATATATATATATATATTGTTACGCAAAGAGGTAATTTGCCCCAGTGTGCAAGCATTCAACAACTGGTGGTCAAAACTAAAGCAACTCATTAAGTTGCATTAGCATTAATAAAACAATAAAAAATCATGGATAGATTTAACATTTTATTTTATTTAATATTATAAATTATTTATTTACCAAAAATAACACATAATACAATGCAATTCATTCGTTAAAAATTTCTTATTAAGCCTTTATTAAAATATCCCAAATTTTAGGTGGACAAAACTAAAGTAACTCTTCAAATTGTTATACAAAAACATAAATATTTATTAATAAACAACACCATAATCATAATTTTTTAAGATATCAGCACATCTACGAGGTATGGCATCTATTAAATATTCAAGTTGTTCTTTTGGAATATTATACCAGGGATTTTGGGTGCTGTTAAAAATTGTGTGTTTGTTCGTCCCACTGTTCCTCTTAATTTTGTGATCTAAGATACCCCAAAGGTTTTCTCTTGGGTTCAGATCGGGGGATTAAGCTGGTCACTTAAGAACCCTAATATTTTTCATAGTTAGCCACTCCGATACCAGTTTGGAAGTGTGTTTTGGGTCATTGTGTTATTGAAAGATTCAAATAAGTGTAATTTCTTCTAATGCATGCGGCAACATTAGGCTTATTATAATATGTTTATATAAACAACTGTCCATTGTTTCATTAATTTCATAAATTGGCCCAATTACTCAGTGTAAAAAACAGCACCGAACCATAGTTGTTCCGTCTCTATGTTTCATAGTGCCCTTGCAGTTTTTGTGATGGAGACGAGCGTTGACAGTCCTTCTTACTATGAAATTGTTCATGTCTGATGAATCAAAATTCAATATAAAAAATTTCTGACATAAAAAATATCACAGTAAGAACTACCGTCAACAATCGTCGCAATCCAAAATACGGCCATTGGGCAGGTTTGGGCAACGCTCGTCGCAATCCAAAACACTGCAAGGGCACTATGGCACATGGAGTCGGAACAACAATGGTTCGGTGCTGTTTTTCACACTATGGAATCGGGTCAGTTTATGAAATTAATGAAACAATGGACCGTTGTTTGTATAAACATATTTTAATAAGCCTAATACTGCCGCATCCAATAGAAGAAATGACTCTTATTTGAATCTTTTAACAAGACAATGAACCAAAACACACTTCCAAACTGGTAGCGGACTAAATATGCATGGCTAACTATGAACAATAGTAGGCTTCTTAAGTGACCAGCTTAATCACCCGATTTGAACCCAAGAGAAAACCTTTGGGGTATCTTAGATCACAAAATTAAGAGGAACAGTGAGACAAACAAACACACAATTTTTAACCGCATCCAAAATCCCTGGTATAACATTCCAAAAGAACAACTTGAATATATAATAGATTCCATACCTCGTAGATGTGCTGCAATCTTCAAAAATAATGATTATAGTGTTGTATATTAATAAATATTAATGTTTTTTTACGAATGAATTCAATTGTATTATGTGTTATTTTTGTAAGTGAATAATGTACTTTATTAAAGGAAATGAAATGTTCATTCCATTCCATTCCATATATATATATATATATATATATATATATATATATATATATATATATATATATATATATATATATATGTATATATATATATATATATATATATATATATATACGTGCGTGCGTTGAATACAGATATTGCACTACTTAGTGAACCTTACAGCAACGTTACAAATAGCTGGGTGGCTGTGTCCGTACTGCTGTGTCTGTAATATACATGTATAGTTGTTACATCCCTCCAAGATATACAATCCGCGAATTTCAGAGCATCATCTATAGCTTGACTTCCGATGCGATAAACAGAGGACCATTATAGATCGCAGGGGATCTTAATGCATGGGCGACTGAGTGGGGCTGCCAGAATACAAATGAAAGAGGTCGGATATTGTTAGAGTCGTTTGCAATGCTGAACGTGATGAATATGAACTCTGGAAATGAGCAGACGTTCAATCGTAATGGAAGAGGTTCTATAATAGATATTGTGTTTGCCAGCACAAACATTTCGAACCGAATACAGTGGTCTATTAGTGACTACTGTATATACAGTGATCATAGTGCTATAATCATGGACATAGGAAACTATCCCTTGATACCAATGTTAATGAACGCACGTAGATGGAAACCTTCGGGCTAGAAAGCTAACACTTTTGACCAGTAACTGTTCAAAGTTTATATGGAGGATATGATTCTGATTGGTTCACCAGTGTTGTATGTTATAAGGTCCTTCTACTAGGACTTTAACTTGATCCTATTTATACTTACTGAGTCCTTTTTACTTTCTTTATATTATTTAAAACAACCGGTTCTTTTTTACTTTAAGACACTTTATTTCGCTTTAAAAGTTGGTTACACTTATACTTAACACTTATTTGTAGACAGTTCAGCTTATCGAAAACAATTGATTCTTAGTCTATACTTAACTTCTACTTAACACCTCGTATTCTTATAATTTCACAATAAATTGAGTAATTTCATCATGCTAAAATAACTTAGTCAGCGTATTTATAATTTCACAATAAATTGAGTACTTTCATCATTATAAAATAACTAAGTCAGCATTTATTTGTGTGATCTGAGTGACCTATTTAACGTGGGGGTGTATACCTGTGCTATGTTAAGCGGTGTGCGCCAAGACAATTAAATGCTGTTTGTGTTTAACATGCATAATGCTTAACCCTAAAACTATGCCATACAGAAAAATATACTGGTTATGTTATATTGTGGATCATAAGCACGCTGTAAGTTAAACGATTATGATACACAACAGTGGATCATATGTAAGCTGTGAACTCTACGATTATGATACACAACATACCTCCCCCCTTATTGAAAGAAAAAAAAATATTATTATTAAGAAGAATAATAGTTTTTTTTTTCTTTTGTATTATTTTAATTATTTCTGAAGAGAAAATTATTATTAAAAAGAATAATAGTTTTTTCTTTTTACATTGTTTTATGTGATATAAATTACGTTAAGTTCTATTAGTTATGAAGTTATGATCTTTACTTATATAATATTTAATGGATATTAGTAAATTAAGAATTGTAATTTCCAGTTATATATAATAAAAACCTGGTCCTGATGTTTTCGTTGCTGACTGCTGCTGTTCTCCGGTAGTTCGATGCGTTGTTGTTGTTTCTGACGTATTGGCTTCTATTTCATGTGACTTCGTTCGTTGACTTGCTATGGGTGTTGTGGTGTTTGGTTTCTGCGTTGTTGATTTCCGCAATGACCCGATTTTTTCGAGTGGCGATTTCTTGCTGGGAAATGTATTTGACACCATTTCAAGGTTTTCATTAGCCGCTTCTACATCTATTGTTGCTATTGGTGATTTATTTGTATTAAATTCATCGGCTTTTATTGTTGCTTTATTTTTAATTGTCGAGTAGTAATGTATGTATAATACATATGCTGCTATTATTATTATTAATATCAGCATTAATATGCCGTAAGACATACCGGTTTTCGTTATTTCATTTTGACGATTAAGTAATTCTTTGCGTTCCTGGTTATCAGTTAATTGTAGTAATATTTCGTCGAAATCACGATGCCCATCTCTTAATGCTGCTCTTATTTTGCTGTGATCTGACACCAAGATCGGTAAAGATGTTTGTGATATATTTGAATATGATAATGCTGACCAATTGCCTTGTAAATTTTCTATCATAACCGTATGTTCTTCCTTCTTGTGTGTTATATTCCTAATGCTTTGATGTGTAAACTCGTATGGCAGTATCATTTCTTTGTTGTGTATGTTGCAAGCTTCATTTTTGGACATCCAACCCAGGCCGGATAGTGTCAATGTGGCTATATTTGACCCACAAACTGCTTCGAAAAAGGCTGGTGTATTGAATTTATACAACCATGTGTTTGGTGTCCATAGTTTAACTACTAGCCAGAACTCCTTTTGATTGCAACATGTTCACAGGTATCTTTAATATCTGTTCTGTGTTGAATCAGCGCGACTTCACATAGTGTGTTGCTAGTTGTTAGAATGGTTCCTGGACGTTTGCATAGTGTAATTTCTTTGTCCGTATGTTGGCTAACCAAAATGCATTTGATGTGATCTTCATTCGTTAGACCTATGTATTTGCTCCGGTCTTCTGCTTCTGATATGTAGTCTTATGTTGTTTTAACCAATGCATCCCATTCTTCATTAATATTTGTGGGTATTGGGTAAATTCTATATAATGTGAACAACAAATCATCAGGTAGTGGTGTCTTGAGGACTATTATTAGGCCGTCTGTGTCTGGGAAAACTCGTACTGTTGATGCACGGTGCATTTCGAATGATTTTTGTATGAACCACTTCGCCTTTCCTGAGGTTAGTCAGCATTTCATCTACCTCGCTCTGGTCTATAATTGTCGGGTGTAATCGTCCCTTGTATAGATCATCTATGATTGCCATTTCCATCAGCTGTTGTCCTTGAATTTCAGTTATGTTTGCATTAATTGTAGATTGAATTTCCAAGGTATCCATCATGAATAATAAATGACTAACTTGTTGGTTTATTTTTTCATTTATGTATTTTTGTGTTCTTATTGTTATGTTTAACACATTTTGCAGATGTTCGACTTCCTTCAAGGAATTCAGTAAGGGTTCTAATATCTTGTTATAATTTGATGAAATCACCGTAATTTGTCTTTTCATAATTTCGTATGTTTTAGTTCATTATCTTCAATGTCATTGAGATGTTTATAGATAGTCTCTCTTTCTTTATTGTCCATCAGTCCAAAAGCCCAGTTGAGTCCTTCGCCAATGAAATTGAGTGATCTCTTTTGTCGGTTACTCTTTATTGTGCGCTTAATTATTTCATCATTTTTCTGTAGTGTGGCTATTATTGCCGTGGTTTCCCGTGTTGCTGCTATACATGATCTATTTATGCTGGGTCCGTTTACATTGGTGCTCATTTGTTCGCACATTGTGTTTGCCGTGATTATGTATTTGTTTGTCAGCTCCAGAAAATCGTTCAGCTGTAGCGGTTTAAACTTGGCTACTATCGTCCATTCATCATTGTAGAACAAAGCATCAGTTGTCTTCTCAAAGAATAATATTGTATCATTAATTGATGTCTGTGCGATGTTGACTGCTTCGTTGGCTACCAGCATCAGGACCAGTGTGACAATTTTAATCATTATATTGGTTTCGCTCTTTATTGCCTATCGTAAAGAGAAAGAGAAGAAATTCCATTTTTTTTTTTTACATTTTTAATGGAATCCTTGATCATATCATATAGTTTGCTTATAAATATTTCTTATTTCACCTTAATAAATCCTGTTTATGCTATGGCCATAATTATACCTTAATTAGTTATAATAGTTAATTTACATATGAGTCAACATGTACTATATGATTTTGTTTAGAAACATATATGTTTGAATATGTTTCTGGATTTTTGCAATACAAATTGTTTTATTTAGAGTCCCAGTAGTAAATCCTAGTCATATTCAACAATACTTAGCTATTTACTCATGCACTAACTAATATTTTAGAAATAAGCGCGCGCGACCTCTTAGCATTACATAAATGTATTTGCTATATTAAGTTGTTAAATATTTAATTTTGTACATCTCAATTGTACTTATTTATTTTCATTACCGTGTAATGATGAATGTATATCTGCATTAATATATTTAGTTTCATGAATGAAAATTCTGTTAATGATAAAAAATATTAGGCAGTTTTGTCGCTGCACTACCGTATCTCGTTTCAGTTCCAGTACGTTAGTGGCTTCTGCCTGTAAAGTGCTGAAGTGCATTTAATCGGTTGGCATATGAATATGTTCAAGCCTTCTATATTAATATGAGCTGGGAGCATTGCGATCTATGCGCAATGAATTTGTTTGTTTAAAATGCCATTGAGTTAGGTACTGACCTATCGCAATTTTAATGACAACGTAATTTGTATACCTTGCAAATTCGTACCTCAAATAATAACTTGATTTTGTTATATTCAATGCTAGTCATCTTCAATTAATACATAGCTATTTTCTCTGCAATTTGTATTTTGGCAATATTACATGACATTTTTTGGAGTTTATAAATTATTTAAAATTAATTTATTTAATATCTACATTTAAAAAAATATATAGTTTTTCTCTATTCTTTATTTATTTTGTAGTTTCAATTTAATTTCAATATGTAATACTTAGCTATTCTATCCTGCACTAACTATTTGACTTTATTTCAATAATGTTAAAAATTATTGGTTCTTGTTGCAGACAGTGTTTATTTCATTCTACATAACTATACTGTTGTATGCTTTTAACAAATTATTATGAAATTTTTTCCCTTTACCCTTGATACAAATCTCAGTCGTTACAGGGTTTATTATTGAAAGTACCTCGTAGGGTCCTACCCAAACTGGTGAAAATTTATTTTTCCTATTTTGATTTTTTAGTAAAATTTTATCGCCTATTTTGAATATTATTGGGTGTACTGAGCTATCATAGCTTTGCTTAGATTTTTCTTTGGCTCTAGCTTGATTTTGTCGCACGATTTCGTGTGTGCGTTGAATTTGGTATTTTAATAGCTTGTTGCTATCATCTGTATTATATACTGGTGAGCATTTGCGTTTAAGATTGGTTGGCATTTCAAAATCGTAACCGTATAAAGTACGGAAAGGCGTTTGCCCGGTGGACATATGCATTGTATTATTGTGTACATGCATTGCTGTATTTAACCACTGGTCCCAGTTTGATCCATCCCAAGAATAATAGAATAATAAGATTACGCATTGCGCATGTACACCCTGTGTTGCTGACGTCAAAAAATATGGAATGACATGTAAAGAAAATGTAAATTTAGACATTTCATAAATTACAAATATTTATTTCATTGAAATTTTAGTTTTGAAAACATTTTTGCCAAAAAACATTGGCTTCCGGCAGTTTCCTCAGTGGATGCATCAACTAGCGTGCTGATCAAACATTTCTGCACATGGACATTGCAACAACATTCTGACACAATGGAAAAATTACAATTGTCAAAAAACTTCTACGTACATGCGCAAAAGATTCAAGTTTTGAACAACGTTCTGGGCAATCTTTGTTTCTATTATTCTTGGATCCATCCTCTTTCGAAAAACTTCGTAAATAATCTGCTAATGGTCGGTGGCTTCGTTCCAAAGAGCCGTTGGCCTGTGGATGATATGGCGTAATATGTAACTTTTTAATTCCTAACAATTTACACGTGTCCGAAAATAATTTTGAAACAAAATTCGAACCATTGTCGGTTATCAATACTTTTGGTATGTTATGTCTTGTAATAATTTCGTCGTAAAATGCTTTTGCTACAGTGCTTGCTTCTGCGTCTGGGATAGCTACGCAGCACATATATTTTGAAAAATCATCTTGAAAAGTTAATATATATTTATTTCCAGATATAGTTTTCGGTAAAATACCAACAAGATCCATGTATACTTTATCGAATGGTCGTACAGGCGTATCAGTTAAAACCATTGGCATTTTAGTAAGCCTAGAACTTTTATTTACTTGGCATTTTTGACAATTCTTAACGTAATCTTTTATTTGTTTCTGCATATCTTTCCACTTAAATTGTTTTCTGATTCTAAAATATGTTTTCACTGCGCCCTGGTGACCCCCTAATGCTGAGTCATGAAAGTCTTTTATAACAGTTTTAATTTCCTCTGGGTCAGTTAATAGTAGACTCGAGTTTAACTCATTCTTGGTGTCTGTTGTTATTTCATCCAGTACTGGCGTGCTCACTTGTTTTATGGTTTTTGAAATTTGATTATCTAATTTATTCTGTGTGGTCTTAGACCGTGTTTGGACCGCAGTAATATCTGGTTCTGGATGTGGAATTCAAAAATAGCGACTGTGACCTAATTGGTCTAATATTTCGTCGATTCGAGGAATCGGCAATACTTGTTTTATTGTCATGTCGTTCAATTTACGGAAATCTATTACTAGCCTCCACTTTTTGTTTCCGTCCTTGTCGCTCTTTTTAGGAACCAACAACATCGGTGAATTCCAGGGTGATATGCTTGGCGATATAATGCCGTCATCCAACATTTTATTAACCTGTCTGTTGATTTCATCTCTATGAGTGTGTGGCAATTTGTATTGCTTTAGGTTTATCGGTGGCTGGTTCCACTGTGTTGCTATTTCATGTTTAAGCACTGGCGTGTATGTTAATTCATCGCCGTCTAAATGAAAAACATCATGATACGAAATACACATATTTTGTAAAGATGTGATTTCGTCTTTATTTAAAGTCTCATCAATTTTCATTTCTTCTAATAATTTATTAATTCTGTTTGTAATGTTTACTGAATTTATGCTATTTATTGTAGAATTATTGGTATCCGATTCTTTATACTGATTAAAATTCAAAAATTTTGGTTTAAAAGTACTGTCTATTATAATTTCTGTTTCCGTAGCATTAAAAACTGAAACATAAACTCTATTTTTGCTAACATTCGGTATGCTTTCGCCCAAATATACTCCTGGAAAAATTTCTTGTTTATGTATTAACACTATTGGAATTTTTGTTTTTAAACGTAATGATACTATCTTTGCGGTTCTCGCTTGAATTTTAATTTGTTGATTGTAAAAAATATTTTGTATTTCTGTCTTCGATTTCATTGGTACTTTTATAATATGGTTTTTATGTTTATCAAAGAATGTTATTGTTTTGTCTATCGCATTTATTACAGATCGATTCCATAAATTGTCACGTCCGATTATTCCATCAGCTGGTACACCTTGTTTAAGTGACACTACATGTAGCAATAAACTTAGCGCCCTATGTTCCTATGTTGGACTTTGGTGGAACCTAATGTTCTAACACACCCACCAAAAGCTCCTTTTAAATCCTTTTGTATATTTTCGTTAAAGTCTGGCAAATTTGTCATTGCATTTTCTTTTACTACACTGGCATCAGCTCCTGAGTCTACCAGTAAAATAAGTCTTCCATTTTTAGCTGCCTCGCAAGGTACTTCAATGAAAACGTCACTTACATTAGATAAACCCAAGCTATCTCCATGCCCACTGCATATTACGCGATCACCTTCTTCTTCCTTTAATTCATATTTTAATTCATTGGTCTCCTCTGTTCTATGGAAATGCAATGGAGTAGTAAATTTGATCACAGTCACCTCCGACGTCTGATCTACAATTCCTAACTCTTTCTGTCCTATATTACTATTATTATTCGCACATATCCAATTAGATTCGTGACCATAAGTTCCACATTCGTAGCAGAAAGGCGTATTTTTTCTAATAATACATTCATCCCTAGTATGCCCCAATTTACTACAAAATGAACATGTTGGAACACTTCTTTTATAGTTGCTATAATATATAGTTGCTATAATATAACGCTTGACTGTGTTTTTTCCATATAATTATATTCATCCTCTTCCGATCTTGGACTTCGCTGCATAACAGCCTGTACATTTAAAGCTTCTTCTAACAATGCATCTAATGTTTCTGACTTACTACCCAACATTACAACCTTTATAGTTGGATTCTTCACCACTACTTTAAAAGAGATCAACACTGAGCTCTGTAATTCTAATCTGAATACTTCATCCTCACTTATCTTTTTACTGTATTTTTTACTTGCAATTTCCAAAGCCATGGATTGCAACTCATCTAATCGTATACCAAACATTCTCAAACTCTCGTTACTATTTTGATAAGCCTTTTTTTTTTAATCTCTTCTAGTACTAATTCTAAAGAAATTTCATTTAAGTACGTATTTTATAACAACTCGTATAATTCTTCTATTTTTTGAAACTGTTTTGTCCTTACTAATTTATAGGCATCTCCCTCCAAACGTAACCTAACGCATTTAATAAATTCCTCACTATCTGATTCCTTAATTTTAAGCTTAGCTGTTTCACAACATTCAATAAATTTATATATTTCTGTTTCTAATAATGGAGATTCCGCCCCAGAAAAGTAAGGAACAACGTAATGAACGCGTTTCAATACATTTTCAGTACCCATTATTAGTGTTTCTTATTTTTCCATTTACTTAATCATATAATTAACTATACCTTTCTTAAATAAATTATTTATTTTGTTTTTACTAGTTTCATATTAAATCAACTTTTAACCATTATATAATTTATCTATTAAATTTTTTACTACCTTATTTATCACATTTTTATGTTTCATTATTTAAACTTTTTAATCTATATTTCAAAATCATATCAACATATTATTTATGAATCCTAAATTAACTTATTTGTTCAATTGTTCAGTTTTGTTCTTTAATTAATTTCGCGACATTATAAAAACATTACTGTATTTAAATTAACAATTTAAATTAACAATTTTATTAATCATTATCATTAAATGTCTCAAATTATTTTATAATGTTTCACAATTACTTTAAAAATGTTCTTTAATATATCAATTAATCAATTTTATAAAACATTTAGTATACTTATTTAATTTCCTGATTTATAAAATTTTATCATTTATGTAATTCATTTCACAATTTTATTTCACAGTTTTATTAAAAGTTTAGTGAGAAGTTCACTTTACCGGCCGAAGCGAAAAAAAAAAAAATTGCTACCCCCTGTATTTTCGCAAAAAAAAAAACCAAAATTAAAAAATCGCGCCGCTCGGACCCGTGGTGACCTTGAAAAATCAAAAACTGGTGCACCCACTTACAAGTACATATGGGTACTCAAATGAAAGGTATTTTCCTCACGATTCCAAATCTGTAATTGTTTTTCAGATTTGGAATCGTGAGGAAAATACCTTTCATTGGAGTACCCAAATGTACTTGTAAGTAGGTGCACCGGTTTTTGATTTTTCAAGGTCACCACGGGTCCGAGCGGCGCGATTTTTTAATTTTGGTATTTTTTTTTTTTGCAAAAATACAGCGCGTGACAATTTTTATTTTTTAATTTCACTTCGGCCGGTAATGTGAACTTTAGCCAAAGTTTATTTTATTCCACAATTTATTTCAAAATTTTCAATTGTTCTTTGTTTCATTTTTACAAATGTCAATTTTCATAATTCCATTATTTTTCTTTTGTTTTATATCACAAATTCACAATTTTTTTTTTTTTTTTACAGCACATATTTTTTGTATCCACTATTTTTCACAATACTTACAAATGCAAAAAATATTTTCCATGATACAAAATAGTTATTTCTTCCAATATTAATCTCCATCCAGTCCTTCTCGTCCCTTGGGAGTTGATGTATGGTCCGAAAAACGGCTGCGCCAAAATGTTGTATGAAAATAAGGTCCTTCTACTAGGACTTTAACTTGATCCTATTTATACTTACTGAGTCCTTTTTACTTTCTTTATATTATTTAAAACAACCGTGTCTTTTTTACTTTAAGACACTTTATTTCGCTTTAAAAGTTGGTTACACTTATACTTAACACTTATTTGTAGACAGTTCAGCTTATCGAAAACAATTGATTCTTAGTCTATACTTAACTTCTACTTAACACCTCGTATTCTTATAATTTCACAATAAATTGAGTAATTTCATCATGCAAAAATAACTTAGTCAGCGTATTTATAATCTCACAATAAATTGAGTACTGTCATCATTCTAAAATAACTAAGTCAGCATTTATTTGTGTGATCTGAGTGACCTATTTAACGTGGGCGTGTATACCTGTGCTATGTTAAGCGATGTGCGCCAAGACAATTAAATGCTGTTTGTGTTTAACATGCATAATGCTTAACCCTAAAAGTATGCCATAAAGAAAAATATACTGGTTGTGGATCATAAGCACGCTGTAAGTTCCACGATTATGATACACAACAGTGGATCATATGTAAGCTGTGAACTCTACGATTATGATACACAACACCAGAAAATATGTCTGAGCAGCTTATTGATCAAGTTATCCATGCTTGCAATGCCTTAATGAGGAAACAAGAACAAGGTGGAACCAAACCACCGGTGCATTGTTGGAATGAGGAAATCGCCCAACTGCGAAGACACTGTATACGAGTCAGAAGAGTATATGTAAGAACACGTTGTAAACAGGAAAATGATCTGCACCATGAAGAGCTTAAAGCTGAAGAAAGCGCTGAAACTGGCTATACGTATACTGGCTATACGCTATATCGAGTAGCGTCAACGCACTAATGGGGGACGGACGTGTCGTCTCTTAACTTTTAACGTGTTCCGTCCGTCGTTTAGTATAAATGTGTTTCAAAACTGTGTTTAATGTGCCCGCCCAACATAAAAAAAACAACGAAATAAAATGAAACAAAATTAAATTTAAACACAAACTAATAATAATTTCAGATCCACTGGATTTTCATATACCTGGTTATCACCAATTGCCATTATTCTCTGCCCATAGGGGCCTTGCTCTTTTAATTCGGAGTGACGTTGCGTATCAACTGCAGCAACCACATAGTGTGTCGGATAGCGAATTTAATACAATTTGGGTTAAATTCAAAATCCAAACACACATCATGCACTTGTGCTTTCTTTATAGGAGTCCGAATCTAGATAGGGTTTTCACCTGTAATAAGCTGGATGCCTTATCTGATTCGATCTCAAATATATTGGAGCAATTTCCAGGCAGTGAAATTGTTGTTGCCGGCGATTTTAATGTGCACAACGCCACTTGGTTGAGCCACTCAGGTCTTTCAACATAGGAGGGTTGTTATGTTAAGCTGTTTGCTGAGTGCATCCAACTCACTCAATTGGTGAAGGAACCTTCCAGTCGTCTGTGGGCAAAGCCAAAAAGTCCTAGACCTTTTCTTGACTTCACATCATGAAAAATACGATGTTAAAGTCCTTGCACCTCTTGGTAACTCCGACCACTGTACTGTTTCCGCTGAGTTTTCGTATTCTAGTTTACGCGCCTCTTCGATTAAAGCCCCGAAGATGACTGTATGGCTTTACAAAAAAGCGTTGAATGATTTTTTTCGTAACTTTAATTGGAAATTGTGTTTCGCAGACAGCGACAAAAATGCCGCGGCTTTAATGGTACAAAATATTATTTTATTAGGTATGCGGTCCTTCATACCTTCTAAAAATAATTAGCATTAAACCCAAATTAGCATTAAACGTAACCTTTTCAACATCTCCTACACGACAGGAGTTTTTCCATCTTGTTGCCAATGTCCACCCAGGCCCGAAAAAGGGCGAGGCTACGAACCCTGCCAATTACCGACCCATTGCAATATGCTCTGCACTCTCCGAGGTAATGGAGAGCGTAATTAACTTCCACCTTGTGAACTATCTTGAGCACAACGAATTGCTCAGTGACCGCCAATATGGTTTCCGTAGGGCCAGATCCCCAGGTGACTTGATGGCGGTCCTCTCCGAAAAGTGGAATAATTGTATTCACCTTTTCGGGGAGAGTAAGGCTGTTGCTCTCGATATTTCCAAGACTTTTGATCGAGTGTGGCATAAAGCCCTCGTTTCAAAACTAATTGCATTTGGTGTCGGTAAATCTTTTACTCGACGGATATCGAGTTTTCTCCAGGGTCGTTCTATACGAGTTGCGATGGATGGTGTTTTTTCAGAACAACATTCCATCAATTCTGGAGTTCCGCAGGGTTCCGTCCTATCCCCGTCCCTATTTCTGGTATTTATCAATGATCTTCTGTCATTGACCCATAACCCAATTCATTCCTTTGCAGATGACAGTATCATTTGTCATTCATACTCGTTCAACAAGCGCCCAAACTCTTTGGAGATTGAGAGTAAAAGACGCACTATCAATGATACGCTCAATACCTTAAATCAATCTCCGAGTGGGGTGTTGCAAATAGAGTAGATTTTAATGCCAGCAAGACCCAATGTTGTCTGTTATCCCACAAAAGAATGGACTCACCCCTCCCACACCTCAATATGGGTACTGTGGATATTGCTCAGTCAGCTGCTCTTGACGTTCTGGGCATATCAATTCAATGTGATCTCCGTTGGAATGATCACATATTCAATGTGTCGAAAGAAGCGGCCAAGTGCCTTGGTTTTTTTAAATCGGTGTAAAACATACTACTCTTCTGCTGACCTACGCACTGTCTACACTACCTATATACGGCCTAAAATGGAATTCAATTCGCACATTTCGGCAGGAGCTTCAAAATCCTCCTTGGAGTTCCTGGACCGAATTCAACAACGTGCTATATATTTAATAGGGGATGAAAACATCTCATCGTCTATTGGTTCTCTTGAGCACCGAAGGGCCGTTGGGTGTGTAAGCCTGTTTAATAGGTATTACAACGGTAAGTGTTCGAGGGAAATACATGGCCTGATTCCACCAGGTCGTGTGTTTTCTGGTTCTACTCGAGCATCAAACCAAGCCCACCCCTTCGTAGTCCTCTCGACTCTCAACAGAACCACGCATTATAGAGAGAATTCGTTCTTCAGTCACACGACACGTTTGTGGAACAATCTCCCTGCGTCCGTTTTTACCGACATTTTTGATATTGGCAAGTTCAAAACAAACATTCACCGACACTACTCCAACTTTCCCCCCTCCATTTAACCTATCATCCCTTCTTACGATGAACACTGTGCATTGCATGAATAGGGGGCATCCCATGAGCGTTGGTTAATCTGTAAAAAAACAGCAAACGATCGTGTTTCTTGAACATTTGCAATGACGTTGAAAGTAATCCATTTGGAATGGTCTATAAACTGGTGACGAAGAAGTTGAACTGTCTGAATATTTTATCCTCGAGTGAACCAGTAATACTCGATAGAATAGTGAAGCATCTTTTCCAGCAACAAGGTACGACCTATTAGGAGAATTACAGCGACAATGAAGTTTTTAGTTTCTCGCCCGTAACTACTGCTGAGATACTACAAGCTGTAGCAAGATTTCAGGATTGAAAAACCCCGGGGCTTGATGACACATACCAAACATGGTCCTGGTATATAATACAGATGATGGTATGCAAGAGTATGGTATAACAGGCTGTGTGTCACAGGGGTCTGTCTGTTGTAACTAAAAGTCGGTTGCCTTGGCGTGAAGCCAAATGTCGCAACGTTCCTTTTATAATTACCCATGATGATTTATAATTACCAGAGAATGTCCAACGTCAAAGTTCCATTTTTATTAACCGAAATAATTCAAACAAGTATTTTCTTTTAAGACATACTTTTATTTACTCTAAAGTTATATTTTAATATTAACATTATTGTTTACTACTGAACTACTGATTTACCACTAACTTAAAATCTCACTTAAACTATTATAAGAAGGCATGTTTCAAATCTAAATGTTCCGGCAGAGTGCCGTGCGCAAATTCCACTCACTATTTTCTTCCGTAAGGAAAAAGGCCCTTAGCCAATCATGCTGCTGGTGGTATTACCCAGCTTCGCTCATACTGTTGCTAGTTCATTGGCTTGCTTGACTATGACACATATGTCCTACGTTGCACTTTACTGCAACGTAACGATAACTGCATGAAATAGTCATCGCGTAAATAGGTCACGATACGTTTATAATATCAACGTATAGTGACTTACCAAAACACACTATGTTGACTTACAACATACCTCCACCCTTATTTTAAGAAAAAATTATTATTAAAATGAATAATAGTTTTTTCTTTTACATCATTAATATCATCATATAAAGCATTACTACTATAAAAAAAATATGTATATAAATAAACTTAATAATAGTTTTTTCTTATTCATCAATATTATTTAAATGGGCAACGACATACTATATTATTTGAAAATATAATGTATTTGGAGGTTAATATCCTAATTACTTAACAACAGTTACAATGCACAGAACGTTGCAGTTGACAAAACAGTAGTTGATCAGGTTACCGCTTTGCACTTGCTGCGTTTTGTGTTGTTCAGTTGTTATTTTTAATTATACATATCAGACATTATGCTTAATTTTTTGCAACGATTTGTTTACTTTAACTTGGAAATATTTTGCGATTTTTAAATTTGAATATTTAAAGTTATTCTTGTGGAATATTCTTTTTCTTAGTAATTTATTATTATACTTTTCTTTAAATAATATTTCTTTAACTTTCTTTCTTATGTATATTGTTGAAGTTTTTAATATTTGTTCACTTTTACTTTTACTATATTCTACTTCCATTTTCCTTATTTTTCTCTAGTTTACTTTACTTTTATCTAATCAAATTTATTGTTACTTTATTGTAATTTTAATTTGTTCTCATTTTACTTTAATTTTCTTCATTTTACTTTAACTTTACTATATTTCCACTCCAACTTACATTCATTTTCTTTTACATATTTATAATATTTTAATAACATTAACATGTCATAAACTTCTGCGATCGCTGGTTCTGTTACTCGTGTATATTATGTTGGCTGCATTTCAACTCTCGATTTCTTCTCACCTTCCCTGTATAGAATGGACAATAGCTGATGTTCTTCGTCTTGATGTTAATTGCTTGAAAACTTCTTGTCGTCGATATTATTTAATTTTTTCGTCTTCGATATTGCTTTGTTTTTCTGCCAAGTAAATCGTAATTTGTTGAGAGCGGATTTTAAAATGGATAATTTTGTAATCGTATATTTCTGGACCTTATTATAACTTGTCTTCCTCTAGCGAGTTCTTCTATCGATCAGGAATTAGTACCTTTTAATTATTCATTGATGTTGTCGTGTTCATTTGACTTTGTTGTTTTAGTACAGGTTCGCATTCACAGCTAATTAAGTGTATATGAAAAAGCTCCTTCAACTTATAATATTAGAGTGTTGTTTTGTGCTATAAAATTGACATTTTTTTTAATTATATGTATGTAAAGATGTAAAATGTTGTTGTCTCGTTATGGTAAAATAGTCGCAACTTTGCATATTTGTCAAATTTCTACCTCCATATTTATAGTGTAGCTCCTTCTTTCTCTTAATAAATCATCTGATTGACGTCCAATTGTTGTCGTCCGCACCATAACTCCCACATGTTGTTTCATATGTCATTACATAACATTACCATTTCAGACCTTTTCCCAACAAAACTAAACGATCATCGTTGACGCTCCTGAATTGTATTTCTCTATTTTGTAATTCTTCGTTTTCCCTTCGTCTATTTGTTACTTCTTCGTCTCTTCGTGTACGTCTTGTCCATTTCCAGAACCAGGATCATTAATTAAATAATATTATTACTTTACATTATAAAATCTTTAAATTGTATACATAATTTATTTTTAACATCCTCTATAACTTATTTCCATTTACGTTATCTTATATTAGAATATTGAATTACGTGTATATTTTATCTATGTGTGTGTAAGTTACTATTATTTTACTACATGTTTATTTATACTTTTTAAATCTTTAGTGTCTTACTATTGTTATAACCTAATTATTCTTTATACAAATTCATTAGGAATCAATGCTAGTCATTTTCAATAAGTAATATTTAGCTATTCATTCGTGCACTAATTTCCGAATTTAATAATTTTCTTATAATTCATATTTACTCCCTACTCCGCATTACTCTTGGTATGCATTATATTTAAACCCATTGGGCTACTATGCACTTTCCCTTGACTCCTCTCCACACCGTCTCGCACATGCTATCCGTTTATTATTATCTTTCATATTCATATTAATTTTCGTCTTTTTTCTTTTTTTTTTTTTTTTTCAGTATACATTATAAAATACAAAATAACGTATCTCATTTCATTTGCATTAGTGCAGTGGTTCATATCGTTTGGTTCAATGCCATTGAGGTACTGACCTATCTCAATTGTAGTGACAATTTAAATTTTATTTTACTATTTTATAGCTCATCTAATATACTCACGCTTATCACCTTATTCATTATTAACCTTTGATATTTTCTTACTGATAATATCTTAAATTACTTTACTCCTTTATCTATTTTCCTTATAAAACATTTGTTAGTACATGATTCAATGCTAGTCACCTTTAAAATTAATACATAGCCATTTCCTCATGCACTAATTTATTTCAGTAATATTAAACACCTATTCCAAAAAAAAAATCTTATTTATGCGTAATTTATTCCATTCACCATTGTTTGCAGTATTATGCTTTTAACATGATCTACATTATGTATTATGATCATCATGAACTGTTTGTCACGTTATTTATTTCGTTATATTTTCTTCAAAATTGTATGCTTTAAATAAGTTGTTATGGAATTTTTTCCCTTTACCTTTGATAGAAATCGTTGTCGTTACAGGACTTACTATCGAAAGTACCTCGTACGGTCCTACCCAAATAGGTGAAAATTTATTCTTTCTATTCTGATTCTTTAACAAAATTTTCTCGCCTACGCTAAATATTTTTGGGTGTAATGTGCTATCATAGATTTGTTTAAATTTTTCTTTTGCTTTTTCTTGATTCTCTCTCACGATTTCGTGTGTACGTTGAATTTGGTATTTTAATAACTTGTTGTAATCATCGGTATTATATACTGGTGAACATTTTCGCTTTAGATTTGTTGGCATATCAAAGTCGTACCCATATAAAGTACGGAAAAGAGTTTGCCCAGTGGACATATGCACTGTGTTATTGTACACATGCATTGCTGAATTTAACCATTGGTACCAGTTTGACCCATCTTCTTTTGAAAAATTCCTTAGATATTCTGCTAACGGACGATGGCTTCTTTCTAAAGACCCATTAGCTTGTGGATGATATGGCGTAATATGTAACTTTTTAATTCCTAATAATTTACAAGTATCTGAAAATAGTTTTGAGACGAAATTTGAACCATTGTCCGTTACTAATACTTTCGGTATATTATGACGTGTAATGATTTTGTCGTAAAATGCTTTTGCTACTGTGTTCGCTTCTGCATCCGGTATGGCTACGCAGCACATGTATTTTGAAAAATCATCTTAAAAAGTTAATATATATTTCTTTCCAGATATAGTTTCCGGTAAAATACCTACAAGATCCATGTATACTTTATCGAATGGTCGTACAGGCGTATCAGTTAAAACCATTGGCATTTTAGTAAGCCTAGAACTTTTATTTACTTGGCATTTTTGACAATTCTTAACGTAATCTTTTATTTGTTTCTGCATACCTTTCCACTTAAATTGTTTTCTGATTCTAAAATATGTTTTCACTGCGCCCTGGTGACCCCCTAATGCTGAGTCATGAAAGTCTTTTATAACAGTTTTAATTTCCTCTGGGTCAGTTAATAGTAGACTTGAGTTTAATTCGTTCTTGGTGTCTGTTGTTATTTCATCCAGTACTGGCGTGCTCACTTGTTGTTTGGTTTTTGAAATTTGATTATCTAATTTATTCTGTGTGATCTTAGACCGTGTTTGGACCGCAGTAATATCTGGTTCTGTATGTGGAATTCTACTTAAAGCATCTGCGTTCAAATTCTGTTTACCTGGTTTGTAAGATATTTCGTAATCATATTCTGATAATTTATGCCTGAAACGGGCTAACCTTGATGTCTGATCTTTGAGATTTGCTGTGCTACGTAATGGTTGATGATCTGTATAAATTTAAAAATGTCGTCCTAGAAGATAAGCTCTAAAATTTTTCGTTGCCCAGACTATAGCTAAAAATTCACTTTCAATGGTGGAGTAATTTTTTTCAGCTCCATTTAATGCACTACTAGCAAATGCGATTGGTCGGTCGCTCCCTACGTTGCCCTGCGATAACACTGCGCCTATTGCTTCGTTACTTGCATCTGTTGTAAGTAAAAAAGGTTTTGTAAAGTCTGGATATGCGAGAATTGGTGGCGAAATTATTGATTCTTTGAGTTTAATAAATGAATTTTGACAATCGTCAGTCCATGTGAATTTAACATCTTTCCTAAGTAAATTATTAATTGGTAATGATAATTTCGCCATATTGCCTATGAATTTTCTATAATAATTAATTAATCCCAAAAACGCTTGTACTTCTTTTTTATTTCTTGGCACCGGAATATTTTTTACGCATTCGACCTTAGAAGGGTCTGGCAGCGCCCCTAGTTCCGAACATTTATGTCCTAAATATTTAACTTCGCGACGTAAAAACTGACATTTTTCTGTATTTAATTTTAAATTGTGTTCCCTTAGTTTCTGCAATACTCTACTCATCCTAAGCTCATGTTCAGCTAAATTCTTTCAGTACACCACTATATCTAGGTAAACAAAGCAATCGATCTGTATGTGGAATTCTACTTAAAGCATCTGCGTTCAAATTCTGTTTACCTGGTTTGTAAGATATTTCGTAATCATATTCTGATAATTTATGCCTGAAACGGGCTAACCTTGATGTCTGATCTTTGAGATTTGCTGTGCTACGTAATGGTTGATGATCTGTATAAATTTAAAAATGTCGTCCTAGAAGATAAGCTCTAAAATTTTTCGTTGCCCAGACTATAGCTAAAAATTCACTTTCAATGGTGGAGTAATTTTTTTCAGCTCCATTTAATGCACTACTAGCAAATGCGATTGGTCGGTCGCTCCCTACGTTGCCCTGCGATAACACTGCGCCTATTGCTTCGTTACTTGCATCTGTTGTAAGTAAAAAAGGTTTTGTAAAGTCTGGATATGCGAGAATTGGTGGCGAAATTATTGATTCTTTGAGTTTAATAAATGAATTTTGACAATCGTCAGTCCATGTGAATTTAACATCTTTCCTAAGTAAATTATTAATTGGTAATGATAATTTCGCCATATTGCCTATGAATTTTCTATAATAATTAATTAATCCCAAAAACGCTTGTACTTCTTTTTTATTTCTTGGCACCGGAATATTTTTTACGCATTCGACCTTAGAAGGGTCTGGCAGCGCCCCTAGTTCCGAACATTTATGTCCTAAATATTTAACTTCGCGACGTAAAAACTGACATTTTTCTGTATTTAATTTTAAATTGTGTTCCCTTAGTTTCTGCAATACTCTACTCATCCTAAGCTCATGTTCAGCTAAATTCTTTCCGTACACCACTATATCTAGGTAAACAAAGCAATCGATACCCTGTAAACCTGTTAATATGTGGTTCATTATTCTTTGGAAGGTCGCTGGTGCACCTGTTAAGCCAAATGGCATTCTGTTAAATTCGAAATGACCCAGTCCTGTACTAAAGGCTGTTTTTTCTTTATCTCTTTCTTCTACTAAAACCTGATGATAACCGCTTGCTAAATCTAAGGTTGAAAAATATCTACTATGTCCTAACTGATCTAATATCTCGTCTATCCGAGGAATCGGAAATACTTGTTTAACTGTTACATCATTTAGTTTACGAAAATCTATTACTAATCTCCATTTTTTGCTACCTTTCTTACCACTCTTTTTTGGTACCAACAATAACGGTGAATTCCAAGGTGAGGTACTCGGCGATATAATGCCGTCATCTAACATTTTTCCTACCTGTCTATTAATTTCTTGGGCCGTTGCTCTGGAATGTGATGTACGACGGTTTACTGAGGTTGCTGTTCCCGGTGAGGGCTAAATTAGTGGGGTTTGCGGATGACATAGCGTTACTGGTGGTGGCTAAGTATAAGCAGGAAGCTGTTAGTGTCATCAATAGCAGCATTCAGCTGGTTCGATTATGGCTGAATGCAATGGGTTTAGCATTGACTGAACATAACATGGAGGCTGTATTTATTACGTTGTATACTAAACGTTGGAGGAGCTCGATCAGATCGAAGGATTACCTAAAGTACTTGGGTTGATGATAGATAATCGTCTGTCATTTAAACCACACCTGTAGTACATAAAAGCCAAAACCGGAGGAACGTGTTCAGCGTTATGTCATATAACGCCCAACACCAGAGGTCCCAAATACCTGCAGAGGAAGGTTCTCGCTGGGGTTGTGAAGAATGTCATCCTGTATACAGCACCAATATGGTCCACTAGGTCCACTAGTCCACTAGGTTTATGACATACAGAGAAACGATAAATTCCGTTTAAACTTTACAACTTATTCGGAAAATTATCTCTAAAAATTATTTTGGCATATTTAAGAAAAACTTAAATAAAATAAATGTCTGTAGAATATTTTTGTAAGATTTTAATAACTTAACTTATTAATAACTCAATTTGAGCATATCTCGAGTTATGTTGTTATTCATATTGCCACAGATATATATTCTAAAATATTCACTAACAGTTCTAACTCGAACTCATTAAAAAAAGGATTTTAAAAGTTAAGAAAAAAAAACCAGTAGGGAAGGTTAGGTCACATGGAAAATTTTGAAGTAGGGATATTGTGATAGTTTGTGTGATGAAGTTAGTAAGAATTATGTAAGTTATAGTCGGTTTAAGCCGACTATTTATACCCTACACGTATGTTATACTTGTGGTTGCGGCTTACGGTTTAAATTTGAGGACAACGAAATAAAACATGATTTCCAGAAAAATTACGGCAACTCGGAGGGTTACTAAAGGACTTCGACTGTAATCCTTGACGTTCTGTGATTTGGTCAAACCCCTAATACAGCAGCATCATGCTTTATACAGCTTTGTAACCTCCTAAAACGTATAACCTCCTCAACAAAAGAATCGCGAAATGAAATGCATTCATAATAATTTCCTCGATATATTGGGAGTCTATCCTTAAGCGGAAGATCTGCAAACTGCGATCACAAAACTACGGAATTTGAAGCGTGACTCACCAATTGAAAAAATGGATTAGTCAATGATTCCGAGCACGGTTTTAAATTATTTATATAGTTACGATAAACGCATGAATTTTCGCATTTAAACTCTCAAATTGAAGCATTGAATCAGTTTTTTCGCGTTGAATAAAGTTCATTTTCCAAAGATTTCTCCAAAATTTCGAATCGTGCGCGAAAGGATTCCAGGTCTGCAATATCAGAATTTGTCTCTAACCAGTCTGCTTGTCATTGGATCTGTTAAGCTGTAGTATGTGCGTCGGTTCGAAGAGACGCAGTCGTCCGACTGACCTTACCACATTAACTTCGTTCATATTATCAATCATTGACCGTTGTCTATTTTAATACTTATGAAAAAGAGGACGATTTCCTTATCCGGATGTGCATTTGTTTAGAGTAGGGTTTCCATCCCCCACGACCACGACATCCTAAAAGCTTGATCTGCGTTTGATTTTCCTTGACTTTTATTATATATCCTAGAAATATGATTTTTAATAATTTGATCTATGACACTACACCCAGAAAAAATACTATATACATAATAGTTTTATTACTAATAAAAATAGTCAATAGGATAAATTATTATTTTAATCGGATAATACCATTAAATACTAGAAAATACCATAACATTACCATTAAGTTTATATGAAAAGTTTTATTTTTTCTATACTATTAAATCAATTATTGTTCTATTGACCAATTTTAATAGGATTTGAGGGATTTTTTTCCGGGTGTAAGTAAAAGTAACACAAAATACGCATTAACTAATTTATATAATTTGCTCACACAATAATTGAAATTAAATTTGCAGATAATTCAATATTAATCGCACTTGACCTTAATATCATTGTCGCACTGACCTTTTAAACAATTTTATAAAATCGTTTAATCTAATACCATTAGAATAAACGATTTTATAAAAATCTGCTTCGTAAAATTGCTGTTTCACAAATGCTTTTTATTATCGAATATGAAAATTAATTAAGACATAAAAATCGACAAATAAAAATTATACGCAATGAAGGCCATACGTATTTATTTTCGTTTGCTTCGCAATGAAAGCCATACACTTCGATGTCACAAGTGAGTTATCCACGACAGCGTTGCGCTATATATATATTACGAAGAGGATTTCTAAATCAATTATATTAGGACAACGGCACGATAGAATAACCGTAAGAAAACAATTTAGTGACTTCTAAAAAGCTATAACCAACAGGAAATCACTTGGCATTTTAAACCTGCCGGTTCCCTCCACATGGGTGGGCTTTGTGAAGAAGGCGTTAAAAGTTTTAGAAGCCACTTCCGAGAAATAGCCACTAGCAAAAATTATACTTTTGAGGAACTATGTACAATAACAAAATTATTCAGATGTACTCTTTCGGAGAAAAATCAAAACGTGTCCGACTTTAATCTTTAATATGCGAATCTAAATATCTGAAAGGAAAATAAAGTTCCCAATAAACATTTTTGTAAAGGTTTGCAGACTCAGATTTCTTAATAAGTATACTAATAAAACTATTTCGTAAATGTTTTCAAATCACTTACTTTATATTTTTTAATAAGTTTATTAATAAAAGTAAACGCAATTAAAAAACAAGTGTTTGTAAAATGCGTACGCTCAGATGTTATATTTACTAAAGGCAATGTAAAACATCGAAAAAAAGACAATTGTGTTAAGTTTGTGTGCAAATTTTAAGCATATTTCTCATATTTAGAGAAAACATATAAGTACGTTTAAAAATAATTAAATAATGTCTTTGAAACGTAATCAACCAAATAAATGCAAGATACTTCGGGGAGATTCAGAAAGTAATCACATATTTGATATTGTAGAAAATAATAATATTTCTCCGAATGATCTTGGATGTGTATGCACCATCGTTAGGAACATAAGATTCGTCCGATGAATCAGATTTCCAAGACAACGTCCGTACGGACTTAAATTAAGTTCGTGCATATTTCTCATATTTAGAGAAAACATATAAGTACGTTTAAATAATAATTAAATAATGTCTTTGAAACGTAATCAACCAAATAAATGCAAGATAATTCGGGGAGATTCAGTAGGTAATCACATATTTGATATTGTAGAAAATAATAATATTTCTCCGAATGATCTTGGATGTGTATGCACCATCGTTAGGAACATAAGATTCGTCCGATGAATCAGATTTCCAAGACAACGTCCGTACGAACTTAAATTAAGTTCGTGCGGACTTAACTAGGACTAGCTTAAATCTGAAATTGTTCTCTGATTTATTACGAACAAATTATAAACTCTAGAAAATAAATGTAAATATACAAAGAAAACTCATGCACTTCCATTTTTTCGAAAGCTTTTTAAATTCAGCAGAAACCAGGGCTTACAATTGGAATTGGTTTTACATAAAAATATTAAAAATAGTATGAAAATTATTCATATGGAAAGAATGGTAACCATTACTACTTTTATATTTTGTAGCTTTTTTAATTTTTTATGCAAAATAAAAATTTAACGTAACAAATATTATTTTGTCTGCGATCCCTAGTTTCGTATAAAGTGTTTGTTGCTCAGAAACACAGTGGCGGCATCTGTTTTGAAATAGTGAAAGAATTAGGTTCAGTATAAGCGTTTTTTCACATTGGAGTTCACTCGCTTGGTTGAACTATGAAAAAACGCAGCTATTATGACGAAATGAAAAGTGATGTAGTATTCAAATTTCTAGATGTTTTTTTAATTTGTTTTTACTGTTTTAAACATTTTTATTTTTGATTTTTGTATACTGTTGTTTTACACTTTTGGTACTGAATGTTCGGACGGAACAGATTTCAATTAGCTGTCAAATTTTTTCTAGAATTACTAGGAAAATGATGTTTACATTTTGGGAAATGCCGAAGAAATTCTGCTTTAGAAACAGTGAATTCAACTCTTTAAAAAAATGACAGTTTACTATGGTTATAAATGCATCTTATTGGTTCCGGACGGGACATCGAAATCATTATGGGCCATTCCACACCAAATCGACCAGCGGTTGGACCTCACCTTCTTCGATTGCAATGAAATTTTGGCAACTGATAAAGGGTATTCGATCACTACTTCCAAACCATACAAAAATCACTTTTGTATGGTTGTTCATATTTCAATATCTCTGTAAGTAGAAATGCTAGAAACTCCATTGATGGCTCTTTTTAAAACTAATAGAACAAGAGAAATTAATTTGTAACTGCACTCCTTGCACTTTAAAATTGATGTTCTTAAAAAGGACCCTTTTTAAAATTCTGAAAAAAAACACATATTTTATTTGTGTGAAATTAGCACGGACTTAGCACGAGCGAAGATGCGAAATGTTATTAACATAACTATGTTAATAACAAAGCTGAAAATTTACAGAGTCTGTAAACTTAATTTTTTAAGCTTTTTTAATTTTTTGAAGCAAATTGTATGAACTAATTAAATGTCTGAAATATTTTATGAATACTGATATATATTCTACCCACATCAAATTAAATAAAAATATTACGCCGCCTTGACAGGAATAGAACCCCGTACCTCACGACTACTGGGTAGCAACACTACCTCTGCACTGCTTCGATGATATTATAGATAATTAATATATCTATATTAATAAAACAAAACGTGTTTATTTTCTCTTGCACTAACCAGCCGTATTTCTGGACAGATTTTAATGATACTGGTATCAAACGATTCATATTAATCAGCTGTAGTGCGTGCTATACTTACTTTTTATAATTTTAGAACAAATATCGCCACAAAAAGCTAAAAACAAAATTACAACAACTATATTTAAAAGAGAACTGTAGTCGACTGCGCTCACTGTGGTTAGTGCAGTGTATCATACTCTCGCAGAAACAATTGCACACATTAGAACAACAACATCTCTGCCGCATGTATTTTTGTTATTATTGCTGCTTCAACACAGCAAACAGAGAGGGAAAATACAGAAGACTCCACGAAAAAGAGTTTCAATGATTTTGTTTAGAAAATAAGTTAGAAAATTATTAATTAAAATGAAAAAACAATATATATAACCAATTGCGATTACAACAACTTTAATTAAAATTAATAAAAATATAAAAAAAAAAATCGAAAGTTAGAAAGTTAATTTTAAAATTTATTAATAGTGTTATCAGAGATTTTAAAAATACATAAAAAAAATTTAAATTATACAGAACTGTGATTCAATTTTATAAATATACAAAGTTGCAAAGAAAATTTATTTTATTAAATTGTGTCGCGCGATTTTTTTTATTTTTTTGAAAAGAATCCAAAGAATTTTATGGTGTATGAAAATATATAACTTCAAAACTAATCGGTGGAATATAAAAATATCAAGGTAAAGTTATGCATTACATATTGTCTTCCACTGTTTCACAATAAACGTAAAAAAAACTTAAAATTTTTACAATTTCTGATATTCAAAAATTTTGGAATGTTTTTAATTTTTAAATATAATATATTTTCATAAAATCTATGTTTTTCATTTATATTTAGAAACAATTTTTCAGTTAGCTGGATGGTTTTTAGTAGTATATAATAAAAATACATTTTTGCAAAATAAAAAGAGAAAGTACATATATAACTAAATATATTAATATAAAGTTGTCGGATAAACCTTTAGAAAAAAGTGATCGAAAACTTATAAATAACATTTGGAAAGAAATTCGAAAAAATTTGCCATGGGAATCATTGTTCGCAATAAAAGTCCTATTATAGGGGAAATGTCCGTAGGTTGGGCCGGTTCGTGGGCTGGGCCACCGCTATTTTTTTGTTTTTTTGCACTGGCGATCTTAAAGTTTTAATGGTACATCTCAAGTAACATTGCACTCCAACTTTTTTTCAAAATTTTGAAGTAAAATGGCTTGGTGCTTATAACTCATCCAGATGAATACTAAAATGTATTAAAAAAAAATTGTTTTTGTTGACTTTTTCAAGTGTTGATTAGGTGGTCAATTTACATTATTAAATCTATGTTAAATGCATTAAAATGTCGTTCATGACTAGCTTTTTATAATGTAAACAAGTTTTCTATCAAAATATGATGCAGAAAAATATGTAGAATTTTTCTCAAAATTTGATAAAAACGTAGGTTGGGCCACTCAAGGTACGTAGGTTGGGCCACCCATTTCCTTATTACTAGAAGCACTAACAAAATTTTCACTAGTTCATGATTTTGTAAGTTTCATTAAATGAAAAATAATACATATTGGTTAAAAACGATAATATAATTAAAATAATTCATTTTCGGTCTTTTTTGAAAGGTTTTTAACGATTTATCGTGGTGGCTCAACCTACGGTTCAATTTTTATTTGCATTTTTTTGGTTCATCAGAAAAAAAACTGCATTTTTTTTAAATTTTTATGTAACCGTAAAATTTTCTTCTATAAAATATAGCACATTAAATGCACTTTAAATTGGTATATATTATTTCATTAACTTGTTTGCACACAAAATGTCATAGACAAAATATAAAATTATTTCCAACCAACGGACCTTTTCCCTACTATTCGAGAACATTTTCTCAAAAAAATGACTTATCTCAAAACTGGCTGAATAACATGGAACGGGTCTAGGTTCTATGGAGAGAGTGGTTCATTGCCCTTAAATGGTATATGGTCTCATTAAATGCGTTACTCAACTGTTCGAGAAAATAATGTTTGTCAAAGGTCTACTGACAAATTTCATATATTTAACATAAACTCAAAACTGGCTAAATAATATGGAATGGGTATATGGAGAGAGTGGTTCATTGGCCTTAAATCGTATATGGTCTCATTAAATGTGTTACTCAACTGTCCCAGATAATAATGTTTGTCTAAAGGTCTACTGACAATTTTTATATTTTTAGCCAAGGATTGAAACCGTAACCGAAACCGAAACCGATATCCATTTAAAATCGTTTCATTTTTAAAACCGAAACCGTAACCGAAACCGTTATACGAAAATCAGAAATAAACCGATATCCAAAACCGATATAAACGGTTTCGGTTTTATACCGGTTTAAAACGGTTTTCAAAAAAGAATAAAAAAAAACAGAAAAACATATTTTATTTTATATAGAAGATCTTAAGTACAGGTAATGTTTAAATGTCATTTAATAAAATTTGGAGTTCCCAAAATAAAAATGTTTTGTTGTACAAAAATTCACATGTTGTTTTTTGAGAAACGATATTACCAAAAACAACGGTATTTGGTCTAAAATTTGTTCTTTTGTTTCATTAATCAAATTAACAACAAAACACCAAGCAAAATTTTTACGTTAAAATATGATTCAAATTTTAATAATATTGGTTTTTTTATTATTTTATTAGTAAAATATATAGGAGAGCTTAGGGTAAGTGGGACAAGTTTTGAAAAGTTCGTACAGAGTTAACTAGGATTTTTTATTTTAATCTTTAAAAAATATCGGATTAGATTACGGAATATTAACCTCTTTAACCATCATATACCTCGTAAACCGAAAATGGTGGAACAAAAATTAGTCGGTGAATTTTGTTTAGGTTACACCAGGATATAAAAAAATGAACAAATCGCTGATTCCAAGAATATTTTCTGATCTATCTCCACTACAATATTGTGCAATATGCTCTATCTGCTTGTTTTTTCATAGACATTGATCACATTTGAATAGCAATAATCTCTATCTACCATAGCACGACGAATAGCGCGAAATTGCTGAATTTTTTTAAATGTATCAATTAAAGACCATTTTTTTTAATTATTGTAGAAGAAAAATTGATCGCCACTTTCATGGATTGCGATTTAATCAGTTTTTTCACTCTCCTGTTTTTGTAGATAGATTGTATTGAATATAAGCCCTCGATATAGATTTTTTGTTAATTGTAAAATCATGAAGTAATAAAAAATAATATATGAACATTTTACAGTGTGATATATTTAGCTGATATATTGCTTTTTGTGTTTTTCTTTTTTCACAAATCCGCTGATTCGTTTGAAAGTGCAACAACAACAAAAATACGTATAAAGCAGCATCCAAGCTTTTGATAGAATTTTTGGCGGGAAAATTTTTGTACACAAAGAGAACTCGTTGATGTTGCCAACTGTTGAGAGTTACCGGGTTCCTGCTGTACTTGACTTTATTCACTTCTGAAGTCAGTGACAGTTCACCTTAAGGGTCCACCGTTGATTCGTCCTAACACCCTTTTGATTTAAATTAACACGCGAGGATATTTTATTTTTGAGATATAATGAAGATTTTATTTAGTTTTTAAAACTGTTACACGGTATTAACTTAATTTTAAAGACGTCCGAACTGAACGGTAGAAAAACACAATTCACCTTAAAAACTAATCTTAACCTCTACTCATCACCTCGGTCGCACCAATATTTACGAACACCAAATCGGAGTTTCATTATATTGTGAAAATGTCAATTCGTATTGGTGTGATATTTACGAACACCAGATAGGAGTTTCGTCATATTGTGTATTAATAAATTCGTACCGGGGTGATCGTGAGAAGAACTTGTATATGCTTTAGTTTCCTGTACGCCGCATGCAGGTGCCACCTGATGAGGCTCACATTACAATCAATTCATTGCATAAGAATAAGTGTATAAGAGAAATATGACAGTAAGCATTTTTGGTGTTACATTATTATGATTAATATGAATATGCCATTGTGCTTACTGGCGATGTTCAGATTTTTACAAACTAAACAAAAATCAAAAAGTAATTTTGATATACAACATTCTTCCCCCCTTATTTTTAAGAAAAATTATTATTAATTAAGTAATAATAGTTTTTTCTTTTACATTGTTAATATCTTGATAACATTCTTATAGTGCAGATTATTTTATTCCTAATTATTTAGATACCAAATCCCGTCTTAAATCTAAACATCTGAATTATAAAAGGAAATTAAATACAAGCATAACCTGGTCCCGATGTTTTTAGTGTTGACTGCTGCTGCTCGGTTGATGGTTGCTGCGATTTCGTTGACTGTAGTGACGTCGACATATGCGCTGTTGTACGTACAGTAGCTAACGGTGGTGTTGTTTTTAACTTTCTAGTTGTTGTTGCACGCGGTGAGTTGTTTCTTTGGAGTCGCGACAGTTTGGTAGGATGTATCTTTGATGCCATTTCGAACTCCTCCACTTTGGCTGTTTCCACATCTATTGACGCTAAACTGGATTTATTCATATTCATTTTTTCATTCTTGTTATTGGATTTACTTTTACATAACAGATGGTACTGGAAATATACCACATATGCTGCCAATATTATTATTAGTACCGAAATTACTATTCCGAATGACATACCGGTGTTTTTTATATCATTTTGGCGGTTAAAAAACTCCTTTTGTTCTTTATTATAACTTATTTCGGCCAACAAGTCATCTAAATTTCGCTGACCGTCCCTTAATGCTGATCTTATTTTGTTGTGGTCTGAAACCAAAATTGGTAGTGGCGTAGCTGTTACATTTGGGCTAGGGAATGATGACCAGTTTCCTTTCAGGTTTCCAAAAATGTTGTGTGGTCTTCTTTTTTGTATATTATTTCTTCGTTGGTTATTTGTGTATGTTCATATGGTAATATCAGTTCCTGAGTATGAAGGTCACATGCCTCATTAACTGACATCCATCCTAGTCCGGATAATGTCAATGTTGCCATTTCAGTGCCGCATACTGTTTCGAATTTTGTTGGTGTTTCAAATTTATATAACCAGGTGTTTGGGGACCACAGCTTCACCACCATACCGGAGCTTTTCTTGATTGCAACGTGATCGCAATTGTCTGTTGGAACTGTTTTGTGTTGTATTAAACTTACTTCGCAAAGTTTGTTGCTGTTTGTTAGTACTGTGCCGGGTTGTTTGCACAGTGTGACCTCTTTATTCATGCTCTGGCTGATAGTTATGCATTTATTATAATCACTGGTGGTTAGTCCTATGAATTTACTTCGGTCTTTAGCTTCTGCTAAGTAGTCGTAAGTTGTCTTAACCAACGCGTTCCATTCTTTATTAATGTTGGTCGGTATTGGGTAGACTCTGTACAATGTAAAAATCAAATTGTCAGGCAATGGTGTTTTGATGACAATCATTAGACTGTCTGCGTCCGGAAAAACTCGTACCGTAGAAGAATGATGCATCTCAAATGATTGTTGTATGAACCAATTAGCTTTTCCTCTTAGAGTTAGTTTAGCCAGCATTTCATTCAGCTCCCTCTGATCAATAATCGACGGATGCAAGCGTCCTTTATATAAGTCGTCTATGACAGCCATCTCTATTAATTGTTGACCCTGTATTTCAATTAGGTTTGCGTTTATCGTTGTTTGTATTTCCAATAAGTGCATCAGGAATATTAACTTGTCGATCGAATTGTTTATACTCTTATGAATAGCTGTTTGTTGTTTAATAGTTCTAGTAAGTTCCTTTTGTACAGCTTCGACTTCCTTCATTGAATTTAATAATGGTTTTGCCAACTTATTATAATTGGTTGACATTACAGTTATTTGTTTTTGCATGACTTTGTAGGTTTTACTTTGATTCTGATCGATATTTTTGAAATGTTTGTATATAGCCTGTTTGTCCTTGCTATCCATCACTCCAAACGCCCAATTGAGTCCTTCTCCAATGAAATTAAGTGCTCGTTTGAGGCGTCTGCCCCTAATTGTTCGCCTTATTATTTCTTCATTTTTTTTAAAGTTGCAATTATCGATTCGGTTTCCTGTGTTACTGCTTTGCATGAACTTTCGATGTTCATATCAGGCATTTTTACGCGCATCTGCTCACACATATCCTGCGTCGTTTCCGCATAGGTGTTTGTTAATTCTAAAAATTTGTTCAATTGCAGTGGTTTAAAATTTGCAATTATTGTCCATTCGTCACTGAAAAATAACGCATCCGTTGTTCTCTCAAAGAAAATCCTTGTATCATTAATTGCTGTCTGTTTGATGTTAGCTGCTTCTCCTGTTGCCATCACCAAGACCAGTATAAAAATTAAGTTCATTTTCTTAATTTGTGTTCTACCTATTGTAAAGAAAAACATTTGTTAAAAGTCTAATCGAAAGCCTCTTCTAACTTAAAAACTCCTTTTCTATTTAGTTGAAATAACCTTAATTACCTATACCTCTTGATGAGGCTGCCCTGAAGGCGTTTCAGGAGTATAGACGGCTGGAACTGGACGAGCTTCTCGCAGATTATGCTGCTCAACGATTTCCAAGAGATGCTTTTGGAAGAAATCTTACAGGGAGGGTAACCACCCATTTCAGCGATTGTGGTAAGTTGCCTTATTTTTTCTTTTCATTTCGTTATTATTTTTTATTATATAAATATATATATATATTTGTTTTATTTTTATTTTTATGTTTTTTTGTTTTTTTTTTTTTTTTTCAGACGGGGACACGGTCTTCAGCGAGGAAGACTTTTCTATGGACGACAATGAAGAACTGGACTCGGATGATGACCTGGACATGGAGGTGGAAAGAGCTCAAGTTGATGCCCTGGAGCGTCTAGAGGCCGAAGAAAGGGCTCTAATGGACACTCTCTGGGCCGACAACCCCATTCTGTTTGCGGAAACGTGGCTGGGACAACTCGAGAACGTGTGCTGGGATGACGGAGTGGGGGATCCACTCCGTCGCCTAATCATTCGACACCGCTGGACGCCATCTTTTACTTCGCTTATGGAGATCTGTCGAGAGATCAGCCGTCTTGTTGATGATTTGGCTGGTTTCTCGACTCCTCATGTACCTGATGTTGTACATTATATGGCTGATTATTGAATTTAATTTATATATATATATAGATTCGGTCATTATTAAGCTACTTATGAACAAAGTATTTGTCAAATGTTTGGGTCCTAATTTTTTAAATATAATTATATATATTCCTTTTTTATACAAATAAACAACTAAAAATAAAATACTGTGTCATCTTTTTCATTTTCTTTTTCTATTATCTTCTCTTTGTCTACTGGCGAGAGTTTTTTATTGCAGTGTCGTCAACGGTTTTTTTTTTTCTCTCTTGTTGAATTATTGCTTTGGTTGTTAGAGATATGTGCATTATAAAGTATGTAAAGCACATGTAAGATATGTGCCAATAAGCGCAAACGCCTACATAGAAAATTCAACTGAAATATTATCCACATGATCATTAGCAGTGAATGGTCATTATATCTTGGGTAGCACACTAGCGTATCTTCTTGCTTGTTCAGTCTGCTAGTGCTGTGATTTCTTCTTGCGAGATGCTGAATTGCATTTTATCGTTTATATTTATGCATAAGCTCCTTACTTATATCTGTGCTCCACTCCAGTGCTTCGCTAACGTATATTTGTACTTTAACTACAATGATCGTTTTGTTTTTATTGACAATGCCCTTGATAATGAACTGAGGTACTGACCTATCTCAAGTATAATAACGATGCATATTATATTTTCTTTGGCTAATTCGTACAGAAATCTTAGTTTTATGGAATATCTAAAATAATCTTGTAATTAAAGTTATAAATTATACTTTTTCTATTTTTCTCATAAAAAAAATTTTTGTTAGTGCATGATTTAATGCTAATCATCTTTAATACATAGTAAAAAAAAAATCCACACTGCGAGTAATGCTCATCAAGATTTATTCATTTATTTTTATATATTTATTTTTATTTGATTGTGCATAACTTAGGAATTATATGATTTTAATAAGTTATTATGAATTTTTTTTTCTTTTCCTTTGATACAAATCACTGTTGTCACAGGACTTATTATCGAAAGAACCTCATATGGTCCTACCAGGATTGGTGAAAATTTGTTTTTCCTATTCTGGTTTTTTAATAAAACTTTATCGCCTTCCCTAAAAACTACTGCATTTAATGTATTATCGTAATTTCGTTTAGATCTTTCCTTGGCTTTTTCTTGATTTTGTCTGACTATCTCATGCGTACGTTGTATTTGATATTTTAATACTTTATTGTAGTCTTAGCTGTTATAAATTGGTGAACATTTTCGTTTGAGGTTGGTTGGCATATCGAAATCCAATCCATATAAAGTACGGCAAGGCGTTTGCCCTGTTGACATATGCACTGTATTGTTGTGTACATGCATTGCCGAATTCAACCATTGGTTCCAGTTGGACCCATCTTCTTTTGCAAAACATCTCAAATACTCCGCTAAAGGTCTGTGACTTCGTTCTAACGAGCCATTTGCCTGCGGGTGATAAGGAGTTATGTGCATTTTTCTAATGTGTAATAATTTACACGTGTCTGAAAATAATTTTGATACAAAATTTGAACCGTTATCTGTAATTAAAATTTTTGGAATATTATAACGCGTGATTATTTCCTCGTAAAATGCTTTGGCTACTGTGCTTGCTTCTGCGTCTGGAATAGCTACGCAGCCCATATATTTTGAAAAATCGTCTTGAAAAGTTAATATATATTTGTTTCCTGTTACAGTTTCGGGCAAGATTCCTACCAAGTCCATATAAACTTTATCGAATGGACGTATTGGCGTATCTGTCAAAACCATTGGCATTTTTGTCAATTTTGAACTTTTATTCATTTGGCATTTGGGGCAGTTTCTAACATATTCTTTTATTTGCTTCTGCATACCCTTCCATTTAAATTATTTTTTAATCCTGAAATATGTTTTAAGTGTGCACTGATGGCCTCCTAGCGCGGAATAATGAAAATCTTTTATCACTGTTTTAATTTCTTCTGGGTCAGTTAATATTTGAGCTAAATTTGTTGCATTATTCGTGTCTATTATTGTTTCATCTAGGACTGGTGTACTGATTTGTGGTTTTGTTTTTGTAATCTCGTGACCAAAATTGTTTTGTGTAGTTTTGGATCGTGTTTGTACGGCTGTAATGTCTGGTTCAATATTTGGTATTCTGCTTAAAGCATCCGCGTTTAAATTCTTTTTACCTGGTTTGTAAATTATTTCAAAATCGTATTCTGACAATTTATGCCTAAATCTTGCTAATCGTGAAGTTTGATCTTTCAAGTTAGCTATGCCGCGTAATGGTTGATGATCTGTAAAAATTTTGAAGGGCCGTCCTAATAGGTATGCTTTAAAATTCTTCGTTGCCCAAACAATAGCTAAAAATTCGTTTTCAATAGTGGAATATCGTTTTTCAGCTCCATATAAGGTTCTACTTGCAAACGCGATTGGTCGGTCGCTTCCTATTTCCCCTTGAGATAGGACTGCACCTATTGCTTCATTACTTGCGTCTGTTGTGAGTAAAAAAGTTTTTGTAAAGTCTGGATATGCTAGTATTGGAGGTGAAATTATTGATTCTTTGAGTTTATTAAATGAATTTTGACAATCGTCTGTCCATATAAATTTAACGTCCTTTTTAAGTAAATTATTAATTGGTAACGATAACTTTGCCATATTGCTTATGAACTTTCTGTAATAATTAATTAATCCCAAGAATGCTTGTACTTCTTTTCTGTTTCTTGGTACCGGAATATTTTTTACGCATTCGACCTTAGAGGGGTCTGGCAACGCACCTAATTCCGAACATTTATGACCTAAATATACAACTTCTCGACGTAAGAACTGACATTTATCGGTATTCAATTTTAAGTTATGGTCTCTTAATTTTTGTAATACTTTACTTAATCTGTGTTCATGTTCGCTTATATTTTTCCCATATACAACTATATCATCAAGATACACAAAACAATCGATGCCCTGTAACCCTGTTAAGATGTGATTCATTATTCTTTGGAAAGTTGCTGGTGCCCCTGTTAAACCGAAAGGCATCCTGTTAAATTCAAAATGACCAAGTCCTGTACTGAAAGCAGTTTTTCCTTTATCACCATCTTCAACTAACCCTTGTGGTAACCACTGGCTAAATCTAATGTGGAAAAATATCGACTGTGACCTAGTTGATCTAATATTTCGTCTATTCGCGGAATCGGAAATACCTGTTTTATTGTTACGTCATTTAATTTACGAAAATCTATGACAAGTCTCCATTTTTTGTTACCATCTTTATCGCTTCTTTTTGGTACTAATAATAACGGCGAATTCCAGGGTGATATGCTTGGCGATATAATGCCTTCATCTAACATTTTATTAACCTGTCTATTAATTTCCTCTCTATGTGTGTGTGGTAGCTTATATTGCTTTTGGTTAATTGGTGATTGATTCCATTGTGTTGTTATGTCGTGTTTAAGTATCGGCGTGTATGACAGTTCGTCACCTTCTAAGTGAAAAACATCGTGATATGAAATACAAAGATTTTGTAATGATGTTATTTCCTCCTTATTTAGAGATTCATCGATGTTAATCTTTTCTAATAATCTATTAATCCTATTTTTGATATTCACTGAATTTATAGTATTTATTGTAGAATTGTTGGTATCTGATTCCTTATATTGATTAAAATTTGAAAATTTTGGTTTAAAATTGTTGTCTATTATAATGTCTTTTTCTGTAGAATTTAATACTGAGACATAAACTTTATTTTTGTTAACATTCGATAAACTTTCTCCCAAATATATTCCAGGATAAATTTCTTGTTTATGTATTAACACAATTGGAATTTTTGTTTTTAGTGTAATTTCTACTATTTTCACGAAGCAATTCCCTTTTCTACTGTATATTTTGTTAATTCTCTTTTTATTTAATTCACTTAATTGTTGTCTGATTTTTTTAACACAACATGTTATAAAATTTACAAACTTTTTCAACATTCCTGTAAACATATTTTTTACTTTTTGACCTATTAGCCTTTCTTCCCAAACAAATCTTAGCCGATCAGTGTTATCTGCTGCTAAATTAATGATTTCCGACCCTATTGTAATAATTATGTATATTAAGAAATGTATTAATGCAAAAATTGTTTTTGTCACTCCCTCACAATTAAAGCACGGTGGGTTATTATGTGTATCAACGGCCATTGCCGACGTCAAATTTACAATCTCTGCCTCCACCGTCTTTTTGGATTCTTTAGGAGTTTGGGTAGTAAATGTGATCACAGGCGCTTTGGGCTCATGATATACTATTTCTACCATTTTTGACCTAATTTTGCTGTCTTTATTGGGTCCCCAGCTTACTGGCCTTGGCTGGGCCCCTCGTAGTTTCCCTTGTTTTGAGCATTGTTCTCCCTTGCTAGATAATCCCTCTTGGCGTAGCAATTAGTTTCCCCATGACCAAGTCTACGACACCAATCACATTTTAAATTATTTCTAGCGTTATCCACATTATTCACATTGTCATTGTTATTATTTCTATTATTATTATTGGTACGGTACGTGGTGTTATGTCCCGTTTGCAAATTATTGTTTAAAAATCTCCTATTATCGACAGGTTGATTTTGTAAATGCCCAACCCCTTCCTTATTTTGAGCTTCTAATCTAATGGATGCACATCTCCAACTAGAATCGTGCCCATATTTTTCACACTCCATACAAAACGGTGTGTTTTTCCGCGCAATACATTCGTCTCGTGTATGTCCTTTTTTCTGGCAAAAAGAGCATGTTGGTCGTATTTTTGATCCTTCCGTTTTATTTCCGTCGTTTATTTTGTGTTGATAATTATTATTATTCTGTTGTATAGTTTGAAGATTATTGTTTTGAATACTATTCGTTGGACTCGTTACTGATCGTTGTTCGAAACTGTACACCTCCTCGGGTAATCTCGGACCCCTTTGAATTGTTATCTGGGCTTTTAATGCTTCACCTAATAAATCATTCAAGTTTTCTGCTTTGCTACTTAATAATAGAACCTTTATTGTCGGATCTTTCACACCTACTTTGAATGCTGTTAGAACTGAATCTTTTAGTTCCGTATTAAAAACATCTGTAGGAAGATTTTTATTTTTGTACCTTGAATCTGCTATTTCATTGGCGTTTGCCCACAATCCTTGTAATCTTCTTGCGAATACCCTCAGACTTTCACCATCCGTCTGATATGCTTTTCTTATACTATCCTGAACTGAATCTAAAGTAGTCATTTTTAAATATGTATTTCTGAGAACATCAAATAACTCCTCTAAATCATTAAATTTTCTTGTGCGGACTAGATCATAAGCGTCTCCAAGTAGATGAAGTTTGACACAGCTAATGAATTCTTCTTTAGTTTCTTCCGTAATTTTCAGACTTGCTAACGCACAACCGTCCATGAATCTATAAAGTTCGGTTTTAACGGACGGTGACTCTGATCCCAAAAAAAATGGAACCACACTTCCTACGTACTTCGCTATACTATCTAACGACATTTCGAGTGTTGTCTCCGGTGCTATTATTTTATCAAACTTTCCTTCAATCTGTAAGGCCTCCTAATGATATAATGATGTTTCGTGGGTTAGCTTAACTTCCGATTCTAAAAATCTGATTTTCGAATCTAATTCCCTTACTTTATTATTGGCTTCTTCTAAAGTTTCAAATTCTAGTCTGGGATGTTGGCTCAGTGCTCGTTCAATTGATGCGTCAGAAATATCTTTGTTTTTCAACAAAGTTCTCAATTTTTCGTTTTCTTCTTCTATTCCGCTAGCCTGATCTAACAACTCCTGCCGTTCTTCTAAAATATCGTTTAATTTTTTATTTAATGCAGTAAATTCTCCTTTCCAATCTTCTAATTCTTTTATTTTATGTGCACTTTTATGTTCCAAAAAGTACACTAACTGTTCAAAAACTACGTCAACTCTTTCGACTTCTGAGTATACCCGCGTGGTACTAACTTTATTTTTTATTAATTCCAAAGTTTCTTTATTGTTAACTTCCGTACTAATTTGGTTCCACAATTTCTCAGTAAACCTACCAAGTTGTCCTATTATACCTCTGTATGCTACTTCCAATTCCTCAAAATTCGCCATATAATCATTAAAATATTCAATTAAACTTTATAAATTTGTTTAAATTCATTCTTTCTTGGTAAATTTACGTTATTTATGATTTTCACAATATATTCACAATGTTAAACACTTCGTTGAATAATTTTCAATATTTCCAAAATTTTTAAACCATTTCCTTTCATTTTTATTTCACAAAATTTTAAATTTATTCAATTGATTGTTTTTACTAATTTCACCAAATGTTTTTGCAATTTTAAATTCACAATTCACTTATCACTTCCATTAATACTCACAAAATTGTCTCAATATTTAGTTATAACTTCCTTTTTATTTTTGTATTGTTTCAGGATTTTTCCCAAAATGTATATTCGTTCTTCAGTCCTTTCTGTAGTTTCTTGAAAAACCGGCTGCGCCAAAAATGTTGAGAGTTCCCGGGTTCCTGCTGTACTTGACTTTATTCACTTCTGAAGTCAGTGACAGTTCACCTTAAGGGTCCACCGTTGATTCGTCCTAACACCCTTTTGATTTAAATTAACACGCGAGGATATTTTATTTTTGAGATATAATGAAGATTTTATTTAGTTTTTAAAACTGTTACACGGTATTAACTTAATTTTAAAGACGTCCGAACTGAACGGTAGAAAAACACAATTCACCTTAAAAACTAATCTTAACCTCTACTCATCACATCGGTCGCACCAATATTTACGAACACCAAATCGGAGTTTCATTATATTGTGAAAATGTCAATTCGTATTGGTGTGATATTTACGAACACCAGATCGGAGTTTCGTCATATTGTGTATTAATAAACTCGTACCGGGGTGATCGTGAGAAGAACTTGTATATGCTTTAGTTTCCTGTACGCCGCATGCAGGTGCCACCTGATGAGGCTCACATTACAATCAATTCATTGCATAAGAATAAGTGTATGAGAGAAATATGACAGTAAGCATTTTTGGTGTTACATTATTATGATTAATATGAATATGCCATTGTGCTTACTGGCGATGTTCAGATTTTTACAAACTAAACAAAAAACTAAATCAAAAAGTAATTTTGATATACAACACAACTAGAGAGCTGTACTAGATACATACATGTAGTGTGGTACCATGCGTCTGTCCGTTGCCATGCGTCTGTCTGTGTCATGCGTCTCTCCGTTGTCATGCGTCTGTCTGTTTGTCATGCGTCTGTTTGTTGCCATGCGATGATACAGGATAGCAACGAAGAGTTGTCGTTGTGAAAGTGTGTGTATAAGAATCGTTATATTCTCTTCTTTCTGTTAGTATTCGCTTTGTAGCGTATAAGTTTGTGTTCGCAAGGTGTTCGCAAAGAAAAATGTTACTATGCATGATATTATTTGAGTTCTATTGACATACGGATTTTTTAATCTGTGACGAAAACAGAAATATGCCTATACGAAATAACCCTTATATTTATTGTATATGTATATCGTATAATGTATATCATCGTTGTAGAACGAAAAGTCACCAAACACATTTTTATGAAAAACTTAATTTTCGAGTTTGTTGATTAATATTATAAAAAGTAATTGATGCATTTTTAAAGTTGAAATATCAACTAATAGATTTACATTTTCTTATCAATTGACAGATACATAAAGAAGTTTGTAAAAAATATTTAGCATTTTGAAAATGTATTTGGTGACTTATCGTTCATTTTATTATGGCATTGAGATTTTGAATTGTCTCGGCAACATCACTTGATTTATACAATTATTTTTTATTAGTTAATTCTTGTTAAAATATAATTCAAATTTTTATGTTATTGGTTTTTTTTTGTCAGTAAAATGTTGAAGAAATTGAAAATAAGTACAATTATTAGAATTATTGTTCAAATTCTATTCGTTTTCATAATTAATATGTCTTCGATCTTTTATTTAAAAGATTAAGATTAACATTTCTTATCTTGCTCTTGCAAATGATCATCACTAGTTTACATATTTTGCAGTTCACAGAATTGTTGAAATTTAATTTCTTTGGCTTTTATGGATGAAAATTGTACAAAATTCTTCTTCTTTGCAATTCAGATCATATCTCAGGTGAAGTCAAAATGTTGCTTTTCATTGGTTTGTGGTCACGAAATTTTAAATTAAATTTTTTTCTTGGCGTAATCAATTAAATAATTCATATAACACAATATTTTTACTAAAATAACAACAAACATTGTTTAAATTACGTTTCTCACTTTACCCCAGTATCATAATTTGAACATAATTTAGCACCATATAAAATATGTAAAATTATTTGAAAAATATGGAAATAAAGAAAATTTATACAAAAACCGAAATCAAAACCGAAACCGTAACATGGAACCGGTATACTGAAACCGTTTCGTTATAAATACTTAAAACCGTAACCGAAACCGAAACGCGGAAAAAACCGAAACCGAAATCGAAACCGTTATTCGTTTAGGTTTCAATCCTTGTTTTTAACATAAACTCAGCACAGGATCGATTTTCTCAAAACTGGATGAATAATATGGAACGGGACTAGCTTCTATGGAGAGAGTAGTTGATTGGCCTTATGGCCGTAAATGGTCTCATTAAATGTGTTACTCAACTGTTCGAGAAAATAATGTTTGTCTATAGTGATGGTTTAATAAAAGTCGCAATGTTTTATTTAAGAACAAAAATTAATGTTTTTATATTTTTGAATATGAAAATTTGAAAGAACAGAAAAATAAATTTTCAATAACATTAAAATACAATACTAAAATATTCAGATAACAAAATTTAAGTAAAGTGTTTTTATACAAAGTGAATATTACAACACCCCTTCTCAAAAAATTAGTTTACTAAATTTTGCTAGTTAATATATATTTATGTAAGTCCTGCTAATGATCCAAATTTATCAATTTTAATATTTTGAAGTGGTTTTGTTAACAAGTCTGCAACCATTTGATCAGTTGGACAGTAAACAAACTTAATTGAATTTTCCAGCTTTATGTCTCGAAGTAAATAGTATTTAACGTAGATATGTTTTGTTCGAGGATTAATTTGCACAACATCTAAAAGTTTTAAACAGCTTTAATTGTCCTCAAACATTTGTATATCCGTAATATTAACTAATAAATCCTTAAATAATAGTTTTAGCCAAATAAGTTCTTGTGTTGCTTCAGTCAATGCAACAAGTTCAGCTTCAGTAGACGACAAGGTAATATGACCTTGTTTTCTGCTTGCATAGCTATGGTAGCTTCACCAATTTCGAAAATATATCCGCTTCTTGACCTTCCTCCATTTATATCACTTGCCCAATCGGCATCTGCGTGACCAGTAAGCTTTAAATCATCCTTACATCCAACACATAGCCATAGTCCCTGAGTTTAGATATCTAAATTTTAGATATCTAAAAATTCTGCTAAGAATAGAAACCGCGACAGCAATATCAGGCCTAGTATTTCCGGTCAAGTATAAAAGCGAACCAATAGCACTGCGATACATTTCATTGCTTTCTAACAGCATGTCTTCCGCAGTTGAATCCTTCAGATATCCAACATCCAGCGGAAATTTCGATATTTTTGCATCACACATATTAAAATTTTGCAATATTTTCATAATATAATTTTGTTGATGAATATAAAATTTCCAATTTTTATTTTCGACCTGAATTCCTAGATATAACTTTAACGTTCCCAATTTGCTCAATCTTCCAATTTGCTCAATTGTTTCCTTTAACAAGTTATTTTCTTTTGTAACAACCAGGGCAAGTTTTTTTTTTGGCTTTTGCCAAAAAAATGCCATTTTTGCCATTTATTCAATTATTTTGTAAATTTACCAATTTCGTTATACTTTGCCTAAAAATGCCTTTGGAAACCTTTTTTATACCCTACACTAAGAGTGAAAGGGTATATTCAGTTTGGTACACCGTTTATAACACCCAGAAGGAAGCATCCGATCAGCATGACCTCCTGAGCCGATTTAGCGATGTCCGTCTGTCCGTCTGTCTGTCTGTCCGTCTGTCTGTCTGTCTGTCTGTCTGTCTGTCTGTCTGTCTGTCCGTCTGTCTGTCTGTCTTTCTGTATGTCCGTCTGTCTGTTAAAATCCCTACTACTTTTAAAATTGAAGAGCTAGATAAATGAAACTTATAACTTAGATAACTAATATACCTACGCTGTATGTGCGAAAAAATTGGCGAGATCGGTCCATTGTGACCTATGATCCGACCACTTATGTTCAAATACCTCATATAAAATGTACATATAAAGATCAATTTTTATGTATACGTGTTTAAGTAAACTTTTTTGGTCAAATGTATATTGATATCATGCTCAAATACATTATAATAATGTTTTCCGGCAAAAGGACTTGTGGTTCACAAAAAAAAAAATCGAAATTCGGTACACCTACCCATTTGTAAATATGGGTATCAAATGAATGGAAATTCTTCAGCGATTGAATGTTTGTAGTTATTTTCAGGATTCGTATACCCTGGTGACCTATATATCACTTTGAATGGTAACCACACATATGTGTAGGGTATTTATAGTCGGCTAAGACCGACTATAATTTTGATAATCCTAACTATCATAATTACACCTACTTTAAAATTTCCCATGTGATCTAACCTCCCAACTGGTTAAATATTATTTTCGATTTGCTGGTTGTATTAAAAATATATATGACGTCCTTTTTTGTGTACTTATTTTTGTACGTTCTTAATTTTGTCAATGAAATTAACGAAATAAATATTAGACCATGTAATAGAGATACGATGATTCTCAACAAAAATAGTTCATTGAAAAATTTTATAAAGCTATTTTTGACTATTTTTGTGCCTTTTTTTTTGCCATTTTTGACTATTTTGTGCCATTTTTGACTATTTGTGTGAAATTTTTGACTATTTGTGTGCCATTTTTGACTATTTGTGTGCCATTTTTTTTGCCTTTTTTGCCTATTTGTGTGACATTTTTACTGTTTTTTGTGCCATTTTGCCTGCCATTTTTAACGATATTTTGTGCCAAAAAAACTTGCCCTGGTAATAACCAAAATATCATCGACATAAATAAGGACATAAATAAGGACATAAATGATATTTCCATTATCTACCTTCACATAGAGGCAACAATCAGACTCTCCCCTTCTGAATCCAGAATTAATTAAAATTGAATTAGTCTTCTGATTCCTGCATCTTGCTGATTGTTTTAAACCGTATATACCTCGCTTTAATTTGCATACATGATTTTCTTTTCCACTTACCGCAAAGCGCATCGGTTGCTTGATGTACATTTCGTTTTCCAAATCGCCATTCAAGAAAGCTGTCTTAACATCGATGTGGTGCACAAGCATATCATAGTGCGATGATATAGCGATGCGAAATCTGAACCATGCTCTTCTTCAGTTGAAAATTGATTTCAGCTGTGGGATTGCTGTTCCATATTACTTGCCAAACAGACAGGAACATAATCTACAACATCTTCATCTGATGTGATCGTCGCATACCTAGTTTGATTTATCATGGTATCTTCAACAAATTTAACGTCCCTTGATATAATTATCTTCTCAGCATCCAAATCCAGCAACCGAAATGCCTTGGATTCGTCACAAAATTTGGCTGTATTCAAAGCTTCCGCCCAAAATTTTCGATCCAAACCAGCGTGTATTAGCATACAACGCGTCATTTCCACTAGATTGCAGTTTTTACGCTCTGCAACACCGTTTTTATCAGGCGTGAATGGTGGCGTGAATTGCTGCTGAAATCCCTTTCCCTTCAAATAGCTACTTAGAGCATTACTTTTAAATTTACCACCTCTGTCAATTCGTAAAATTTTAAATGGTTTTTCAAAAAAATTCTCTACATAATTGACATATTCTTTAATTTTATCTATAGCTTGACTTTTGTTTAGCAAAAAATATACAACACTGTACCTGCTGTAGTCATTAATCATTGTCAGCACATACTTATTTCCAGTAGGAGTTACTTCTTGCATAGGTTCACACAAATATGCATGCACAAGTTCCAATACTTTTGTTGATCTGTTCAATGATTTCTTTGGAAATTCCTGCCTTGTAAGCTTACCCCGTAAGCACGACTCACAACTGTCTTCGCAATTGCAATTCTTCAACTCAACGCCGGATATTAAATTATTGTTAATAGCTGCTTTGATGCCATTCTTCTCGCGGTGACCAAATCTGCGATGAAAAGTATGAATACATTCGGTTTCAACATATTTTACCCTTCTCGCGTAATTGTCTTGGTTCAATTTGTACAGATTATTCACCAAACTTGCTGTAGCTTGCACCTTTCCCACCAACGAAATTTGACAACTTTCGCCTTTAAAGAGAACCTCCAAACCATTCTTCACAAGTTTTCGCAATGAGTGTAAATTGCCATCGAGCTCGGGAACATAGAGTACATTCTTGATAGGAATTTTTGTATTTTAACAGTAAAGAAACCCATCACCAAAACCTTTTGCTTCTATTTATTTCCATTTGCCAAAATAAATACAATCGTTTGCGTCATTGTCCAAAGTTGTAAAAAAATACTTATCGCATGTCATGTGGCAAGTAGCAGCTGAATCAACGTGCCACTCAGCGTCCAACCGCTTCGTTCCAGAACTGAAACATAAGTGAACATCATTTTCACTATCCTCACCTGCTGGAAACTTCGATGAACCGTGCTTTATTTGCGTTAAATTTCGATTTCTTCTTCGCGAAAGTTTTCTTGTAGGGACAATTTTTCTTAAAATGATCAGCTCTTCCACACGAGTAACACTTGATTTTGAAATTTTTGGTTTTTAATGTAACATTCGATGTGTCTACCAACGATAAACCTTCAATTTTGCGTTGATATTCCTGAATCAATTTTTCTTTCACTAAATCTAATGTTAAATCTTCATCTGGCCGCACCTCCAATGCAGTTATTAATGAGTTGTACTCATCCGGAAAACTATCCAGAAGAAAGGCAACCACAAGATGGTCTGCTAATTGTTCACCTAATCCAATCAGGCGATCCACAATGTCAAGCATTTCACAAATGTGATTTTCCATACTTTGACCTTCCTTAAGCTGCATTCTGCATAACTTCTTCAGCAACATAACCTTGTTTGAAAGAGTGGACTTCTCGTGTGTCTTCCTCAATAACATTAAAATACAATACTACAATATTCAGATAACAAAATTTTAGTAAAGTATTTTTTATACAAAGTGAATATTACAACATATAGGTCTACTGACAAATTTCATATATTTAACATAAACTCATCAGCACGGGATCGATTTTCTCAAAACTGGCTGAATAATATGGAATGAGACTAAGTTCTATGGAGAGAGTGGTTCATTGGCCTTAAATCGTATATGCTCTCATTAAATGTGTTACTCAACTGCGAGAAAATAATGTTTGTCTATAGGTCTACTGAAAAATTTCATATATTTAACATAAAGTCAGCACGGGATCGATTTTCTCAAAACTGGAAAACTACAATCGTAATTTTAAGCTGTTCTCACCCACTACTTTGAAAAAATATATAGTACTGTTTAAAAATAGTTTTTGATAATTGGATGTAAGTTCGGAAATTTTTGATTTGTTAGTGAATTTTTAATATATATTTTTAACATTTAGGATTTAATGATAAATATGAAAAGTGATTTACGGTTATCTACAGCATATAACTATCAAAACAACTCACTTTTTATACATAACACTAAGAGTGAAAGGAAGCATCTCCGGTAAGGAAAAGTATATATATTCTTGATCAGCATGACCTCCTGAGTCGATTTAGCGATGTCCGTCTGTCTGTATGTTGTGACCTGTGAACCGACCACTTATGTTCAAATACCTCATATAAAACATAATCCTAACTATCATAAGAACACCTACTATAAAATGTCTCTACTTTAAAATTTCCAATGTAATCTAACCTTCCCAACTGGTTTTTATTGATTTAATTTTTTTTTAATTAATATAAAATTTGCCATGTAAATTGTTTTGTATAAAACGTCGAGCAACGTGAAACTTCATCGCAGATGGACGATGGGTAGTTTTCTTATTTTTAAAATTATATTTAGAATAATTCGTGAGATAAATCAAGTAGTGACTAATTATAATTGTGATATTTTAAAATGCGAAAACATTTATTTAATAGCAAAGAAAAGCATGAAGAAATCTTAATCAATTCTAAAGTAAAAAAAATTATCACTTTTCTATATATATATATATATATATATATATATATATATATATATATATATATATATATATATATATATATATATAATTTACATGTATTGGGATGATGTCATTACAATGCAGTCTTATTTTTCAATATAATCTATCTATAATCATAATCTATTTCAAAAAATATGGTACCTTTTGTAAATGAGTCTTGAATTTAGGTGTGAAAAATAATAGCAGCGATACCAAATTTGTTACAAAATCCATTATTTTCTTCAAAGTTTTTACATTTAAAACTTCTATTTGTATTAGTTAGACTAATTTTAACAGTACTTGTGAATATTGAAAATATTTTGTGTTGCTTTGATTAAATATGAAACCTATAAAACCTTGTTTTAGTAAATCGCGAAAAATCTTCAAAAATCCTGAAGAAAATTATTTGACAACAAATACGAAACACGTGTCTAAACGTAAAAAAAGTATCAAAAAATCACTTGTTTGAAAGTTACATATAATTTAAGTAACATTTTCTGTGAAATGGACCAAAGTGAAAAAAAAAATATGGATATGCAATTCGAAAGATATGATATTAGAAAACAACTCATAAAATAAGTGTTTTATGAAAGGAGCCCTGAAGGACAGTTATAGACCTCGGCAAATATTAAAACTACTAATTAAAAATATTTAAAAATCGTGACTAACTCTCTGAACCATTAGTCTAAAAATTGCGCCATTTACTACTGTCCAATGCATTAAAATTTGTAATTCTGATATTCCAGGAATCAGTCGTGGCAATTTTTAACCATTGGATCATGGATAAGTTACGCTAGTAGTTACATCAAGTTACGCTTATGATAGACACGTGCAAACTCGAGATGTATCAATATTTGCCGATGTGTATTATAGTTCTTAATGGCTTCTTACAGAAAAAACTTCTATGAGTTGTTCTCTAAATGTTAATCTTTCAAATTACATATCAGGATTTTTTTTCGCTTCAGTACATTTCACAGAGAAGATTACTTAAGCCATATGTAATGTTGAAACTAGTAATTTTTTGATACTTTTTTTTACGTTTAGACACGTGTTTCGTATTTATAGTCAAATGGTATGCTTTAGTTAACATTTTAGTTATGGAATAAAAAATATCCTGTATAATTTAGAAAATTTTAAGGATTTTAAGGAATTTGGGCGATTTACTAAAACTAGGTTTTGTATACACACGTTGCTCAGTGAGAATAGGAAAAGACCTCTCCGAGCCATTTCATACCGAACGAGGTTTCAGACAGGGTGACTCCTTATCGTGCGACTTTTTTAACTTATTGATGCAGAAAATAGTTCGAGCTGCCGAACTCCGTCAAAGCGGCACTATCCTCAACAAAAGTGTCATGCTGCTCGCATATGCCGACGATATTGATATCATTGGCAGGAGCACACGAGCAGTCAGCGCAGCATTCTCCAGATTGGAGAAAGAGTCGCGTCGAATGGGTCTAGCGGTGAACGAGGACAAGACGAAGTTCCTTGTGTCAACAAGCAAAAAAAGAGTCCGTGCGTCTTGGACAAAAAGCTGATTTTGACACCCACAAGTTCGACATTGTGAAGTTCGACAAGGGATCCAGCGTAAACAGCAACAACGACGTCAGCCTGGAGATCACACGGACCATAACTCTTGCCAACAGGTGCTACTTTGGGCTCAGTAGGCAATTGAGAAGCAGATCCCTCTCTCGCCGGACAAAAATAAAGCTCCACAAGTCACTCATCATGCTCGTCCTACTTTATGTTGCAGAAACATGGATGCTGGCCTCCACTGATGAGAGAATACTGGGAGCGTTCGAGAGAAAGATTCTCCGTAAAATCTTTGGCCCTATCTGCTTTGCTAACGAGTATCGAATCAGGATGAACCACGAGCTGTATGAGTTATTCGACGACATTGACATAGTCAAGCGCATCAAGATCCAGCGACTTCGCTGGATAGGTCATGTCGAACGAATGGATGAAAACATTTCAGCCAAGAAGGTGCTTGAATCGAAACTCGAAGGTGGACAGCGTAGAAGAGGGTGTCCAAATCTGCGTTGGAAGCACCAAGTTGAGGACAACCTGACAACGCTTGGTATTTCTAACTGGCGTCAGCGCGCGCAAAGCAGATCCGACTGGCGCGGCTTCATCTCAGCGGCCAAAACCGACCCACGGTTGTAAGGGCCATTTAAGTAAGTAAGTAAGGTTTTGTATATTCCATATTTAATAAAAGCAACATAAAATATTTCAAATATTCAACAATACTTTTCAAATGAGCCTAACTTATATAAATAAAAGTATTAAATTTAAGAACTTTGAAGAAAATAATGGATTTTGTAACAAATTTTTCACACCAAAATTCAAGACTCATTTACAATAGACACCATATTTTTTGAAATAGGTTAAGAATATGGAAAATTAAGACGGCTTTGTAATGACATAATTCCAGTTAATGTAAATTATTTGATTGTTCTTATTACGCAACACTTCTAATAATGGAATTCATTATATATATATATATATATATATATATATATATATATATATATATATATATATATATATATATATATATATATATATATATATATATATATATATAGCTGTGTGAGAAATAATAGCAGTGCTCTCCCATAAATTATAAATTCCATATATATCTATTGTTACGAAAAGAGGTAATTTGCCCCACTGTGCAAGCATTCAACAATAATAAATAAGACGCAAGACAATTCAGCGCACTAAGCAATGTGTTAGAAAGAAACGGAAGATCATTCAGCGTACTGAGCAATGTGCGAGACAGAGATGAGTGCGAATGAGATGCCAATAGCATGCGTCATTCACGAAACGAGTAGAAGGTTCTCGAAACAAGTAAAGTGTAAAGTGGTCGAGTACATCTCGTGTGATAAATGTCATATTAAATTGTGGACATGCAGCAGTTGTTAGAATTTGTTATTAGAAAAGTTGTTTATTAAAGTGAATTAATAAAGTTTATTGTTATAATTTAAAGCAAACATAAGAGTGTTTTTATTTTGTACACAATCCAGAGATACGAATTCGTAGACTTAATTTTTGTAACATTGGTGTCAGAAGTGGGATTATGATAAAAAATGGTTAAATTTGTTCAACTTAAAGTCGACCAGCTGAAGAAAGAAGCTGGCGAATCGTGTTCTTCCAACTGTTGGAACAAAAGTTGCAGCACAACATAGAGGTAGGAAGAACACTTGTGAAGGCGAAGAAAGACTGAATTGTACCTATAAGAGTTCTCAATTTGGAAAACTCGTCAAAATTTATCAAAAAGGGAACAGTGAAAGGCCAGCGTCAAGAGGCATTAGCGATTATAAATTGTAAGTGAAATCAATCAAAGGACTATGTCACACCGCAAAAAAAAAAACAATCTACTCACAGGTTTATAAATGAGTGGACGAAGGAAAAGAGTCGAGTGCAAAAGTTAATTGAAAAAAAATTGGTGTATATTTGCTGAAAAGGGTCAAAAGGATGGCAGAACTGCCATTGTAAAACATCGAGTAGACACTGGTGATTCTAACCCAATTCGTCAAACACCAAGAAGGGTACCACTTGCGAAAAGAGACGAAGTATCATATTTGGTTGAAGAAATGCACACAAATGGCGTGGTGGAACCATTTGAGAGTCCATGGAGTTCAACCAGTAGTATTGGTGAAAAAGAAGGACGGTGTAATCCGTTCTGCATTGATTACCGAAAACTTAATGAGGTCACCAGGAAAGATAGTTATCCATTACCCAGAATCGATGACACCTTGGATACATCTAATGCTAAGTGGTTTTCCACGTTGGACTTGCAAAGCGGTTACTGGCAAGTAGAAATCGATAAGAAAGATCGAGAGAAGACCGCATTCAGTACTGGAGATGGATTATGGCAATTTTTGCTAATGCCGTTTGGACTATGTAATGCCCCAGCAACATTCGAGCGGCTAATGGAGCATGTATTGAAGTGTCTACACTGAAAAACTTGCCTTGTATACCTTGATGACATAATTGTCATGGGAAAGGACTTTGACGAGCATATAAGAGCATTTAATTTGCCTTGTATACCTTGATGACATAATTGTCATGGGAAAGGACTTTGACGAGCATATAAGAGCAGTCTTCACGAGTTGACAAGAAAGAACTGCGCATTTCAATGGTGCGATGATCAAGAAACGGCATTTTTAAAATGAAAAGATCTTCTGAGCTTGGAACCAATTCTTGCAATTCCAATTCCAGGTGAGAAATTTATACTTGATACGGACGCAAGAGGATACGGAATATGCGGAGTTCTCTCTCAGGTGATTAATGGCGAAGAAAAAGTGATCGCATACCCAAGTAATAATGCCAACCAGTAACTCGCCATAAACTAGCCAGTTTTACTAGTAGCCATACTAGTTTCTAGCCAGAAAAACTGACTAGTAACTTGCCAGTGGTGTCACGCAGGTTCATGGTTGATGTTGGATAGTTAAACTACACAGTTCCTAGATAGTTATTTATTATGAAAACTGGTCAATTACTAGATAACATAAAATCACACATAAATTAGCAAAAATAATACAAAAATAAGATCTTTTTTCACAAGCTGCCATAAAATTTAAGTGATGCTGCACAAGTACATTGTCGCTACTACCGCCACTTTTACACAGCTCCTCAGCGCCATTAATTAATAACAGCTGGGGAACTTAGCGGAGTTCCGTTGTGCTCCATCTTAAGTTTGACTGGGAAGTTTGACTGCGAAAGTTTGACTGCGAAAGACAGGAAGATCCCTTTAATTGATTATCACTTGTTTCCCCAAAACGACGGGCCGTCTATGACATCCCAGATGTGATTTGGTCTCATGTTGCAAATTTGAGTCGCTTACTCCAGCCTCATATTTGTTTATGATTTCGCATTAACATAACACTGCGTTTGACAAAAAAAAACTTTTAATAAACTTTTAAATATTGCGTGGATCGAGAAATTTAAATAACATTTGATATTCTGAAAAAACACGGCAAAAAATACACAAACATTACTAAAACAGTGTTGAGTAGAGTTGCAAACTTGCAAAAATTCAATAATTAATAAAAAAAATATATTTTCATTTAAGAGTGATTTTACTACTCTTTTTATTATTTCATGCCAGTTTAGCATCATTATAGACTGTCTAGAAAGAAGCTAGTTTTCAAAGTGATTTCCTGGCCAGTTGAGCCTCATCATAGCCAGTCACGAAAGTAGCTAGTTTTCAAGACTTTTCCTGCCCAGTTTAGCCTCATTATAACCAGTCTCGAAATTAGCTGGTTTGTAAAACGTTTTCCTAACTAGTTTTGCCTCTTTACAGCCGCAACACAATCCCACCAGACAGTAGCTAGTAATGCGCAAATTTTTCTATCCAGTTCTGCCAAGTCATTCTCTGACTAAAAACTAGTTAGAAAATGGTGCTCTCCAGTAAATTCTTACTTGGGTACTACAGTAAAATCTTGTCCAAGCCAGAGCAAAATTACTGTGTCACGAGGAGGGAGCTTCTTGCTGTAATCGAAAGTGTGAAAAATGTCCACAAATATCTGTACGGTCAACAGTTTCACTTGTGAACCGATCACGCAGTTTTGAGATGGTTACTTCCCTAGACGCAGAAGGCCGCGTTGGATAGCGCGTTGGATAGAACGATTACAGAGCTACGATTTCACCATCAAACATCATCGAAATGCAGATGCTCTGTCCCGACGACCGTGTAAACTAGAATGCAGACATTGTTCAAGAAAACATGATTGTCTTTTCCTTCCGATCTTAAACATTCGTTTTGCCCGATGAAAAATGGACTCCGAAAAAAATTCAAATTGATCAAAAGAGTGATCCCGATCTTACAAAAATCATGATGTTCAAGGAACAGCAAAGAAAGCCTAATAACTAAGGCGTACTGGGCACAGTGGCAGAGCTTAAAACTGCAAGATGGTTGCTTGTATCGTGTATGGGAAATTGAAGATGGCACATCCGCTCGAAGTTTGATTATTGTTCCCAAGTCAAAAATAAAAGAGATATTAGCAGAATACCATGGTGGAGGTCATTGGGGCATGAATACAACGGTATAAAAAAAAGAAACGTTTTTATTGGGTAGGATGCCAAGAGTCAGTCGCCGATTGGATTCGCAGTTGTCCGCAATATGTACCAGCAAAAGGAACAACAGTCCGGAGTCGCAGTAGGATGCATCAGTACAACGTGGGAGCACCATTCGAGCGTATTGCCAAGGATATCGCCGGGCCGTTTCCAATCAGTGATGCGGGTAATAAGTATGTCCTTGTCGTCATTGGCTACTTCAGAAAGGCTTATCTCCTAAGCTACAAACACATTGGGAAGGACAATATAAGATAATTAAAAGAATTAATGATGTAGTGTATCGGTAGTGTATCGATGATTTGATAGTCTGCCGTTCGTTTCGATATTGATGCGAGAACGATACGATATGTTGAAGAATTCGTACGATATCGAATCAGATTTCGGTCTATTATCGCATGCCAAAACGTACTAAATTGCATGCATAGATCGTTGCGACATATCGTAGTTTTTGTCGATACGAGAAAAAAACGAATCTGGATCGATATCGCATCGTATAGTGCAATGATATCAAATCGTTATATATGTACGAATATGGTTTAAAATATATATTTTAAAACTTATTACAAAACTTCAAAAAAATTAAAAAAAAACGACGGGTAACGGATTAAACAAAAACATATTTATTCAATAGAGGAAAGTATAATAACTAAATAACTACATAAATTAATAAATACAAATTAATAATTATGAGTATTAATAATTATAAAATAAATTAAAAATTAATGTACATATTACAAATATTTTTTCTTCTTATTTACTTCTTCCAATTTAACATTGGTAACAATTTCACCACGCCGCTTTGAATGCTTCTTGTTTTTATACCCTACACTAAGAGTGAAAGGGTATATTCAGTTTGGTACGCCGTTTGTAACACCCAGAAGGAAGCATCTCCGGTATGGAAAAGTATATATATTCTTGATCAGCATGGCCTCCTGAGTCGATTTAGCGATGTCTGTCTGTCTGTCCGTCTGTCCGTCTGTCTGTTGAAATCCCTACTACTTTTAAAATTGAAGAGCTAGATAAATGAAACTTATAACTTAGATTACTAATATACCTATGCTGTATCGGTCCATTGTGACCTATGATCCGACCACTTATGTTATGTTATACCTCATATAAAATGTACAAATAAAGATCAATTTTTGTGTATACGTGCTTAGGTAAACTTTTTTGGTCAAATATATATTGATATCATGCTCAAATACATGATAATAATGTTTTCCGGCTAAAAGACTTGTGGTTCACAAAAAAAAAAAATCGAAATTCGGTACACCTACCCATTTGTAAATATGGGTATCAAATGAATGGAAATTCTTCAGCGATTGAATGTTTGTAGTTATTATCAGGATTCGTATACCCTGGTGACCTATATATCACTTTGAATGGTAACCACACATATGTGTAGGGTATTTATAGTCGGCTTAGACCGACTATAATTTTGATAATCCTAACTATCATAATTACGCCTACTTTAAAATTTCCCATGTGATCTAACCTTCCGAACTGGTTATTATTCGTCTCCATTTCCTCTGCCTGTTTTTCTTTTGCCAGCCTCTTTTTTGATCGTTTTGTTGGTTGCTCAGACGACTGCAGTTCCTCAGACGGCTGCAGTTGCTCAGATGGTTGCAGTAGCTCAGACGGCTGCAGTTGCTCAGATGGCTGCAGGTGTTCATATGCCTTCAGTTGCTCAGATGCCTTCAGTAGCGGCATATGCAATTGGTACCGCTTCATTTTGTTGTAGCGGTCCGGAGCTCCCTGAAAATGTCGCATTGATATGCCTTCAAATTATGCATCTGGCAAATCGGTAAAACGTTTTCTAAAAGCACCTGAAAAGAAAAGGTTAATAGTTTTTATGCGCAGATATTTATTGGTTTTTGTACATACATTTTAACGCGAATGTCGTTGTTTTCCCTCGTATTGCTTCCTTTTTCCCGTTCCCGTCCAAGAAAACTCTTTCGCTGCATTGTCTTTTAAAATTTTCTTCCAGTTCCCTTTTAAAAACTCTTTAGCACCTCTATCCGATGTTTTGTAAAATTCGCGTTCCTAAAATTAATAAAAATTATAATGGTTATGTGTTCACAACGAAAGTTGCATTTGAATGTATTAATTGTATAATAATTAATACCAAATTATGAAGTTTCGCGTCATCTGCTTTAAGATCATCTTCGTACTTAAGAAATTGTGCAAATCATCAAAAGGCGCTGGTGGGAGTGCAGAGACTGCATCAATTTCAGTTTTAAAATGAAGCCGAAACTCCCGCAGTTCAGCTTGAAGCACAAGAACCTCCTCCATCAACCTACGTATTATCAATGTTTTTCTCTTTTCTGAATCTGCAGAAAGTTTCTGCATTTATGCCAATAATTCTAATGAGAAAATGTTAATATTATATGTTTTATTTAATGAATTAGGTTTTTTATCTGCACGTCTCATAATTATAGCTATTTGTTTCTTTTTTCTTTTAGATTTCTGTATCTGCTATTCACAAAATTTTTCAAATCGTATTTGAAATGAAAATGTTTTACCAGTGTTGCATCACTGAAATATAGTAGTAAATTAATGTATCAGTGTTGCCATTTGAATTTCTTGTTATTTAATCACGCAAGAATTAATTTGCACAAACATATGAATTTTTCATATCTTTGCATAGAACAGGTCTAAGAAAAAGGAAAAAAAAAGAAAAAAATAAGAAAATACTATTTTTTATTTCTTTTTTTTCATTTGACATTCGTTTTTGCCAGCAACAAGCCGGTTTTACTAGTAATCATTATTGTTTCTATTAATTTTTCTATCTATTTTTATACCCTACATTAAGAGTGAAAGGGTATATTCAGTTTGGTACGCCGTTTGTAACACCCAGAAGGAAGCATCTCCGGTATGGAAAAGTATATATTCTTGATCAGCATGACCTCTTGATGTGATTTAGCGATGTCCGTTTGTCTGTCCTTCTGTCTGTCTGTTGAAATCAGAAGAAAATTGGCATGATCGGTCTATTGTGACCTGAGAACCGACCACTTATGTTCAAAAACTGCATGTAAAACATACATATACTAGTGAATTTTACTATATACGTGCTTAGGTAACTTTTTTTGGTCAAATATATATTAACATCATGCTTAAATATATGAAAATAATGTTTTCCCACGAAACGACATGTGGTTCCCAAAAAAAATGGAAATTCGGTACATCTACCCATTTGTAAATATGGGTATCAAATGAATGGAAATTCTTCAGCGACGGAAAGTTTGTATTTATTTTTTTTTTGTAGGATTCGTATAACCTATATAGACCTATAACCACTTTGAATGGTAACCACACATATGTGTAGGGTATATATAGTCGGCTTAGACCGACTATAATTTTGATAATCCTAACTATCATAATAACACCTTCTTTAAAACTTCCCATGTGATCTAACCTTCATAACTGTTTTTTTTACTTATTTTGTAGGATCAAGTTAATATTGTAAATAAATAAAATGTAAGTACAATTTAAATTAATCCATAATTTCGTGTTGCAAATAAGGTTAAATCTTGATTTGATAGACAAACATAAGCTGAAATATAATTAAAACTAATTCTAAAATTGATGAAAACATTGAATTCAGTTTGAATATGAGTTTGAATATGAGATATATTTCGCAGAATAAGGGTAAATTCAAGTAAAGGTAAAGCGACCGGTTTTATTGAGCTATGATTCTCAAATTTTGGATAAAGGTTTTTTAAACATTTACCTTAACATTACGATTTGAAAGCCATTATTGATTTCAAGTCATTCGCAAATGAATATCAAGGGCAATGGCATATTGGGAATAATTAAATTATAATGTACAGTTTTAATGGGTCGATTCCATATGCGAAGAAATGCGTGCATTCATGCGTCCGAACTTGAAAATACCGCAATCGCAGCATAATAGTAGAAATTACTAAAACTTTTATACGTCGAATACTATCTTAATAGTATTCCCAGTTAAAAATTTTATGATTTGAGAAGGAAAGAGAAACTAATACATTGTTTTACCTTAAAATGTTATCATAGTTTCTTTTACAAAAATTGCACCTATTTTTTCATTCACTAAAGTACTTTTTTAATGCAACCCTGAAACACAAACAAGCGACACGCAAATGTCAGAAAATTATAAAGTGATTGCTTTATTATCTTTTAAGCTAATAAAAACCAGTTGGGAAGGTTTGATCTCATGGGAAATTTTAAAGTAGGTGTAATTATGATAGTTAGGATTATCAAAATTATAGTCGGTCTAAGCCGACTATAAATACCCTACACATATGTGTGGTTACCATTCAAAGTGATATATAGGTCACCAGGGTATACGAATCCTGAAAATAACTACAAACATTCAATCGCTGAAGAATTTCCATTCATTTGATACCCATATTTACAAATGGGTAGGTGTACCGAATTTCGATTTTTTTTTTTTTGTGAACCACAAGTCTTTTAGCCGGAAAACATTATTATCATGTATTTGAGCATGATATCAATATATATTTCACCAAAAAAGTTTACCTAAGCACGTATACATAAAAATTGATCTTTATTTGTACATTTTATATGAGGTATTTGAACATAAGTGGTCGGATCATAGGTTCAAATGGACCGATCTCGCATATATATATATACTTGTCCATACCGGAGATGCTTCCTTCTGGGTGTTACAAACGGCGTACCAAACTGAATATACCCTTTCACTATTAGTGTAGGATATAAAAATACAAAAGGTATTTGTTATGTACATTGGCTGCATTCAGCGACCTCAGCAGTTGTGGAGCTGTTGAGTAATTTTCGCTTGAATGACATGATACTCTCAACGTGTTTAGTGAGTGGTCGCCATTTTTTCCAGCATAAAATGTTTACGCTACATTTGCGCTGCCTTTGTCATCGATGACATTTTAATTCAAATATTTATAAACAAAAATGGAATTTAGATTGAAATATATGTTTTCAATTAATTAAAGAGTTGTATGTAACTGCTGAGGTCGCTGAATGCAGCTATTGTTTGTTTAGTATACATATTACAAAAATGTACGTTTTTGGGTCAATTTTGCCGGAACGGAACTATTGTTAAATTGCTACTGTTTCGACGAAGCAATATTTGTAAAGGGCTTTGGCAGAAGAAATCAAACTTATTTTGCGGACCACTTGTCATGTCTGCTGATGTCGAAATACTTTATCAAATATTAGAATGCAAAATGAAATAATCAGAGATCACTTTTATATTAATTTACATATTCAATATTTCTATACATATTTTAAGAATTTTTTAGATAAAAATCCATATATTTGCATGAATCCATTTAAATCCATATTTTTGATAAAAACTGACTCATATGTGTCAATTTCGGCAAATTTCCACTACAATTTTGATATTTTCAAACATATTTCCATTACAAACTATGAAATCGAATAATTTTACTGCTGTATTTGGATATCACTATATAAAAATATGTATAACAATCATTTGTGACTTCGTTTATGAATGACGTGCATGACATCGTTAATGCTACATCAGTGGACATTTGTATGAAAATGTCATCAATGCTTTGCACGGCGAAAATGCTATCGGTCATCGATGTTTCTGACCTGACATAGGGGAATCATTGGAGACATTTCCTCCTGGGTACAGGAGAAATAAATTGTGATTCGTAGTAAATTTGGTTAGGTGTTAAGCAAAAGCAAGGACACAGTAATCTGTTTGATATAGAACTTAAATTCTCATCATACAAAAATGTTTTGAAGGATTAATGGCGTTCATTTGTTTTTGGTAATGAACTGAAACAGATAATTGTTATATATTGTTATAAGACATTTGTGGAGCTCATTTCCAAAACGTGCTATCCAGAAAAAAATTGAAAAAAAAGTTAAGTATGCACTTTAGTTCGTTCTTAGGAGTCAAATTAGTAAAAAAATCAGGTGTCTAGTAGGCCGTTGACATAGTTATTTGACTTTAAAATAACATTTTATTTCCAAAACGTGTTTTGTCAAATTTTATTTCCAAAACATTCTATATGAAAAAATTTCATTTCCAAAACGTGCTATAAAACGACAATGTATTATAACCTGTGAAAGTAATCAAATATTCGTTTTTTAAATATTTAAATGCATTATTAATTATAAATAAATAATAATAAAAACAAGTCAAGTCAAATGAAATAGAGCTAATCGACGAATATACAGCAACGCCATGCTGTTCGAATTCCAACACACGGAAAAAAATTCAAAAGGAAAACCAAAAATTAGCTAAAATAAAACCACCCAAAATAACGTGTTCTCATACGGAATATTCACCATGCAAAATTCAAAAATTACAACCATATGCATTGGAATTATTTAATACAAACTTTTGGAAATGTAATACTATTATTGAAGAACGCAATTACCTTGCACGTTTTATTTCTGCAAAATTTTTACCAAATCGAAAAAAAAAAAAACAATCACTACGTTATCTTGTGGAACTGGCAGTTATTTAGTATGCCAAAAATCATTTCAGTCAGTTTTTGGCATATCCAAAATCAAAACTTTAAATGTGGTAAATTTAGTATTACCAAATGACTTAAAGAAAACAGAATCTAGAGGTGGGAAGAGTCTTAATGTTGTAGCTGAACAACATAAGATAAATATTTTACAACATATTAAAACCTTTAAGTGCAAGGAAAAACATTACGGCCGCAACAAGACACCATTTCGCGCGTATTTGCCATCAAACTTAAAAAGCTGTTAATCTTGCACCGTAATATTTCGATAAGTACATGTTTTGTAATATTGTTTTACAAGTTTTGTTAAGATTGGTCGTTTATTTATTTTACAATGACAACAAAAGGAGAAGAACGACTTAAACACATTTGTAAAGATTGCAAGCCACAATAATACTTTTTTATGAAAATGTAAATGCTCTACATATTTTACTTTATCATTTATAGGTTTTTATTCCTTCCAGAAAATGTTTCCTCTGCCATTCATTTCCATCCAATGTGAAATATGACTGAACTTCCATTATGCAAATAATATAATTTTGCGCGTAGAATGTATTTTTGACCAAACTTTTCAATCGAGTTTTTTGTGTGACTCCTTGAGCTTCAGAAACAGTTGGCTTGTTCTTTCTGAATTTTTAATGAATTCTTATTTCATACAGATACTTCTTAATCGTTTTTCCATTGCAGTGAAACTTTTTTCCAAGGTCCCTAGTTGATTTAGCAATGTTACCATCGGTAAGTTTTCTAAGTCGAGATCTCATTGATTGGTCGCTCAAAGTACACTTTTTTCCAGAGCCACATTCTCTTTTTATTTTTTTTTCTTATTCTATACCGATCCAGTATTCTATAAATCACGCAACGATGTTCTCCTTGCTCAACAAAATGGGAAACAATCTCAGATTTCTTCCAATGAGAATAATTATGGAAAAAAATTACAAATGTGTTTTCAAAGTTCTACTTATTTTGTTCTCATTGCAAAAAAAAATAAACGACCAATCTTAACAAAAACTATAAACCAATATCACAAAACATGTACTAATCGAAATATTATAGACCAAGATTGACAGCGTTTGTACTTTTTTTATATACAGCGTTTCAAAATTTGTTGCAATTTTATTCCGCATACGTTAACTTTTTGTGTGTTATTTGTTCTTAATAAAATTCGTATAGCTAGACTCAACATTTTTTATTGTTGTATTGAATTCCATTTTCGTACAAATTTTGCATCTCCGAAACAAATAAATTAAAAAAAAAAGTTACAATCCGCTGGTTTGCTATTACCATCGTACACACCTGCGAGTAGAACAACACCTGTAGTCGCGACATTGATTAAAATGGACCAGAGTTGACACTTCGAGTTTTTTTGCTATAGGAAGACCATCGAGATTTATGTTTAGTTGAATTTCTTTTTTGTCATAGCTGTTTCGACTTAAGAAATCATTGACTGCTTTTTCAACTCCATTGTTCGGCTGGCGAACGAAGTAATGGCAATTGGCGGATTAGGAAACACGAATTGAAATACGTAATTTCAATTTATTGAGTCGAGTGGGTAGCGATTTATGTGGCAAAATACAATATATAAAATACAAGATTTTACCTTATTTTTCAGTGGGTTATGCCAAGTATGTTGTGTAAATGTTGTAATTCCGTGTTGTTTCTGTTGAAGTGTTTGTAGTGTAGGATTCCTCCTGTGGTTGTTGTGTTTGTGTTGATTGTTGATTGTATTTTTGGTTTTAATTGTTTATGTTTATTTGTCGCGGGACCGATTTGGCGCGTTGACGGGTTTTTGGGTTGTCGCGGTGACGGGTGAATTTAGTTTATTTAAAACTTTAAACATTAAATGTCGCGGAGACGGGTGGGTTTTCGTGCGTTTGGTTAAAAGAAAACGTAACGAGTGATATTATGTGCGGCGAACGTTGACAGAGCCGACGGTCGATCGGTTCGCCGCAGTAATCGATAAATAATCGATTGAGTGGATATGACGGACGGAGATGTTCAAACATATCGAGTTTACGTTTGTACGTAAACATTCCGCCCGCCTTGCAGTGTCTGCAATACTTAATTCCATTTTTTAAATTAATTTTGTTTTTTATTATAAGGGTCTTAGGGTCTAGAGTTTATATTAAGGAAAAATCCTTGGGTCATGGGGCTCAGAGACTACATGGACCAGAGAGTGTTCAGCCGAACGCAGTGCTCTGAGCCACTGCGTATCCACTTTCGCAGTTATAAACTCCTGGATTAAGTATTTGCGGGTAAACATCCGCACCCAGCATCACTGGGTCGGAAGTCGTAACTTTTGGGTCGGCGAGCATCATGTGAGTGAATCGGCTCAAGATGGCTTCATCAACGTCACGCTCGTACGGCTTCCTAGGCAACTCGGTTGACACTAGTGCGTTAATGTCGCATCTAAATGGGTCGTCAAACCGAGAACCCACTACCACCTTGCAGATCGTCAAAGTGTCCAGACGGCTCGTACTCAGTTTTAACTGATGCACGAGCTCTTGAGCGATGATAGTGACGCTCCTCGTCGGGTTTATCAAAGCTCGTACAATTTGCGAAATTTTGCCGTGGTACACTTTGACAGTGGCAGTGGGTATGAGGGTCTGCCTTAAAAACTTGCTAGGGTTAGCAATGGGTCTATGGTTTGTGGAATTGCCTGGGTTATCAGCGGGTCGTTTGTTGCTCGCATTGTTTGCGTTCGCAACGGGTCTTTTGAGTCCTGTACTGATTGGGTTCCGGTCGCCTTGATTGAGTCGCGAATGTCCATGCAAGCTTGTGTGGTGCCTTTCTTGGCATATCGCACACCTTTCCTTGCTGGTGCAGCTATCAATAAGATGCGACCGGGCCAAACAGTTAATGCAGTAATGATACTGCATCACCACCTCATACTTCTCCACCATGTTCTTCTCCCTGAACCTGAAGCAGGTGGACAGGATCTTGGCGGCAAATTCCACACGCCACATGTTGGGTCGAGGGTCGAGTGTGTCGTCCAGTTGAATCGGAACGACGGCTAGAGTGGGCGGAGTTAAGTCGAGAAGACTTTTTGTGGCGCCAGCTGGTGTTGTTGTTGCGGTTGCCCTCGGTGCGACTGCCTCTGCTCGTGCTGGCATTGTTGTCGTTGGTGTTGTTGCACCGCTTGTTGTTGGGGCGCTTGCTGTTGGCGCGCTTTTTATTGGCACCGCTGTGGTTGGGGAGCTTATTATTTGCGCGCTTGGTGTTTGCACCGCTGTTGTTGGAACCGCTGCTGACGCGCTTGTTGTTTGGGGCCATGGCTACTGAAAAATAAGGGTGGGTCAAATTGTATATTGCCATGGCGACCTAAATGGGTATTTATTGGGTGGGTAGGACTACTACTTTTGTAATGGGTCTAGTAGTAGTCCCTTTGGCCGTTCGAATATCGACGACTCTGGTTCTTGAGTCTGAACCTAGATACGTTTTTACTACTCGCCCTAGGGTCCACTCGTTTGGGGGTAAATTCTCGTGTCGAATAACAACGAGATCATTTACTTCAACGCATTTCTGCGGGTTTTTCCATTTATAGCGTTTATGTAATTCTTTAAGATATTCATCTTTCCATCTGTTACAGAAATGGTGATGTAATATCTTCAACTTCTGCCAACGATTTACAACATTTAGGGTCGAGTTGCTTAAATCGGGTTCAGCTGGGGTCAATAACGGAGTACCAATTGGAAAGTGTCCTGGGGTCAATGGCGAAAAATCGAAAGGATTTTCGCTTGACGGGCTTAAGGGTCGTGAATTAAGGCAACCTTCAATTCGTGCAAGCAAAGTCGAAATCTCTTCGAACGTAAATCTTTGACTTGCAGATATCTTTTTTAAATGTGTCTTGAAACTTTTGACGCCGGCTTCCCAGAGTCCACCCATGTGTGGAGCTCCGGGTGGATTAAAATGCCAGGTTAGTTCTTGATGACTGTGGGTCGCTACTACTTGGGTCTGCAGTGTCTTTATAAAATCTTGCCGATCTTTCTTCAGCATTTGTGCTGCTCCGACCAAAATTAGTTCCGTTGTCGGAGTAAATGGCGGCAGGACATCCGCGCCTCGAAAAAAATCGGGAAAAAGCCGCTAAAAAGGCTTGGGCCGTAAGATCACTGGCTGGTTCAAGATGAACCGCTTTTGTTGCAAAGCAAACAAACACGCACACATAGCCTTTGTAATCAAACAGGCTCACCCGGTGTAATTTTTTATTTCAACGGGTCCTGCGAAATCAACACCTGTGTTTGTGAATGGGCGCGTGAGTGTGGTGCGCTCTGTAGGCAATGCAGCCATTATTTGTGTTTGTTGTTTCTTTTTGTGCAACACACAAATTTTGCAATTATTGATCGTAGTTTTGATCAGGGTCTTGAGCTTAATAATCCAAAATTCAGCTCGTAGTAGCCTCAAAACTAATTGGTTACCACCGTGTAGGGTCACAATGTGGGTCATATGGGTCAAGAGTTTAGCAAGTCTAAAATTATTGGGTGGCGTTCATTATATGTAAGGGTCGGTGACTTTGCTAATCTACCATGTGCTCTTAATAGACCTTTACTGTCTATAAATGGGTTTAGGGTTAGTAGTGAACTTTTGCACGAAATTTGGGGTTTATTCGTCACAGCGATATATTCATCAGAAAAACACATTTTCTGACTCACTACTATGAGTCTTTCTTTGACCATCTTAATTTCCTCGGGTACTATTTCAATAGTTGAGTGGGTCATTTGAGTACGACGCGATTGTAAAGAATTTCTCACGAATCTTAGAACGTACGCTAAGACTCTTAATGCTTTCGGAAGTGTGGAAAATCGTTCCAACACATCCTCTTGGGTCGTGATCGCAAATGTCTTAATTGGTTTAAGATCAAGGGTCGTGTCGATCGGGTCAGTGGACATTGGCCAGTCATCTCTTACGCACCTTAGCCAACTTGGACCGTTCCACCAGAGTTCATGTTCTGCCAGTTCTAGCGCAAAACAACCGCGGCTTGCTACGTCCGCCGGGTTTTCGTGTGAATCGACATGTTGCCAATTTTCAACACCAACGCTTTCTGTAATGGTCGAAATACGGTTGGCAACAAAAGTGGTCCAAGTGCAGGGATGTTTATTGAGCCAGGCTAAGACAATAGTCGAGTCTGTCCAAAAGTACGTATTGTACTGGGTCATGTCTATTTTAGGTAGAATGGCATCAACTATATTTGCGAGCAAAACAGCACCACATAGTTCGAGTCGTGGCAGTGAAACGGTTTTGACGGGTGCTACACGCGTCTTCGCTGCCAGAAGGGTCGTGACGACAGCGCCGTTGGCATCTTGTATGCGAGCATAGAGAGCTGCAGCATATGCCTTTTCTGAGGCGTCGCAAAATCCGTGAAATTGAACGGAAACGTCGGGTGCGAAATGAGTCCATCTGGGAATCTCAATTCTGTTTATCGATGGATAACCATCGATAAACGATTGCCATCTACTTTGGGTCAACGGGTTAAGAATATCGTCCCACTCAGTTTTGTCGAGCCATACCTGTTGCATAATTATTTTGGCCACTATAATTGGCGCTAACCAACCAGCAGGGACGTAGAAGACAAAACTTCGCGTTTTGTGTGTGCATCTTTTAGTTCGATGAGTGGGACTTGAAAAAAGAAAATATCTTTTTTAGCATTCCATCGAATGCCTAGGGTCTTTGCATTACCTTGACATTGCTCAGATAAATTGAGTAAATCTGTTAGCAGCAAGTGTTCTTGTGGCAGATTTTCCAATATTTCGGGTGCGTTCGCAATCCACTTGCGCAACGAAAATCCTGCTGATTTTAAAGCAGCGATTAGCTCATCTCGAGCATTAATAGCACTTTCAATCTCATGAGTGCCTGCCAGAACATCATCTACGTACATGCAGTTTCGTAGAATATACGAAGCCTGTGGGTGGGTCTCATGTACGTCTTGCGCTAATTGATGTAGGGTCCGAATGGCAAGGTAAGGGGCACAGTTAACACCAAATGTTACTGTTTGCAACTCATAATCCTGAATGGGTTCTTCTAAGGATTTCCTAAACAAAATTCTTTGATAGGGTGAGTGTGCAGGGTCGACGCAAATTTGACGATACATTTTTTCAATGTCAGCATTAAAGACAAATTTGAAAAGACGCCATTTAATAATTTGCAAAACTAAATCTTGTTGTAGAACGGGTCCAGTATGCAACACATCATTTAGGTTCTTGCCGTTGGCAGTATTGCTGGATGCATTAAATACAACACGCAGCTTTGTTGTGACACGATCGGGTTTTATGACTGCATGATGTGGTAAATAGTAGTGGGTGGGTGTGCAAGGTTTAGCTGGCGAATGAGTCACTTTTCTCATATGACCAAGTTGCAAATATTCGCAAATCGCTTGGTCATATTCTGCTTTAACAGCGGGTCTTTTGAGTAAGGACTTTTCATTTCTCAAATATTGCGCCATTGCAATATGTCTTGATAGTCCATGATCAATGCAATTTGGGTCTTTAAATGGCAGGGTCACTACATAACGGCCTGACGGTTCTCGGCGTAATGTCTGTATGAAATTGTTTTCACAATTCATATTTGCATTTGAGAGGGTCGTGGATTTTGGTACTTCTTCAATTTCCCAGAAACGAGTCAATAAAGTATCGAGGGTCACTTTATTAAAATATGTAACAATATTGTTGGGTCTTGACTCAGGAATTGGCCCAGAAAGTATCCAGCCGAATTCAGTTTCTTGCGCCAACAAAGATTCTACAATGTTGTGCTGAACATCGTTACGTATAATTTGTGGGTATAGATCACATCCTATGATCATATCCACGGGTCGGGTTTTATAAAACTGGCTATCAGCCAACTGTATACCATTTAAATTTCCATAGAGGGTCGGGTCGATTTGATATGATGGCAAGTCACTTGTGAGGGTCTTAAGTACAAGTGCTTGCGTTTTGACTCTGAAATTCGGGTAAATTGTTGAACGCAATGTCAATGGACACGATTTGGACGGGATGGCTGCAACTGTTTGGTTGAGTCCTGTTACCTGAGCGCCTATGGCGTTAGTTGGAAGTCCTATCCGCTTCCTCAACTGCTCCGTGATAAAAGTCGCTTCTGATCCAGAGTCGATTAGAGCGCGCGCCAGGAACATTTCGCCTTCGTGTTTAATGTTGAGCATTGCTGTTCCCAGAAGAATGCTCTTCATCGCAAAACATGTCTCTTCGATGTCTTGGGTGGGTCTTGAGTCAGTGGACTGTATAAGGGTCGTGAAAGCTTGCCGCTGTGAATTTGACGGCTGATCAGATTTAGATGCAGCTGCACTTGTGCTTGGGCGGTCTTTTGGGTCTGCTTTCGGGTCTAGCGATGCTAAATGTAAAAGCGAATGATGCTTTTTGCTACAAAAGCGACATTTATATCCGCTCTTACAGTCCCTGATGCTGTGAGATACTGCTAAACAATTAAAACAGCACTCAAATCTTTTCACAGCATCGTGTCTATCCTCTACTTTCATGGATATGAATCTGGGGCACTCACGAAGAGTGTGCTTACCATTGCAAATTCTGCAAATGGCACCATCAACTTCCCATTTTGATGTCTTGGCATGGATGGGTCTTGGCTCAACAAATCTGGGTCTTGTCGTTTTTGTTGCAAATGGATTTTCATATACATTTGTGTGAAATGCGTTCACACGTTTGTCTCCCCAAGTTTTGGGTCCAACATTACTGGTAACCGTTTGTTGACTAGTCTTCGTAGTCGAAGACTTAATGTCGCCAACAGATTCAAGTGTCTTGTATGTTTGGGTCAAAAACTTGTCCAAAATTCTCCATTCAGGAATTTCTGAACTATCTGCTAGAGATCTTTCAAATATCTTTAGCGTGTTTTTGGGGAGACGGGTCGAGCACAGATAAACTAGAATTGGACTCCAGTTATCTGTGTCTATATCCAACATTTGCAGGGTCGTCACACAGTTGTTGATTGTCCGTTGTAGCTTTTTAATAGAGCTACCGGACTCAGACGAAACTGGTGGCAAATTCAATAGGGTCTTGAGTTGAGCATTTACTTGCATTCTTTTATTCTCGTATTGTTCAACGAGATTACTCCATGCCAGTATAAAACCATCATTGGTAAGAGGAGCATTCTTAACAATGTCTCTTGCTTCGCCTCGGGTCTTTTGATTAAGATGGAAAAGTTTTTCCACATTGCTTAATCTGTCGTTGTTGACGTAGAGAGCAGAAAACATATCTCTAAAAGTGGGCCAGGTGACGTAGTCACCATCAAAATTATCCGTGTCACACGGGGGTAAATGAATAGAGGGTGCAAATTGAATTGGGGTCGTTTCTGCTCTTGCCTTAGGAGTTTCAATCGGTTGTTTTAGGGTCTCCATTATTTCTGAAAGGGAAGAAATACAGTGTATATATGCGTTGTATCCTTTCGTATATTTATCTTTCAGCTTCTTTCGGTCCACATCGGAACTGTCGGGTTCACTTCGTATAGTATTATACGAAGTTTGGAAATTATCCCACAGAAAAGTAAGCTGCTTCCGATGAAATTCTAAGGCATGAGGTACTAAATCTTGGGTAGGGGTCTCGCAAATAGTTTGCTCAAATTCAATAATGTCGTTTCCGAATTGAATAAATGCTGTCAGAGCCGCCATCTTTTTTATTATTGGGGTTGTGTTGACGAGTCGCAATACTTTTTCAAAAAATAAATTTGAAAAAATTCACAAAAAATTTATAAGCAAATTTTATGTGTAAGTCAATGTGATTAATCTTCAAAAATTCTTTTGGATTTTCACGGGTCGTATATATTTTTTCATAAAACTTCTAAAAAAATTTAAAAACTTTTTATAAAAATAAATAAAATTATTTTTGGGTGTGTATGGGTTAACAGCAATTATTATTACCAACGAAACGTATTGCAAAACTTAGTTTTTTAGATAAAATTTCAACAAATTTAGAAAATTTTATCTTTGGGTCGCAATGGGTTAACTTTAAAATTTTATTTAGTGGTAAACCGGGTCGCAAATAAAATTGTATAGCGTAGTTAAGCTTTTTGGGTCGCAATGTGTTAAAAATCAAAAATATTTTTTATAAAAATTCGATAAAAGAATTTATTTTGTAAACAAAAAATTTTTAAACTTTATTTAAAAAATCAATTAAATGATTTTGGGTCGCTATGGGTTAAGCTTTAAAAAATATTTTTGATAAAAAACGGGTCTGCTAATTTTTTATAATAGTTTTTCTATAAAAAATTGTTAAATATCAATAAGAATGATTTTTTGGGTCTAAAAGGGTTAAAAAAGCTTAAATGTGGGTATAAACGAGTTAAATATTGCTCAATAGGCAATTTCCAAAAAATATGGGATAATTTTTTGGTTCCCACGGGTAATTTATAAAATCCCACGAAAACACTATTTAAGTGAACAACGTGGCAACCCTGTACACACTTGGCAGCAGCTCTCTTTACTGTGAGTGCATAAGTGTGTATGTCTATTTGTTTTATGAGCAAATAAAGCAAATAAACAAACGAGTGCAGCGGCGAGTAGATAGCTGAAACAAATGAAACTAAAATATTTGGCGATTTTGTTAAATAAAATATATTGTAACAATTCAAAAATGTGAAAATAAATAAAATCAATTGTTTTTGTTAAATTATATTTAACACTTTGGTGAATGTATATTTATTTTTAAACGTATCGTATAATACGATCGTTTTCTTCGGGTCGGGTCGGGTCGATTTGCAAAAAATACGACTTTTTTGCAAAAACAATTTCACTTTAGTTCCACAATTGTTTTATTTTGTTATTTCACTTTTATTACGGGTCGGGTCGATTTTAATTAAATTAAAATTAACGCCAAATATTTTTATTGCTTCAGCTGGTCAATCATTGCCAAAACTATTTCGTCCTTTTAATAAAGGCTCGAAGTGACCAAATGTTCGGCTGGCGAACGAAGTAATGGCAATTGGCGGATTAGGAAACACGAATTGAAATACGTAATTTCAATTTATTGAGTCGAGTGGGTCGCGATTTATGTGGCAAAATACAATATATAAAATACAAGATTTTACCTTATTTTTCAGTGGGTTATGCCGAGTATGTTGTGTAAATGTTGTAATTCCGTGTTGTTTCTGTTAAAGTATTTGTAGTGTAGGATTCCTCCTGTGGTTGTTGTGTTTGTGTTGATTGTTGATTGTATTTTTGGTTTTAATTGTTTATGTTTATTTGTCGCGGGACCGATTTGGCGCGTTGACGGGTTTTTGGGTTGTCGCGGTGACGGGTGAATTTAGTTTATTTAAAACTTTAAACTTTAAATGTCGCGGAGACGGGTGGGTTTTCGTGCGTTTGGTTAAAAGAAAACGTAACGAGTGATATTATGTGCGGCGAACGTTGACAGAGCCGACGGTCGATCGGTTCGCCGCAGTAATCGATAAATAATCGATTGAGTGGATGTGACGGACGGAGATGTTCAAACATATCGAGTTTACCTTTGTACGTAAACACCATAGTGCAGATATTCTTACTTTTGGAACTGCGGGGTTTGCCTTAATGTACGTATATCTTTTGGAAGATTTATATTTGGTTCCTCATTTAAAATTAATAGTAATTCATTTCCGGCCGCATTTGTAATATTGTGAAGAAGAGACCACATAGCGAGCTTTTCACTTAGTGTGTTTTCTACATATGTTAAAGTCTTTTTCCGGTTCTCCATCGTCCTGTTTCGATAGATTTTCTTCTTCCAGTTTTTCTACATTCCCCACTTCCAATTCACTGTCTTCATCAGAGCATTCTTCTAATGGTAGCATAGTATTTTCAGTCATTTCATTAGTAACTTGTCTTATTTTATTAAAAATTTAATCCACAATATCGTTTGCAGTTCTTGTAATCCTGCGCCGATCCATATTTTATGTTTGTCTATATATATAAAAATAGCACCAAATGTTTAAACACTTATGATGGAGATTGAATTTGAATCAAAACAAAATATTCTAAAATGTATCAAAAACCAGTTGGGAAGGTTAGATCACATGGGAAATTTTAAAGTAGGTGTAATTATGATAGTTAGGATTATCAAAATTATAGTCGGTCTAAGCCGACTATGAATACCCTACACATATGTGTAGTTACCATTCAAAGTGATATATAGGTCACCAGGGTATACGAATCCTGAAAATAACTACAAACATTCAATCGCTGAAGAATTTCCATTCATTTGATACCCATATTTACAAATGGGTAGGTGTACCGAATTTCGATTTTTTTTTTTGGAACCACAAGTCTTTTCGTCGGAAAACATTATTATCATGTATTTGAGCATGATATCAATATATATTTGACCAAAAAAGTTTACCTAAGCACGTATACATAAAAATTGATCTTTATATGTACATTTTATATGAGGTATTTGAACATAAGTGGTCGGATCATAGGTCACAATGGACCGATATACCTACATACAGCGTAGGTATATCAGTAATCTTTAACTAGCTCTTCAATTTTAAAAGTAGTAGGCGTTTCAACAGACGGACAGACGGACAGACAGACGGACATCGCTAAATCGACTCAGGAGGTCATGCTGATCAAGAATATATATACTTTTCCATACCGGAGATGCTTCCTTCTAGGTGTTACAAACGGCGTACCAAACTGAATATACCCTTTCACTCTTAGTGTAGGGTATAAAAAAAAACTTGCTATGTGTCAGAGTAATCGTATCTGTACATGTTTGTATCATGATTAATTATTAGATTTCTTTTAAAATAAACATTGAGGTTAAAATGAAAGAGTTTCAATTTGCCGAGTTAATAATTTTTGGTAAAATTAGATAATTGCTTCGAAAAACATTGCGATATCGATGGGAGAAATACTTAAATATATACATTTGTGTGAAATGCGTTCACACGTTTGTCTCCCCAAGTTTTGGGTCCAACATTACTGGTAACCGTTTGTTGACTAGTCTTCGTAGTCGAAGACTTAATGTCGCCAACAGATTCAAGGGTCTTGTATGTTTGGGTCAAAAACTTGTCCAAAATTCTCCATTCAGGAATTTCTGAACTATCTGCTAGAGATCTTTCAAATATCTTTAGCGTGTTTTTGGGGAGACGGGTCGAGCACAGATAAACTAGAATTGGACTCCAGTTATCTGTGTCTATATCCAACATTTGCAGGGTCGTCACACAGTTGTTGATTGTCCGTTGTAGCTTTTTAATAGAGCTACCGGACTCAGACGAAAATGGTGGCAAATTCAATAGGGTCTTGAGTTGAGCATTTACTTGCATTCTTTTATTCTCGTATTGTTCAACGAGATTACTCCATGCCAGTATAAAACCATCATTGGTAAGAGGAGCATTCTTAACAATGTCTCTTGCTTCGCCTCGGGTCTTTTGATTAAGATGGAAAAGTTTTTCCACATTGCTTAATCTGTCGTTGTTGACGTAGAGAGCAGAAAACATATCTCTAAAAGTGGGCCAGGTGACGTAGTCACCATCAAAATTATCCGTGTCACACGGGGGTAAATGAATAGAGGGTGCAAATTGAATTGGGGTCGTTTCTTCTCTTGCCTTAGGAGTTTCAATCGGTTGTTTTAGGGTCACCATTATTTCTGAAAGGGAAGAAATACAGTGTATATATGCGTTGTATCCTTTCGTATATTTATCTTTCAGCTTCTTTCGGTCCACATCGGAACTGTCGGGTTCACTTCGTATAGTATTATACGAAGTTTGGAAATTATCCCACAGAAAAGTAAGCTGCTTCCGATGAAATTCTAAGGCATGAGGTACTAAATCTTGGGTAGGGGTCTCGCAAATAGTTTGCTCAAATTCAATAATGTCGTTTCCGAATTGAATAAATGCTGTCAGAGCCGCCATCTTTTTTATTATTGGGGTTGTGTTTAAATAATATTCAATTTAAATAACTTCACAAATTCTGAAAAAATTCAATAATAAAATGTTGGGTCTGGATGGCTTAATTTAAAAAAATGATTTTTAAATTAATGACGAGTCGCAATACTTTTTCAAAAAATAAATTTGAAAAAATTCACAAAAAATTTATAAGCAAATTTTATGTGTAAGTCAATGTGATTAATCTTCAAAAATTATTTTGGATTTTCACGGGTCGTATATATTTTTTCAGAAAACTTCTAAAAAAATTTAAAAACTTTTTATAAAAATAAATAAAATTATTTTTGGGTGTGTATGGGTTAACAGCAATTATTATTACCAACGAAACGTATTGCAAAACTTAGTTTTTTAGATAAAATTTCAACAAATTTAGAAAATTTTATCCTTGGGTCGCAATGGGTTAACTTTAAAATTTTATTTAGTGGTAAACCGGGTCGCAAATAAAATTGTATTGCGTAGTTAAGCTTTTTGGGTCGCAATGTGTTAAAAATCAAAAATATTTTTTATAAAAATTCGATAAAAGAATTTATTTTGTAAACAAAAAATTCTTAAACTTTATTTAAAAAATCAATTAAATGATTTTGGGTCGCTATGGGTTAAGCTTTAAAAAATATTTTTGATAAAAAACGGGTCTGATAATTTTTATTATAGTTTTTCTATAAAAAATTGTTAAATATCAATAAGAATGATTTTTTGGGTCTAAAAGGGTTAAAAAAGCTTAAATGTGGGTATAAACGAGTTAAATATTGCTCAATAGGCAATTTCCAAAAAATATGGGATAATTTTTTGGTTCCCACGGGTAATTTATAAAATCCCACGAAAACACTATTTAAGTGAACAACGTGGCAACCCTGTACACACTTGGCAGCAGCACTCTTTACTGTGAGTGCATAAGTGTGTATGTCTATTTGTTTTATGAGCAAATAAAGCAAATAAACAAACGAGTGCAGCGGCGAGTAGATAGCTGAAACAAATGAAACTAAAATATTTGGCGATTTTGTTAAATAAAATATATTGTAACAATTCAAAAATGTGAAAATAAATAAAATCAATTGTTTTTGTTAAATTATATTTAACACTTTGGTGAATGTATATTTATTTTTAAACGTATCGTATAATACGATCGTTTTCTTCGGGTCGGGTCGGGTCGATTTGCAAAAAATACGACTTTTTTGCAAAAACAATTTCACTTTAGTTCCACAATTGTTTTATTTTGTTATTTCACTTTTATTACGGGTCGGGTCGATTTTAATTAAATTAAAATTAACGCCAAATATTTTTATTGCTTCAGCTGGTCAATCATTGCCAAAACTATTTCGTCCTTTTAATAAAGGCTCGAAGTGACCAAATGTTCGGCTGGCGAACGAAGTAATGGCAATTGGCGGATTAGGAAACACGAATTGAAATACGTAATTTCAATTTATTGAGTCGAGTGGGTCGCGATTTATGTGGCAAAATACAATATATAAAATACAAGATTTTACCTTATTTTTCAGTGGGTTATGCCGAGTATGTTGTGTAAATGTTGTAATTCCGTGTTGTTTCTGTTAAAGTATTTGTAGTGTAGGATTCCTCCTGTGGTTGTTGTGTTTGTGTTGATTGTTGATTGTATTTTTGGTTTTAATTGTTTATGTTTATTTGTCGCGGGACCGATTTGGCGCGTTGACGGGTTTTTGGGTTGTCGCGGTGACGGGTGAATTTAGTTTATTTAAAACTTTAAACTTTAAATGTCGCGGAGACGGGTGGGTTTTCGTGCGTTTGGTTAAAAGAAAACGTAACGAGTGATATTATGTGCGGCGAACGTTGACAGAGCCGACGGTCGATCGGTTCGCCGCAGTAATCGATAAATAATCGATTGAGTGGATGTGACGGACGGAGATGTTCAAACATATCGAGTTTACCTTTGTACGTAAACACCATAGTGCAGATATTCTTACTTTTGGAACTGCGGGGTGTGCCTTAATGTACGTATATCTTTTGGAAGATTTATATTTGGTTCCTCATTTAAAATTAATAGTAATTCATTTCCGGCCGCATTTGTAATATTGTGAAGAAGAGACCACATAGCGAGCTTTTCACTTAGTGTGTTTTCTACATATGTTAAAGTCTTTTTCCGGTTCTCCATCGTCCTGTTTCGATAGATTTTCTTCTTCCAGTTTTTCTACATTCCCCACTTCCAATTCACTGTCTTCATCAGAGCATTCTTCTAATGGTAGCATAGTATTTTCAGTCATTTCATTAGTAACTTGTCTTATTTTATTAAAAATTTAATCCACAATATCGTTTGCAGTTCTTGTAATCCTGCGCCGATCCATATTTTATGTTTGTCTATATATATAAAAATAGCACCAAATGTTTAAACACTTATGATGGAGATTGAATTTGAATCAAAACAAAATATTCTAAAATGTATCAAAAACCAGTTGGGAAGGTTAGATCACATGGGAAATTTTAAAGTAGGTGTAATTATGATAGTTAGGATTATCAAAATTATAGTCGGTCTAAGCCGACTATGAATACCCTACACATATGTGTAGTTACCATTCAAAGTGATATATAGGTCACCAGGGTATACGAATCCTGAAAATAACTACAAACATTCAATCGCTGAAGAATTTCCATTCATTTGATACCCATATTTACAAATGGGTAGGTGTACCGAATTTCGATTTTTTTTTTGGAACCACAAGTCTTTTCGTCGGAAAACATTATTATCATGTATTTGAGCATGATATCAATATATATTTGACCAAAAAAGTTTACCTAAGCACGTATACATAAAAATTGATCTTTATATGTACATTTTATATGAGGTATTTGAACATAAGTGGTCGGATCATAGGTCACAATGGACCGATATACCTACATACAGCGTAGGTATATCAGTATTTCTTTAACTAGCTCTTCAATTTTAAAAGTAGTAGGCGTTTCAACAGACGGACAGACAGACGGACATCGCTAAATCGACTCAGGAGGTCATGCTGATCAAGAATATATATACTTGTCCATACCGGAGATGCTTCCTTCTGGGTGTTACAAACGGCGTACCAAACTGAATATACCCTTTCACTCTTAGTGTAGGGTATAAAAAAAAACTTGCTATGTGTCAGAGTAATCGTACCTGTACATGTTTGTATCATGATTAATTATTAGATTTCTTTTAAAATAAACATTGAGGTTAAAATGAAAGAGTTTCAATTTGCCGAGTTAATAATTTTTGGAAAAATTAGATAATTGCTTCGAAAAACATTGCGATATCGATGGGAGAAATACTTAAATATCGTATCTTGTCATAACATTTTATTGTACGAGAAATTAAAAAAATAGTTGCGATATAAACTACGAGGCATCTAAGTGCTCCGAGACGTTGCAGACTGGGAATGCGTCTCGTGAGTGAACATTGTAAAGCTAAATTGTATAAATTCAACAGTTGATATAAGTGATTATTCTTTAAGTTGTTATTTAATTAAATAAAGTTAATTAATACTAATTGAAATAATACTAGTTGAAATAATACTAGTTAAAACCAAATTTAAGTGTGTTTTTATTTTGTATACAATCCAGCGATACGAACTCGTAGAAGAGTTTTTCGTAACAACATATTAAAAATTCACTAACAAATCAAAAATTTCCGAATTTACATCCAATTATCAAAAAACATATTGGACATATTAGTCATTAGTACATTAAAATTTACAATAGAAAGGAAAATTGTGTTAAGGTTTTTTGTAAAACTATTTTTAAACAGTACTATATATTTTTTCAAAGTAGTGGGTGAGAACAATTTAACATTACGATTGCAGTTTTGAGAAAATCGATCCCGTGCTGTGTTTATGTTATATATGTGAAATTTGAGAGTAGACCTTTATACAAACATTATTTTTTCGGACAGTTGAATAACACATTTAATGAGACTATATACAATTTAAGACCAATGAACCACTCTCTCCATAGAACCTAGTCATGTTCCATATTATTCAGCCAGTTTTGAGAAAATCGATCCCATGCTGAGTTTATGTTTAATATATGAAATTTTTCAGTAGACCTTTAGACAAACATTATTTTCTCGAACAGTTCAGTAAGGCATTAATGAGACCATATACATTTCAATGTCGTATATTGTAACATTGGTATTCTGTTTTGTTGTGAAAGTTCTATATATACGTATACAAAGCATAAAAGTTCAAATGCACGCACTGATTTAAATCTTTAACTCGCCACAATTTTGAAAATAACTGAAAAAGAACAAAAGGGTTGTGACTGCCTGACAGTTTTCAAATATTACACGCATATATAGCGCTGCTGCATAAGCTTTTTCTGAAGCATCAGAAAAGCCATGAAATTCGATTTTTAATTTGGGTGAAAATTGGGTCCATCTGGGTATTTCTATTTTATTGAGGGTTGAGTAGCCGACAATGAAATTTTGCCATTTATGTAGGGTCAAGGGTTTAATGATTGCGTCCCAATCCGTTAAGTCAAGCCAAACTTGCTGCATGACTATCTTAGCGGCAACTATCACGGGTGACAACCATCCAGCAGGGTCAAACAGTTTGGCAATAGTCGACAAAACTTGGCGCTTCGTGTAGCCAGAGTTGAGCTCGATTGGTGGAACCTGGAAAAAGAACGAATCCTTTTTAGCATTCCAGCGAATACCAAGGGTCTTGGAGCTATTGTTTTCGGACAATTTGAGCAAATCAATGTCCAGCAAATGGTCAGTTGGCAGATCTTCGAGAATTTTCTGGGAGTTAGAAGTCCATTTCCGTAAAGACATACCAGCGGACTCTAGGGCAGACACGAGCTCGTCTCGTGCCTTGTTCGCCTGCACCAGTTCGTGTGCACCAGCCAAAACGTCATCAACGTACAAGCTGTTACGTAATTTATACGAGGCGAGGGTCTCGATTACATCGTCTGCCAACTTTTGAAGGGTCCTAATGGCCAAATACGGTGCACAATTAACATCAAAAGTCACCGTCTGCAACTCATAGTCCTCGATAGGGTCATCGACTGATTTTCGGAAAAGTATCCTTTGATAGGTACGGTGATTTGCGTCAACGAGAATCTGACGATACATTTTCTGTATATCAGCATTGAACACAAACCTATACAGTCGCCATTTTAAAATTAATGAGACCAAATCGAGTTGCAGTATGGGTCCTGTGTACAATATATGTTTAGACTTTTGCCGTTAGCTGTCACATTCGACGCGTTAAAAACAACTCTTAACTTTGTCGAGACGCTTTCTGGCTTAAACACAGCATGGTGTGGCAAATAATAATGGGTCGGTTGATAGCCACGGAAGGGTGATTGGCTGATTTTCTTCATATGACCAAGCTCAAGATACTCTAAAATAACTTGGTCATACTCAACCTTTATCGTAGGTTTTTTCAATAGCGATTATTCGTTTCGCAAAAATTGAGCCATGGCTATATGTCTCGAATTCCCGAGACTATTACTCTCAACGGGTTTAAATGGGAGGGTCACAATATAACGGCCTGTAGGGTCTCGGCGCGTTGTGTTTTCGAAATTACTTTCGCAAAACTTGTCTTCTTCAGACTGAACTGAAGGTTTAGGAATTTCTTCCAATTCCCAAAACTTCGTCAGCAATCTATCAAGGGTCACTTTGTTGGTACCGATGCAGATTGCGCTGGCTTTTGCGCCACCTTCGTATGAAAAGAATGCACCCGTTTCTCTTCCCAAGGACAGGGACCGGAGTTACCGGACATTTTTTGTTGGTTGGGCTTCACATTAGAAGCCTCTATATCACCAACAGATTCGAGGGTCTTCAAATTGCGGGTCAAAAAGGCATCTATAGTTTTCCATGATGGAACGACTGAATTGTCCTTTAGAGATTTTTCAAAGTCCTCTAGGGTATTTTTGGGGAGTCGGGTCGAGCATAGATATACCAGGATTGGGCCCCAGTTGTCTGTATCTATCTCCAGCGTTTGAAGGGTCATTATGCAATTATTGATAGTCCGTTGCAGCTTCTTTATCGAGCTACCTGACTCAACAATAACTGGACTCAAATTAAAGTTGCGCATTTATTTGCATTCTTTTATTTTCATATTGATCTTGTAAATTTGTCCAAGCCATGAAAAACCATCATTGACGAGAGGAGCATTTTTTACAATGTCTTAGCCTCGCCGCGGGTCTTTTGGTTAAGGTGGAAAAGTTTTTCTACATTGCTTAACCTTGGGTTGTTTATATATAAGGCCGAGAACATGTCTCTAAATGTTGGCCAGGAGACATAGTCTCCATAAAAAACGTCAGTATCGCATGGGGGCACTTTTATGCTGGGGCTGAATTCGGGTACAGTGGTGGGTTACGCCTCCAGCTGGGTTGAGTCCTTTGGGGCCACGGTACTCTTCGATGAGTCCCAATGCTCCCTAATGGACGACAAACATCTGACGTACGCTTGGTATGTCCTTCTATATTTGTCTTTTAGTTTGGACTTATCCACCTTCTCAGCCTTCTCAGGGTTATCGGGCATTTCCGTTGCTGCCTCGTAAGCAGCTTGGGTTTTCTCCCATAGGTACAGCAGTTGCTTCTGCTGTATTTCTAGAATTGGCTGTGTAAGGTCTTTTGCCTGGGTCTCGCTATGAATTTGTTCAAATTCAATAACGTCGTTGGCAAAATGAACAAAACTCGTGAGAGACATTTTGCTTACTCAACGATACTTGGTAACTTAGGTTAAGACGCTCAAATCTGATGGGTCACGGTTGTAGGGAGTTATTAAATAGTATGGGTTAACTATCCAAAAACCACACGTGAAATTTTTTAAAATTTGTTCAAAAATTAAAAAAATAAATGATAAATTTTTTTTTTCTTTAATTTTCAAACTTTATTTTTGGGTCCGGGTGGGTTAATCTGCATTGTGTGGATTAAGTATCCAATATTAAAATAAATCAATATTTTGAACGTTCTTAACGAGTTAAATTTTGACAAATACAAATTTGAGAAAATTGTATGGGTCGAAATGAGGCAATGTGAATATCCAACAAATTTTAATTTTTATCTAATTATAAAAATATATATTTTTTTTAATTTTTTTCTTTTTTAACAAAAATATTTTTTTAAAAAATTGTACGGGTCGAAATGGGTTAACGTGCATAGTGTGGGTTAAACTATCCACCAAATTTAATTTTTATTTAATTATAAAAATTAAATTTTTTATTTGTTTTAACAAAAATATTTTTTTAAAAAATTGTACGGGTCGAAATGGGTTAATGTGGATAGTGTGGGTTTAACTATCCACCAAATTTAATTTTTATTTAATTATTAAAATATTTTTTTTTTTTTAATTTTTTAACAAAAATAACTTTTTTAAAAAATTGTACGGGTCGAAATGGGTTAATGTGGATAGTGTGGGTTAAACTATCCACCAAATTTAATTTTAATTTAATTATAAAAATTAAATTTTTTTAAATTTTTATCAAAAATATTTTTTTAAAAAATTGTACGGGTCGAAATGGGTTAACGTGGATAGTGTGGGTTAAACTATCCACCAAATTTAATTTTTATTTAATTATAAAAATTAAATTTTTTAAATTTTTTAACAAACATAACTTTTTAAAAAATTTCTTAATGGGTTTAAAGGGTTAAATCAAATTTTTTGGGTCACCATAGGGTTAACATTAACACAGTTGGTTAAATACGAACACAGAGAGCAAAAAAAAAATGTGTACTTTTTGCTGCTTTTGCTGCTGGGGTCGATTACCACTGGTTCTTTTTGCTGTTCTGAGTTACAGCAACAATTTTTCGGCACAATTTATTCCACAACTAATTCGTCGCAAATTTGAATGCGGTATTTTTAAAAATTGTGTGGGTCAGTCCACTTTCCTGCCGTATTTTTCCACGTCGTTGATTCTTCGACGGTTCGATGGACCAAATGTTTGGGTGGGAGCTCGTAATACGGCGATGGGAAAGGGCGCGGGTCAATATGTATAAATATAATAAATTGTGAAATGTACCTTGGATTGTTTGCTGTTTTTATACCCTATACTAAGAGTGAAAGGGTATATTCAGTTTGGTACGCCGTTTGTAACACCCAGAAGGAAGCATCTCCGGTATGGAAAAGTATATATATTCTTGATCAGCATGACCTCCTGAGTCGATTTAGCGATGTCCGTCTGTCCGTCTGTCTGTCCGTCTGTCTGTCCGTCTGTCTGTCTGTTGAAATCCCTACTACTTTTAAAATTGAAGAGCTAGATAAATGAAACTTATAACTTAGATTACTAATATACCTACGCGAGATCGGTCCATTGTGACCTATGATCCGACCACTTATGTTCAAATACCTCATATAAAATGTACATATAAAGATCAATTTTTATGTATACGTGCTTAGGTAAACCTTTTTGGTCAAATATATATTGATATCATGCTCAAATACATGATAATAATGTTTTCCGGCGAAAAGACTTGTGGTTCACAAAAAAAAATTTGAAATTCGGTACACCTACCCATTTGTAAATATGGGTATCAAATGAATGGAAATTCTTCAGCGATTGAATGTTTGTAGTTATTTTCAGGATTCGTATACCCTGGTGACCTACATATTAATTTGAATGGTAACCACACATATGTGTAGGGTATTTATAGTCGGCTTAGACCGACTATAATTTTGATAATCCTAACTGTCATAATTACACCTACTTTAAAATTTCCCATGTGATCTAACCTTCCCAACTGGTTTAACTTGTTGTCGGATCATGTGCTGAGTCCAACGTTGTTTGTTGTAATCGTGTTGCTTCAATGTCCAACGTAGACTCTGTTGTTTGTTGATGTTGTATTGTTGGTAGTTGTGAATTGTTATAGTTGGTGATTTGTTTTATGTGTTTTTTTTTTGTGTGGGTTTGGGAGGGAAAAAACTTTATGTTCGTCCGAGTGTAAGTTCGATAACTAACTAGTTCGTCTTGCTAGAACGTTGTTCTAGCCGAACGAAAAAAACGACAGCCTGTCGACTGCAGCGAGCTCCGGCGAACATCAGTGGCAAGGCAGGCGGTGTTCACTACGCAAGGGTTTACGTTGCGCGTAAACAGACCCTTTTAAAAAAAATCGTGTGATTTGGTTGATTTAATATAAATGTTCATGCCAAAATTCAAGATGGTATTCTGATAGCATCATATTTTAAAAATGAAATTTCTAAAATTTTACAAATTAATTGTATTGCAAAATAAAATATTTTTTTCAAAAGTAAAATTTGCCATAATTTTTTAATATATTTGTAACTCTGATTTCGAAAATGGCGTCAGTTTCATCATTTTTCGAAAAATGTAAAAAATACACCCCAAAATCAATATCTCAAAAACTAGAGTCAGTATGATAAAACTGGAACCATTTTAGAAATCAGAGTTAGAAATGCATTTATGAATTATTGCAACTTTTACTGTCGAAAAAAAATTTTTTTTTTCAATGCAAAAAACAAATAAAAATTTAGAAAATCATTTTTTAAAATATTTGTATTAAATCAACCAAAATATGTGATTTTTGTCAGAATTTTAAAAAGGGTTCTTTTTAAGGACATCAATTTTGAAGTGCTAGGATAATGACGACGGGCCACATGTTCAAGTTTAGATTTCTCTAAAATCTTGTTTTAAAACGAGCTATCATTGGAGTTTCTAGCATATCTACTTTAAGAGATATTGAAATATGAGCAACCAGACAAAACGTGCTTACTTCACACAGATCATATTTTATACAAATACAAAAAATTAATAAAAATTTAAAAAAATATAAAATATGATGCCATCAAAATACCATACTTGAAATTGGGCATGAATATTTTGGTTGATTTAATACAAATAATCAACCAAAATATTTCCGAATTTTAAAAAGAGTCCCTTTTAAGGACATTATTTTTGAAGTACAAGTTACAACTTAATTTATCTAAAAGCTTGTTATATTAGCTTTAAAACGAGCTATCAAGGGAGTTTCTATCATTTCTACTTAAAGAGATATGAAATATGAACAACCATTTTTTTTTGTCTAATTTTTTGTGACTTTGAGCCACTGTATCTCTGGAAGTAGTGGACGAATAAAATAAAGTAAAATTGGTCAATGCATATCTCGATACCATATATATGTTGCCCAAATTTCACTGAAATCGAAAAGGTAAAATCTCAAAATTTACTTTTTTTGGTCGATTTGATGTGGAATGGCCCTTATAGAAAAATCGAAATTTGTCTGTTATTTTAATTTGGATCATTATTATTAAGCTTTAGAAATAATTAATAATGTTACCTGAAAAAACAGAAAATAATATTTTGCAAATTAATTAACTTTAAAGGTAATTAATTTGGTTACTCAAAATACATGAAAAATGCGTATATTTACATATCGCATAGCAACGTAGCTTTATGAGGATTTTTTATACGTTACTGTTAACGGAATAGAAATTTCTTTTTAGATATTTAGATTCAGATATTTAAGATTCCAAATCCATCGTTATTTTAAATATTTGAGCATTTTGAATTTTTCGGTCGTGGTTGACGTTTTTCTGGAAATGCCCATATGGGGCATTCAACGTCAATTCACCGAACTGTGACCCTAACCCCTTTCGATTTGCTTAATATTTTAATATGTTGTTATTTTTGGTCAAAGAAGTTTAAATTTAATTTTACAGTTTTCAATCGCACCCGCTTAGCGAACTCTAAAAACATGATTTATGCTGTTTTGCACTAACTCTTGAACATTCTGAAAAAATGTACATTCATTCTTCACATTGAAAAGAGATCATTCCATCCTCAGTTCCCGAGATTAGTTTCATATATTTTAGTATAAAGGCAATATATATTTGGGAAAAATGGTTCACTTAAGCTCGTATAAAGTAAAATTCATTCGTATATGTAAATTTTATGATGTAGTTGAACATACGTGATTGGTTCGCAGGTCACAATAGTCCGATCTTGTTGGTAATGCGTAGATATATAAGTAATCTAAATTAGAAGTTTCATTCATCTAGCTCTTCTAATTTTTCTGTAATCGTGATTTCCACAGACAGATGCTGATCAAGAATACATACCGGAGATGCTTCCTTCTGGGTGTTACCAAACTGAATAATCCTTTCGCTCTTAGAGTAGGGTATAAATAGAAAACAAATTCTTACCACTCCTCACAATTACCAGAATCATGAAGAATGTATTTAAATTTTTTCAGAATTTTCAAGAGTTAGTGCAAAACAGCATAAATAATTTTTTTTAGAGATCGCTAAGAGGGTGCGATTGAAAACTGTAAAATTAAATTTAAACATATATTAAAATATTAGGCAAATCGAAATGGGTCAGGGTCACAGTTCTCTAAGGAAAATTAATAAATTTACTTGATTTTTGTAAAAATAGTATTTAAATATGACTCAACATCTGAAATTCCATATATAAACATCTGCAATTTTATTTATAAACATCTGCAAAATTATAGAATTCTATACGGTAGATCAAAAGATATATATTAAATAGTGATCGATCCGAACTTTGTATATTTACATTCATTGTATATTTACATTTTGTTTATAGAGTTTATAATTTTTTCATAATAAATCAGTGGACAATTTCGGACTGCAGCTAGTGCAAAATAAGAACTCTTCAAATTTATATTAAATTTAAGTCCGCACGATATTAATTTAAATCCGTACGGACTAAAAATTTCTTGGGGAATTTTTTTTATTTATTTTTAATTCGATTTAACATTTTATTTCTTAAATTATTAATTGAGAAATTAAAATAAATATATTCAATAAATAGAAGAAATTGTAATGCTATGGATTCTATTGCGTTCAACTTTTTTTTATCTTATTAGTCCATATAATGTAATGACAAAAAATAATATTAATTAGGAAGGACTTTATTTTTTTTTAATATAATAAAATTATATATAAGTTCGTGCAGACTCCGTTTCAGACTTAATTTCTTATTTAGACAGTGCGGACTCAATATAAGACCAACTTGGGTTGGTGTTATATAATGATTTTATTTGACTTATATTAAGATTTTATTTGACTTATATTAAGTCCGGCTATAGGCAGCGCAAGTCTTTTGGGAAGCTTTTTAGAAGTCAGTAAAATGTTTTCTTAAGGATATTCGACCGTGCCGTTGACCTAATATAATTGATTTATATATACTCTTCGGAATATAAATATAGCGAAGGCTGCAAGAAACGCTGTCGTGGATAACTCACTTGTGACCTCTAAGAGTATGGCCTTTATTGCAAAGCATATGAAAATCCATACGTTTGGCCTTCATTGCATACGAAAATACAAACGTATGGCTTTCATTGTGAAAGATACGAAAATACATACACCGAAAAAATTACTGTAGTAAATTATACTATCTGGGAAAAAACGGATGTGGGTGAGCTTTCTTTGTATATTTACATTTTGTTTATAGAGTTTATAATATTTTCATAATAAATCAGAGGACAATTTCGGACTCCAGCTAGTGCAAAATAAGAACTTTTCCGCACGATATTATTTTAAATCCGTACGGACTAAAAATTTGTGGGGGAATTTTTTTATTTATTTTTAATTCGATTTAAAATTTTATTTCTTAAATTATTAATTGAGAAATTAAAATAAATATATTCAATAAATAGAAGTAATTGTAATGCTATGGATTCTATTGCGTTCAACTTTTTTTTATCTTATTAGTCCATATAATGTAATGACAAAAAATAATATTAATTAGGAAGGACTTTATTTTTTTTTAATATAATAAAATTATATATAAGTTCGTGCAGACTCCGTTTCAGACTTAATTTCTTATTTAGACAGTGCGGACTCAATATAAGACCAACTTGGGTTGGTGTTATATAATGATTTTATTTGACTTATATTAAGATTTTATTTGACTTATATTAAGTCCGGCTATAGGCAGCGCAAGTCTTTTGGGAAGCTTTTTAGAAGTCAGTAAAATGTTTTCTTAAGGATATTCGACCGTGCCGTTGACCTAATATAATTGATTTATATATCCTCTTCGGAATATAAATATAGCGAAGGCTGCAAGAAACGCTGTCGTGGATAACTCACTTGTGACCTCTAAGAGTATGGCCTTCATTGCAAAGCATATGAAAATCCATACGTTTGGCCTTCATTGCATACGAAAATACAAACGTATGGCTTTCATTGTGAAAGATACGAAAATACATACACCGAAAAAATTACTGTAGTAAATTATACTATCTGGGAAAAAACGGATGTGGGTGAGCTTTCTTTGTATATTTACATTTTGTTTATAGAGTTTATAATATTTTCATAATAAATCAGAGGACAATTTCGGACTCCAGCTGGTGCAAAATAAGAACTCTTCCGCACGATATTATTTTAAATCCGTACGGACTAAAAATTTGTGGGGGAATTTTTTTATTTATTTTTAATTCGATTTAAAATTTTATTTCTTAAATTATTAATTGAGAAATTAAAATAAATATATTCAATAAATAGAAGTAATTGTAATGCTATGGATTCTATTGTGTTCAACTTTTTTTTATCTTATTAGTCCATATAAAGTAATGACAAAAAATAATATTAATTAGGAAGGACTTTATTTTTTTTTTAATATAATAAAATGATATATAAGATCGTGAAGACTCAATATAAGCCATTTTAAAATTTTTTCCATTTTTAGGCTACGCATACTTATTTTAAGTCCGTTTCAGACTTAATTTCTTATTTAGACAGTGCGGACTCAATATAAGACCAACTTAGGTTGGTGTTATATAAAGATTTTATTTGGCTTATATTAAGATTTTATTTGACTTATATTAAGTCCGGCTATAGGCAGCGCAAGTCTTTTGGGAAGCTTTTTAGAAGTCAGTAAATTGTTTTCTTAAGGATATTCGACCGTGCCGTTGACCTAATATTATTGATTTATATATCCTCTTCGGAATATAAATATAGCGAAGGCTGCAAGAAACGCTGTCGTGGATAACTCACTTGTGACCTCTAAGTCTTCATGACCTCTACCTCTTCTTCTGGCCTTCATTGCAAAGCATATGAAAATCCATACGTTTGGCCTTCATTGCATACGAAAATACAAACGTATGGCTTTCATTGTGAAGCATACGAAAATACATACACCGAAAAAATTACAGTAGTAAATTATACTATATTTATGTCTTCGTTTTGAAAAAATGCTTAAAATTTACTACATTTTGATCGTTTTTTTTTAATACATTTGTATTAATTTGTCTGGATTTTACTACACAATGTAGTAGAAATTCGTTTTTGTTATATTTTAATTTAGTGGAATTAATATATTTGGAAATAACGACAGAAACTTTTAAAACTGAACGTGTGTTTTATTCAAGTACAAATTTCAGAGTGTCAATAAAATCATTTTCATTTGATGAGAAACTGATATTTTAAAAAACTATTGAATATAAAACAAAGTATTATGAACAAGTATAAAATGTTAAAGTAATGTTGTATATATTGTTACGAAAAGTGGTAATTTGCCCCACTGTACAAGCATTCAACAATAATAAATGAGACGCAAGACAATTCAGCGCACTAAGCAATGTGTTAGAAAGAGACGGAAGATCATTCAGCGTACTGGGCAATGTGCGAGAAAGAGATGGAAGATCAGCGCATTAAAACACATGAGTGTGAATGAGATGCCAATAGCATGCGTCATTCACGAAACGAGTAGAAGGTTCTCGAAACAAGTCGAAGCTTGTCGAAACGTGTCGAACTGATGCCTGCAGTATTTAAGGCCGCGCATCTGAGGCACTGGACTTGAGTAGTGATTGTAAAGTGGTCGAGTGCAGCTCGTGTGATAAATGTCAAGTTAAATTGTGGACATGCAGCAGTTGTTAGAATTTGTTATTAGTAAAGTTGTTTATTAAAGTGAATTAATAAAGTTAATTGTTATAATTTAAACCAAACATAAGAGTGTTTTTATTTTGTACACAATCCAGAGATAGGAACTTGTAGAACAGTTTTCCGTAGACTGAATTTTCGTAACAATATCAATACGCCTCCTCAACATTAGTTAACCAAAGATTTCTTTCCCATCGTAGTTATGCAAAGTTCGTGCTTGATTTTGGATAATGGTTTTGTTAGCACATCTGCAGGCATTTCGCTAGTTGGTATGTATTTGACTTCTACAATTTGATTCTCAATAGCATCGCGAATGAAGTGATGTATGTAATGTATGTGCTTAGTTCTGGAATGGTGTCCATCAAACTTCGCCATATGCTGAGCGCTTTGTGAATCACAATAACTAATAGTTTTGTGTTTGAGAAGTGTATCCTAGATCTTCCAAGAGGTATCTTAGGTAGCTGGCTTCTTTTGCTGCTTCGGCAAGTGCCATGTACTCGGCTTCAGCACTCGATGTCGCTACTACGCGTTGTTTCTTTGATTCCCAAGATATAACTGCTCCAGATAGTACAAAACAAAATCCTGATTGTGACTTCCGATCAATAGTATCTTGAGCCCAATTTGCATCAACGATGAGAGGTTTTCCTGTTTTGTGAAAAGTTAGTTTTAAATCTTGTGTAGCTTTTAGATATTTAACAATTTGTAACGCTGCATTCCAATGTTGCTTTCTTGGATCTTGGCAAAACTGCGACAACATGTTAACGCTGCAGCACATGCCTGGTCTACTAAAAACTGCTAAATGGAGCAAAGACCCAATGATTTCTTGGTACTTGGTCTTATCTATTTGTTCGGCTTCCCCTGAAATTGTTGGCTCTTTCTCCAGTTTGATTTTTGACTGCATTGGTATTTTAGTCGTTTTCGCATTATCCATATTATATTTTGTTTTTAAATTTTTGATATATCCTGGCTGTGATATTGTTAATATTTCATTTTTAAAATTAATTTCTAGTCCTATACAGTTTTGTGGTTCCTTCATGTCTCTTATATCAAAGTACTTTTGCAATTCCTTTATAACATTTTCAGTTAAGTACTTGTTATTGGATGCAATAATTATGTCGTCCACATACAAAGCTATGATTATAGTATGTTTAGCAGTATTTTAATTACTGTATCAATCATCTTAAACCATTGACGGCCTGCTTGTTTCAATCCATATATTGCTTTAAGTAATTTACATACTTTGTCCTTAGTGGCCTCTTCTATATAACCTTCAGGTTGCTTCATATAAATGTTTTCTTGTAAGTCTCCATTAAGAAATGCCGTTGAAACATCTAATTGACGCAACTCTAAATGCTGCTAATGCATATAGAAGACGGATAGAACTTTGTTAACGACTGGAGCAAACGTGTCCATATAATCTACGCCAAATTCTTGCGAGTATCCTTTCGCAACGAGTCTCGCTTTGCATTTTTCAATTGTGCCATCAGGTTTGTATTTCGTCTTTAGTACCCACTTGCAACCGATAGCTGTTCTACCTTCAGGAAAGTCAACTAATTCCCACGTTTGGTTTTAAACTAACGAGTTGTATTCGCTATCTAATGCTCGCATCCACTCTTCACTACGAGGAGAGTTTATAATTTCTCTAACGTTCTTTGGGTCTATAGCGTTGTCTGAAACTGCACTTTTTGCAGCTTCTTGTCCCTTTGAAAAAGTCCACGATCTTAATCTTTGATTTATTGAATTAAAAGGAGGTTCTCTTGGCTGTTGTAATCTGCTAGAAATGTTATTTGTTTCTTCGTCAACTATATCTTCAGAGGTCTCGACATATATTTCGTCGTCGGATCCCAGCTAACGCCAGAGTTCAAGTTACACTCACGCACCAGTATCTTGAATCTAACATGAATGTTTTGATTTGCTGAGACAAGTGTTTTAGAACATTATTTTTTTTATTTAAATAAGCATCAATTTTTTATACCCTACACCTATGAGGTACAGGGTATATTAACTTTGTGCATATATTGTAACGCCCCTTAGGAGGCGTGTCCAGTATGGAAAAGGATATATATTCTTGATCAGCATCACTACCCGAGTCCGTTTAGCCATGTCCGTCTGTCTGTCTGTCTGTCTGTCTGTCTGTCTGTCTGTCTGTCTGTCTGTCTGTCTGTCCGTCTTGCTGTCTTGCTGTCTTGCTGTCTTGCTGTCCGAATACAGAATAACTTGAGAAATACTTATCAGAATGCGATGAAATTTCGTCTCACTATATTTTAGCCAAATGTAGGAACTGAGTTTGAAAATGAGCCAAATCGGTCAACGGACACGCCCACCTCCCATACAAGTCACTTTTATATAACTCTTTCGGAACGAATAACTCGAAAAGTATTCAAGGTATAGTTATAAAATTTAAAACGTATTGTTAGAATTCACCTAAAAATATGTGGTCCCAAAATGGGCGTGATACGCCCACATTTTTTTTTCATTATTTCCCGGGTTTTTATAGTGGAAATTTGATCCGTAAATTATTAAAATCAAATCTATGAAATATTAGCCTTTCAAAATTTTAAATATAGGCGTGGTCCGCCCAATTATATTTTTCAATTTTTTTTTTTAGTTTTTTATACTTTATATACATTTTTTAATTTATGGGGATATAAGACGTAAATTTCTGATATATGAATAATATTCTGAGGGTTAATATCCCCACCAAAGGTGTAGGGTATTCCATAGTCGGGCCCGACCGACTATAAAAATCCGCCCTATGTGACCGAACTTACCCATGTGACCTAACTTTCCCAACTCGTTTTTATTTCAAATTGTGAAAGATCACTTTTGAGAAAGATTTTATCAAATTTTTAAAACCTAAAATAAAAGGAAAAAGCGCCGAAAAAAAGGTAAATATCTTTGCAGTTATTTTTTTTTTTAATTCTAAGCTGCATTCAGAACACTGAACTGTTACGGAGGAGTAGCTAACTGTAAATGAATGCACCGCTTCCTACTTGTTGCCGGTAAATCAGTATAGTGCACAAACTCAAATTTGCAGAAAAAGTTTTATTCGCCTTTAATGTTGACCACGAAAATCAAGCAACTAAATATATAATTCATATTCAGAAAAGATCTTGTGCGCATACTACATTGGAACCAGTGGAAGAATTCTGTAAGTAACAAAAAATTCATCAATTAATAAATAACAATTTTTGCACAAATCCTTATTTTTTTTAATCTTATTATTTAAAGTCTTATTAATCACTTCATTTATGCACTTAACTCGATGTTAAAAAATACTTATCCGAAGACTGGAGTTTTCAATTGTTAACCAATACGCTGCTTTTTAATTTGGTTCAACGAACATTGTGTTTAGCATTCAGAAATTACATGCATAGGAAATACATGCATAATGAATTGCTTTGAGATGCAAAAAAGTGTTTTTAAAAATCACTAAAACGTTAACGATTCAAATCAAATGGTACTTTAGTACTGTGTTAAGTCTGTAGTTTATATGCAATATGCCATTGTAGTACAATGGCTCATAATTATATACACTATTATCATGCAGCTTCAAATAATGTACCGTAGGACAGATCGAAATTTTTTCAGAAAATTTTGTAATAGGGCTTAAATGTTACACAGTGCTGCTAAAGTTTAACACAAACAATTTGAGTCGAACAAAAATAATGTCCTGTGCGCATAGCAGATGAAGTTACGAAAAAATACTTTAATCCATATTTTTAATTTCTTACCATCTATATAAAGTTGTTTTTTTTTTTATCGAAATAGGCTCAACAAATTAGACATTTTCCTATCTAAAGTCGACATCGATGGTCATTTAATACATGAAAGTTTTTTTATATATTTTCCTAAATTCTTCGACATACATTTTTTGTGGTAAACTCTTAGAGCACAAGGTAACTGATTATAATATGTATGTTGGTGAATAGAACGACTTCTTTAAAAACCAATAAATTCAGTTTTTGTAAAATCTATCTTAAAAAGAGAAAAAAAGCTCATTTTTTCTCTTTTTAAGATAGAATTTCTAAATCGGAATTTATTGGTTTCTAATTTAGACAATAAGAAATATTGTGATTACCATTAAATATATAAAATTTAAAAATCCGACAAATATGAAAAAGATGAATATCATAGACCGTCGAAAGTCCAGTGATGCAATTCTCTCAGCAACGAACAAAAACATATCATTTTTCGTATCATTGTAGATACACGAAAACGATATTTAAACCGTGATATAAGATGCATATAATTAAAATATTGTTTGGTTTACTGTAGCGCGATTCCGTAACGACAATAAATATTCGATATCGCTATCTACCGACAAATGTACCTGCGATAGCGATCGTTATGAAAAAAGTGATTCCCGATACATTTTTTTTTTTGTAGATAAATAATTTCGGAAAGATTTTTAACGATAAAAATCGTTATTTTGAAATAATAACAAAAGTGTGCTTTAGTTACAGTTGGATTGTTTCTAAGTGTATTTTAATTATAACGTATATAAGTTAAATAAAACCACTACAAGTGACAAATGTATCGAAGAGTTTTTATATTTTTTTCAATGCTGAACATATGTAAATTGTATATATACTTCGTTTTAGATTTAAAATGAGAAGATACAGATCATCGAGAACTTACGCCATGCACGTGCTAAATTCTGCAAAAATTAAAGGAAAAACAGATGATAATTTAAATGATAATCAATTTCCATGTTGTAGTTCTCAGAATGAAATTATTTGTAGTTCTCAGAATGAAATTATTTGTAGTGATACCAATACCGATAGCAGTTACACAGATTCGACCTCTGATGAAGAAATTATACAGGAAATCGATTTAACTAACAGTTCCCTTAATTTCAACGAAGAAAATAAAGTTATAAAAGATAAACTTGCTGAAATATTTTGTAAATATAATATTTGCTCAGCTGCTGTAAATGAAATTCTTAATGTCTTAAAACTGAAAATTCCAAACATGCCAACCGATTCCCGATCATTTAAGAGCACTCCAAGAAATTTAGTAACTGTGCCTCATGTTAATGGAGAGTATGTGCATTGCGGTTTAGAAAAATCTATTCTTCACTTTTTGGAACATAACAATTTGCAACAACAATTAAATTTTAGTACGGATGGTCTTCCTATTTCTAAAAGTTCAAATTCTCGAGTATGGCCGATATTAGGACACATTAGTGGTACAAATTATGTTTTTCCTATAGGAATTTATTCAGGAAATTCTAAACCCAAAAATTGTTCAAAATGTCTTCAGTTTTTTGTTAGCGAAGTTAATAATTTAATACAAAAAGGAATTCATTTCAATGGAGCTAAATATACAATTGCTATTAATGCATTTATATGCGATTCGCCAGCACGTTCTTTGGTATTAGGAATTAAACATCACAATGGATATTATTCGTGTCACAAATGTACACAACAAGGTGAAAGATTAGAAAAAAGAACAATTTTTAAATCCATTGAATATGTGAAGAGGTCAGATAAAGATTTTAGAAGAAGATATTTTCCAGAACACCATACAGTATTTGACAACCATGAAATAGAAAAGCTTCCGATAGATATTGTCAAACAATTCCCGATTGACTATATGCATTGCATTTGCCTTGGTGTTGTGAGAAAATTAATGTTTGCATGGCTTAATATTGGCAGTGGAAGAAAAAAGATATACACATTGAATTCGGTTGCAATTGCTAAACTTGACAAATATCTTCAAATTATTTCGAAGCAAGTACCCGTTGAATTTGCTAGGAAACCACGCGACACGCATGAAATTTGCAGATGGAAAGCTACGGAGCTACGGCAATTTTTATTGTACTCCGGACCATACATATTGAAGGATATATTAAATGAAGAGAGATACGAGCATTTTTTAAAATTATCAGTAGCAATTAGAATATTGTTGGATCAAAACAGTTCTAATATTAAGAAAGAATTGGCAAAAAAATTATTACAAAGTTTTCATACAGATATTAGCGTGTTATATGATAGCACGTTTTATACCTACAACTTCCACACAGTATTATACCTAACGGAAAATTCCATGTTGTATGGTACTTTGGAAGAAATCTCTTCGTTTCGTTTCGAAAATTACTTATTCAAATTAAAACAATTAATTAAACAGGGAATCAATGTATTGGCTCAAATTTTCAACAGATTACATGAAAAAAAAAATAAATATCCTGGAAAATAACGAAGTTGCAACCAGTTTAAAAAGAAATTTAATGGGATTTATGCAAGTTTCAACTTCAAAATTTATGTTATCCACCGTTTCTCCAAATAATTATTATTCGATTAATAAAGAAATATTCAAAATTAATTCGATTATTAGAAATGATAAAAACGAAATTATTATATCCAGTACAATGTTATTGCATTTAGAACCATATTTTTCAAACCCATTGGATTCCGAGTTATTTCAAATTATGATGTGTACAACCGAAGTATTTACAAAATTAATCTTTCAACACAAAATTAAACAAATCGAAAACAAAATTATCCATCTGAGTAAAGGTACTGATTCTAATTTTTATATTCCTTTTATTCATTAGAAAGAAATGGCTGAGAATTCCGGATACAATAAAAGAAAACTAAATTTAGGTAACAAAAAATAAAAAAAATTATCGAAGTACATCTACATTTATTAATTTTTATTTAGAGGAAAGTGCAGATTTATCATGCAGCCAAAGTAAGAGTTGCAAGTCATCAAATTACTTCGAGTCAGAAAATTATTTAGAGAGTGAAAACGAGGAAATACCGTTAATTAAAAAAATAGAGAATGTTGTGGAAAAAGTTGTCGAGAATAGGAATAATGAGTTAAAAGAAGAAATTATAAACCTACTTGGCCGATGTTTCGAAGAAATCCACAGCTTACGAAAAGAAGTACGAACCCTTAAAGAAGTTGCTACAGTTGAGAGCATTTTACCAAAACAGCAATTTGAAAGTGCCGATAGCTTCAACAAATTTGAAGCCGAATTACATGCGAATCCAACTATGCGCCAAAAACTGGTACGTACTCCAAAAATACCGTAATTTATATGTAACATTTTCGATATTACATTTCTATTTAAGCATGCAGAGTTATCAACAATAAACGAAGGGGATGGCTGCAAATTTGTTTTTCGTCTATGGCGAAGAATATTTAATGATGATTTGGCACTGGAATACTGTTGGCGTGGGAATGGCAATAAAAAATCGCCCATTTGCGGATTATATTTCACAGCTATCTCAAATGGTAAATTTTAAAAATTGTTGTTTAGTTATATTTTAAGGCTTATGCTTTTATTCAATTTAATTGCTAGAAAGGTAAAGTAATAATTAAAAATTCGTTAAAACCAAAATAAAAATGTCAAAATTTATTTCCAAATTTTTTAAAAGCGTGTAAGAATATTACCAATCCTTAGTATATTTAAACTAGCCTTGACTATTAGAAGAAAAATTACGTTTAAGGTTTTTGGGGAAACTATTTTTCAACAGCAATATATTTTTTTATATTCAACATAGTGGATGAAAATGGTTTAAAATTACGATTCCATTTTTTTTTTAAACATTACATATTAGGAAACAAACCGAGTATTTTTAGCAACTCGCTGGTGCTGATTTTGACAGCATACTTAATTTTTAAATATTACGTAACGTTTTCATGAAAAGTTCTCAATTATTTTTAAGCCTCTATCCATTCATATTTATTACAAAATTTAATACTGTTGAAAATAATTTTCCAAAAAGACTTAAACGCAATTATGCTTATAATTGTCAAGACTAATTTTAATATACCAATGAATGTTAATATTCTATATAAAGTCTGAACATTTTGAGGTTTTTAGACAATTTTTTAAATTATTAATTTAACATTTATAATCTAACGAAAAAAAAAGAAATTGATTTATTGTTATCCAGAGCATAGTCCTAACTAAAAACCGAAATTACTACACATGTGTATAAAATTTCGTATTTCAATAAAAATATTTTTAAAAGATATAGTTTCCTCATAATAAGGAAAATTAACTTGAAATGGCGATAAGGAAAAAAACTTCCTCATTTTTGGGAAATTGTCCTTATTTGAACCCTTGCTTAAAATAAGTAAAATTGAACTTGACGCTATTTCAAGTGAATTTTCCTTAATGTGAGGAAACTGTTTTCTGAGTGTATATGTATAGATGATTATTTTTATCGACTTTTTTACTATATATTTTAGATGTATTCAACGCCAAGTTCCCAAATATGGTCAATGGTTATTTCACAACTCGTACCTGCAAATTTTTCCAGAACGCTTCGACTCGTATTAAGGACAGAGAGAAGTCTCTTGCAAAAAAACTATTAAACGAAGATATGGTTTTAGAGCAAACAATTTCTTTGCTGACTGATTAATCTTTTTTACCAGACAATAAAAGTAATAATTTCATGTTTTTGCCATATTTTCTGTTATGACATTTTTCCTCTATCAACAGGTGGACTAATTTTGGCAAATGCTTGTGTATTAAAGGTCGCCTGACTTGCTGGTATCGTCAAAGTCATCATCAAATAAGACAGTAGCACCGACAGTGCCGACTAGAACGCCAAGCTTATTCGCATAATTTTAGTTTCACTATTACCGCTCTGGTATACAAATATTAAATGTTTCTTAAATCTTGTTAATTCTGTTTGTTTTTGTTATTTAAAAATGATAAAATGCTGAATTTAAAATATTAAAAATTAATTAATATATATGAAACTTTTTTATTTATAATTATTACAAAAAATTGTAATTTTACAATAGACATTTCAAGAAATTTTCCGCTACACGATGGCTCATTTTAGATTCATTTGGGAGCCTATTCTGAAGCTTATTTCAATAAAAAATGAATCTTGTAAGATTTAGTTGCAAGAGCATTTCTAGTTTACTTTTAGGCTCATTTGCTAGATTGTTTTTAGGCTCCGATACAAGATTCATAAAAGAGCATCTAGCTATGCTCAGGTCTGAATGACGCATTTTTATCAGAAAATGTATATTTCAAGACTCTTTTCTGAATGAAACATGAGCGCTCAGTCTCAGGCAAAAGATTGTGAAAACAATCTTTTCGGAGTTCTTGCGTTGGCTGGGATTCTACTAAGCCTTGTTCTATCTGTGTTGTTTGTTCTGGAGGAGATGCCAAAATATCTGTACAATTTTCTAAAGTGTGTTCTTCTTCGATGCTTATATTTTCTTCTATTCTTCTTTTAATATCGAACTCATAAAATCCATTATTCTCATCATTTATTTCGTCGCATCCTGTATCAAATCTTTCTTCTAAAAATTTTACATAACGACTTTTTACGATGCTGCGAGTACCACGCTTCCACAAGCGATAAGCTTTCGATTCTTCTGAATATCCCACAAGCATATACTCGTTACTTCTAGCATCCTATTTAGATTTTCCCGGTTTTTTATTAAGTACAAACGATCTACATCCTATTTGTCTTAAATGCTTTACTACTGGGACTTTACCAGACCACATTTCTTCTGGTGTTTTATTCTGGTTGAGATTAGTCGGACAGCGATTTCTAATGTACGTTGCTGTATGAATAAGTTCAGCCCATAGAAATTTTGGTAATTTAGACACTATCATCATGCATCTAGCCATTTCTACCAGGGTCCTGTTCATTCTTTCAGCAACTCTGTTTTGTTGCGGTGTATATTCTACAGTAAGCTGCCGTTTGATTCCGCATGATTTTAGATAATCGTTAAATTCTCGACAAACTAATTCTGTGGCGTTATCTGAACGCAATGATTTTATACGTTTGCCTGTTTGCAGTTCCACTTCCTATTTAAAGTCCTTGAATGCGTTTAAATATTCGTTATTGCTATGTAAGAATCGAATGAAAACTTGCCTTGAATAGTCATCGATAAAGGTCGCAAAGTATAAATTTCTTTGCAAAGATTCGACTCTCATCGGACCACACAAATCAGTGTGCACCAGGTTCAAGATTTCCGTGGAGGATTTATCTTTTTTTGTGGCAAAAAGGTTATTGGGTTTGTTTTCCCCGTATACATGTGATACAGTCAAGTTTTTTACTTTGGAATTTGGGTAATCCTATAACCATATTTTGCGATTTTAGCTTCTGTAAGTGAGTTGAGTTGAGGTGGCCATAGCGCTTATGCCACATCTCGAACTCTTCAAGCATGATTTCTCTAGATTCTCTACACTGTTCGTAGATCGATTTATAGGATTTTACCAAATATAAACAATTTTTCTTTGTAGCTTCTAGTAAAATGTCGCCCTCTTTTGAAATTATAGCCTTTTCGTTTTGCATTATAACCTGACAATCGTTGTCTGTAGCTTTAACTGTAGATATGAGATTACACTGTAAATCGGGTATGTATAATGTTTTGAATATACAAATTTGCTTGTTCTGTTTATCCACTATCAAATTAAGTTGAACTGTACCTATTCCTCTCACATCAAGCTCTTTGTCATCTGCTACACGAACTTTACCAGTGTATGATTTGTCTATTTCAATAAACTGCGATAATGAGTAACACATGTGTGATGTAGCGCCACTATCAACACACCATACATCCCACTTTGCAACTGATCTATCGAATTCTTTGCCTAAATTGCAGTTTTCAGTGGTAACAATGAAACCAGCTGCTTTATGTACGTAATTTGAGTGTTCTTTCTTCGGGTTTTGTGATTTGCAATGTTTAGTTATGTGTCCCTTTTTCCCACATTTATAGCACTCATAAGAAAAATGTTTGTTTGACATACCCTTTGCGTTGTTACTACCATTCTTGTAATGTTTGTAAAATTTGTTGAATTTCAACGCTTTGTCCTTTTCTTCATCTCTCGTTTCTTGTTCAGCTTTATCGCCAATTTCCAAAAGTCTGGAACGTAACGTCCTGATCGTCGGAAATTCGTTTGAGGTATCAAACGCTGCTTGTATTTCTTTATACTTTATAGGTAACCCATCTAGTAAAATGACTGTTAATAAATCATCATCTAAATTTATATCCAACTCAGTTAAGCTTGGAACACATATATCAAACTCAATTAGATACTGCGAAATGGATTGTCCTTCGCTCATTTTCATATTCAACAACTTACGGTATATTTCCGCCTTGCGTCGTGTTGTTTTCCGATCATATGTTTCTTGCAGATATGACCAAATCTCGTGCGAAGTTTTGATGTGCCTTACCATTCTTACAATGCTGAGAAACTGATATTTTAAAAACTATTGAATATAAAACAAAGTATTATGAACAAGTATAAAATGTTAAAGTCATGTTGTATATATCAATAGTTTCCGACATATTGCAGAAAATGTAGTATGTATTTGTTTTCTTTAGTTTTTATTATTGAAATACGTGTACTACATAATACATAAAATGTATTATGCAATTATTTTGTGTATTATAGTTTAAAAATTAAATTATAAATAATTTACATATTATTATAAATTCTTCTATAAAATATATTCTATAAATTTACTATAAATTCCCCTGTATACAAAAATATGCTTCACTTAAAGTTAATTGTTTTTATAAAAATTTGATTAAAATTTAATTCATTACGTTTACGTAGAACGTAAACACAATGTGTATGAACACGCCCGCCGGACCCACTCGTTGCAGCGATACTCGCTGCAATGACTTTTGACGTTTTAAAATGCTCAATCGTCAATCGTTTCGTTTTCTTTAATACGAACGCACGATCGACCCACCCGTCTCCGAGACAAAAGTTAAAATACAAAGTTTATAAACTCACCCGTCACCGCGACATATAAAGCGAATATAAAAACCCGTCAACGCGACATATCGGTCACCGCGACAAATATTACAAACAATTAATAAACACAAATCTACATTTAACAATCATCACAATCACAACAACACCAAGGAACAAACCACTTCAACAGAAGACAGGAATTTCTACAAACTCAACACCTACCCAATCACTTCAAAAGTCGAATCACCACTCGGACAATAAGGTAAATCTTTGTTATTCAAATCCGCAAAATTGCCAACCCGTTCACCACCCGAACACATTATATAAAATCTTAAAATTAACAACCCTATTAAAATGTCTCTAAATATGAAAACATAATTTACTTTAGAAAACAGCTAGGTTTTGTTTATATTTTTAAAACCAAATGTTTAGCGTTTCCAATAATTAAAAAATAATGTCCAATTTAAAATAATATTCGAATGTATATTGAAGACTTGTCAAAAAGCCACCAATTTATTAAAGCTGTTCACCGAAAAAATTACTGTAGCAAATTATATATATTTTATATCTTTGTTTTGAAAAAAAAAATATTTCTACTACATTTTGTTGGTTTTTAAATATATTTTCCTTTATTTGTCTTATTTTTTACTACACCATGTATTGAAAATTCGTTCTTTACATATTGCACAAACTCTGTTGATGTTTTGTTTTTTGCTTTCATTTGAATTCGTGTGTGATCACTGATGAACGAATTACGAAAGGTCGTTCATCGTGCAGGTATAAACGAATTCTTTGGTTTCATTTTGCAGAAACTGGTTTTGTTGTTGTTGTTGTTTGTTGGCAAATTTTTGTTGTTTTCAATGTTCGCTCTCTCATTTTTCGATCGCCTCCTGTATTCTGTTCAGGCAGTAATAGTTGATATGACATCTTTATGCTTTTACCATGGTATGGTTTTACCATATATTATTCTTATGTGTTTTAACCGAAAAGAAACACTTATGTGGTTGCATTCCTTTGAGTCGTCAGAACTGATGATACTTAGTGGTGCTTCCATCTTATGATCAGGAAATTTTATGTTTTATTTATATTTTTATTTATTTATTTATTTATTTATTAATTTATTTATGTGTAGATTTTTTTTTGTGGTTGTGTGTAACAATCTTTAGTTGTATTTTTACTATACAACTAAATAATTTTCAGATTTATAATTCTTGTATCTTATTTTTGGTATTATAAAAATTATATTAAATTTCATTCATATAATTTTCCGAATTAATAAAAATAAATATGTTATCACAACAAAGTAAAATAACTACATATTATTGTAAAATAAAAGGCATATGTAGTAATTTCTCTACATATTTCTGGACGTATAAATAAAGACAAAATGTATGTTTTTTTAATACATATGTATTGAAATTTTATATAGAAAAGCTGTTAAATTATGTAGTTATTTTCCATATAAAAACAACTACATCATTTTAGTAAAAATAAATACATATGCTTTTGGACGTAAATCAAATACATATGTATTTATTTCAATGACATTTTTAGTTATTTTTAATACAGTATATTTTTCGGTGTACGTATGGCCTTCATTGTGAAGCATACCAAAATACTTGGCATTCATTGCGAATAATTTTTGTTTGTTGATATTTATGTCTTAATTAATTTTCATATTCGAAAATAAAAAGCACTAACAAACAGCAATTTCACGAAGCAGATTTTTATGAATATTTGGTACATATTTATTTATAATCGGAACATTTGGTCCTTCGAGCCTTTGTTTTGAACCGCATATTTGGTGAGCATATCCTATTCTTTATCTGTAAATGTGTATAGTGGTATTTATATGAGCATACGGATTTGATAAACTGTTTGCAAATCAGAGCATATTCACACCGAAAAAAATACTGTATTAAAAATAACTAAAAATGTCTTTAAAATAAATACGTCCAAAAGCATATGTATTTATTTTCACTAAACTGATAGAGTTGTTCCTGTATGGAAAATTACAACATTATTTAACAGCTTTTATTAACAAAATTTCAATACATATGTATTAAAAAACCTACATTTTGTCTTTATTTATACGTCCAGAAATATGTAGAGACATTATTACATATGCCTTTAATTTTACAATAGTATGTAGTTATTTTACATTGTTGTGATAATTAATTAAATAACTTATTTATTTTTATTAATTCGGAAAATTATATGAATGAATATTAATATAATTTTTTGAATACCAAAAATAAGACACAAGAATTATAAATATGAAAACTATTTAGCTGTATAGTACAAATAAATAAATAAATATTATATAAATAAAATATAAATAAAACAAATATTTTCCTGATCATAAGATGGAAGCACCACTAAGCATCATCAGTTCTGACGACACAAAGGAATGGCAAGCACTTAAGTGTTTCTTTTCGGTTAAAACACATAAGAAAAATATGCTATGGTAAAACCATGCGATGGTAAACCATACCATGGTAAAACCATACCATGGTAAAACCATAAAGATAAATTTTTAAAACCAAACATATTCAGCGATAAACTTAGTTGGCAGCTCTATAGTCTTCTCTCATTGAGACGGTTCGGTCAGATGCTACGGACAGTTTCGGTTTATTTATATACCTCTTTCGCAGTCGTCTGTCGTATGCAAAAAAAAAAAAACAGTTTCTGTAATATGAAACCAAAGAATTCGTTTATATCTGCACGAGGGACGACCTTTCGTAATTCGTTCATCAGTGATCACACACGAATTCAAATGAAAGCAAAAAACAAAACATCAACAGAGTTTGTGCAATATGTAAAGAACGAATTTTCAATACATGGTGTAGTAAAAAATAAGACAAATAAAGGCAAATATATTTAAAAACCAACAAAATGTAGTAGAAATATTTTTTTTTTCAAAACAAAGACATTAAATATATATAATTTGCTACAGTAATTTTTTCGGTGAACAGCTTTAATAAATTGGTGGCTTTTTGACAAGTCTTCAATATACATTCTAATATTATTTTAAATTGGACATTATTTTTTTATTATTGGAAACGCTAAACATTTGGTTTTAAAAATATAAACAAAACTTAGCTGTTTTCTAAAGTAAATTATGTTTTCATATTTAGAGACATTTTAATAGGGTTGTTAATTTTAAGATTTTATATAATGTGTTCGGGTGGTGAACGGGTTGGCAATTTTGCGGATTTGAATAACAAAGATTTACCTTATTGTCCGAGTGGTGATTCGACTTTTGAAGTGATTGGGTGGGTGTTGAGTTTGTAGAAATTCCTGTCTTCTGTTGAAGTGGTTTGTTCCTTGGTGTTGTTGTGATTGTGATGATTGTTAAATGTAGATTTGTGTTTATTAATTGTTTGTAATATTTGTCGCGGTGACCGATATGTCGCGTTGACGGGTTTTTATGTACAAATAAATAAATAAATAAATAAATATTAAATAAATAAAATATAAATAAAACAAATATTTTCCTGATCATAAGATGGAAGCACCACTAAGCATCATCAGTTCTGACGACTCAAAGGAATGGCAAGCACTTAAGTGTTTCTTTTCGGTTAAAACACATAAGAAAAATATGCTATGGTAAAACCATGCGATGGTAAACCATACCATGGAAAAACCATACCATGGTAAAACCATAAAGATGAATTTTTAAAACCAAAAATATTCAGCGATAAACTTAGTTGGCAGCTCTATAGTCTTCTCTCATTGAGACGGTTCGGTCAGATGCTACGGACAGTTTTGGTTTATTTATATACCTCTTTCGCAGTCATCTGTCGTATGCAAAAAAAAAAACAACAAAAAAAAAACAGTTTCTGTAATATGAAACCAAAGAATTCGTTTATATCTGCACGAGGGACGACCTTTCGTAATTCGTTCATCAGTGATCACACACGAATTCAATGGAAGCAAAAAACAAAACATCAATACAGATTGTGCAATATGTAGTGAACGAATTTTTAATACATGGTCAAATACATAATCAAATAAAGGCAAATGTATTTAAAAACCAACAAAATGTAGTAGAAATACATTTATTCAAAACAAAGACATAAAATGTATATAATTTACTACAGTAATTTTTTCGGTGCATACATGAGCGAATTTAAATATTTTTGGTCAGTGCGACTAAGAATGCTTGTATATTTCGGCGATATATATGTGGATTTAAAGCATTAGTCAGTGCAGCTTACAAAATCGAGCGCATATTCATTTATTAGTCAGTGCGACTATTGATATAAAAGGTCAGTGCGACTAATGGTATAAAAAATCGTTTAATCTAATACCATTGAATCGTTTAAAAAGTCAGTGCTACTAATGATATTAATGATATTAATGCGACTAATGTTGAATTATCTTCAAATTTAATTTCAAATATTGTGTGAGCAAAATATATAAATTAGTTAATGCGTATTTTTAGTTATTTTTACTTACATCCGGAAATAATTCCCTCAAATCCCATTAAAATTGGTCAATAGGACAATTATTGATTTAATAGCATAGCAAAAATAAATCTTTTCATATAAACTCAATGGTAATGTTTTGGTATTTTCTAGTATTTAATGGTATTTTCCGATTAAAATAATAATTTATCCTGTTGACTATTTTTAATAGTAATAAAACTATTATGTATATAGTATTTTGCTGAGTGTAGTGTCTTAGATCAAATTATTAAAATTCATATAAAGTCAAGGAATCATGTGCAGATAAAGGCGAGTAACTGCGAGAAGCAACGAAGGTTTTAGGATAAGGAAAACGTCGTCGTTTTCATAAGGATTTAAATAGACTTTTATACGGTACGGTCAGTCGAACGTCTGCGTCTTTTCGAACCGACGCACATATTGTAGATTAACAGATCTAATGACAAGCAGACTGGTTAGAAACAAATTCTGATATAGCCGACCTAGAATCCTTTCGCGCATGATTCGAAATTTTGGAGAAATCTTGCCTAAATTGCAGTTTTCAGTGGTATTAATGTAACCAGCTGCTTTATGTACGTAATTTGAGTGTTCTTTCTTCGGGTTTTGTGATTTGCAATGTTTAGTTATGTGTCCCTTTTTCCCACATTTATAGCACTCATAAGAAAAATGTTTGTTTGACATACCCTTTGCGTTGTTACTACCATTCTTGTAATGTTTGTAAAATTTGTTGACTTCCAACGCTTTGTCCTTTTCTTCATCTCTCGTTTCTTGTTCAGCTTTATCGCCAATTTTCAAAAGTCTGGAACGTAACGTCCTGATCGTCGGAAATTCGTTTGAGGTATCAAACGCTGCTTGTATTTCTTTATACTTTATAGGTAACCCATCTAGTAAAATGACTGTTAATAAATCATCATCTAAACTTATATCCAACTCAGTTAAGCTTGGAACACATATACCAAACTCAGTTAGATACTGCGAAATGGATTGTCCTTCGCTCATTTTCATATTCAACAACTTACGGTATATTTCCGCCTTGCGTCGTGTTGTTTTCCGATCATATGTTTCTTGCAGATATGACCAAATCTCGTGCGAAGTTTTGATGTGCCTTACCATTCTTACAATGCTGGCTTCTGTAGCAATTATGATTTCTGCCCTTGCATCCATATCTTTGTCATCAAACTCTGGCTGCGCTTCCTTGTCCTTGCGAAATTGAGCTTCTGTGACTGACTCTGAAATTCCGGTTTGGATTCTTCTCCACGCACCATTCGCAATAGTCTGTTTTTATGCAGAATCGCTTCTATTTGTGGCTTCCAAGTGCAGTTATTGTTTCCATTGAGTAATGGAAATCGTCCTGTGACTGCCATCTCCTTATGTTTCTGCATTTTCGTTTCTGCTTGAATTGCTCAACTTCCGATTTAAATTTTTCGTTCAAAATTATATATTTAACACTACCACGCTCCCGATGTTATGGCCTGGGCCCATAACATGTTATATTTTAATTTAGTGGAACGTGTGTTTTATTCAAGTACAAATTTCAGAGTGTCAATAAAATAATTTTCATTTGATGAGAAACTGATATTTTAAAAACTATTGAATATAAAACAAAGTATTATGAACAAGTATAAAATGTTAAAGTCATGTTGTATATATCAATAGTTTTCGACATATTGCAGAATATGTAGTATGTATTTGTTTTCTTTAGTTTTTATTTTTGAAATACGTGTACTACATAATACATAAAATTTATTATGCAATTATTTTGTGTATTATAGTTTAAAAATTAAATTATAAATAATTTACATATTATTATAAATTCTTCTATAAAATATATTCTATAAATTTACTATAAATTCCCCTGTATACAAAAATATGCATCACTTAAAGTTAATTGTTTTTATAAAAATTTGATTAAAATTTAATTCATTACGTTTACGTAGAACGTAAACACAATGTGTATGAACACGCCCGCCGGACCCACTCGTTGCAGCGATACTCGCTGCAATGACTTTTGACGTTTTAAAATGCTCAATCGTCAATCGTTTCGTTTTCTTTAATACGAACGCACGATCGACCCACCCGTCTCCGAGACAAAAGTTAAAATACAAAGTTTATAAACTCACCCGTCACCGCGACATATAAAGCGAATATAAAAACCCGTCAACGCGACATATCGGTCACCGCGACAAATATTACAAACAATTAATAAACACAAATCTACATTTAACAATCATCACAATCACAACAACACCAAGGAACAAACCACTTCAACAGAAGACAGGAATTTCTACAAACTCAACACCTACCCAATCACTTCAAAAGTCGAATCACCACTCGGACAATAAGGTAAATCTTTGTTATTCAAATCCGCAAAATTGCCAACCCGTTCACCACCCGAACACATTATATAAAATCTTAAAATTAACAATCCTATTAAAATGTCTCTAAATATGAAAACATAATTTACTTTAGAAAACAGCTAGGTTTTGTTTATATTTTTAAAACCAAATGTTTAGCGTTTCCAATAATAAAAAAATAATGTCCAATTTAAAATAATATTCGAATGTATATTGAAGACTTGTCAAAAAGCCACCAATTTATTAAAGCTGTTTTGAAATTTTATATAGAAAAGCTGTTAAATTATGTAGTTATTTTCCATATAAAAACAACTACATCATTTTAGTAAAAATAAATACATATGCTTTTGGACGTAAATCAAATACATATGTATTTATTTCAATGACATTTTTAGTTATTTGTAATACAGTATATTTTTCGGTGTACGTATGGCCTTCATTGTGAAGCATACCAAAATACTTGGCCTTCTTTGCGAATAATTTTTGTTTGTTGATATTTATGTCTTAATTAATTTTCATATTCGAAAATAAAATGCACTGTCAAACAGCAATTTCACGAAGCAGATTTTTATGAATATTTGGTACATATTTATTTATAATCTGAACATTTGGTCCTTCGAGCCTTTGTTTTGAACCGCATATTTGGTGAGCATATCATATTCTTTATCTGTAAATGTATATAGTGGTATTTATATGAGCATACGGATTTGATAAACTGTTTGCAAATCAGAGCATATTCACACCGAAAAAAATACTGTATTAAAAATAACTAAAAATGTCTTTAAAATAAATACGTCCAAAAGCATATGTATTTATTTTCACTAAACTGATAGAGTTGTTTTTGTATTGAAAATTACAACATTATTTAACAGCTTTTATTAACAAAATTTCAATACATATGTATTAAAAAACCTACATTTTGTCTTTATTTATACGTCCAGAAATATGTAGAGACATTATTACATATGCCTTTAATTTTACAATAGTATGTAGTTATTTTACATTGTTGTGATAATTAATTAAATAACTTATTTATTTTTATTAATTCGGAAAATTATATGAATGAATATTAATATAATTTTTTGAACACCAAAAATAAGACACAAGAATTATAAATATGAAAACTATTTAGCTGTATAGTACAAATAAATAAATAAATATTATATAAATAAAATATAAATAAAACAAATATTTTCCTGATCATAAGATGGAAGCACCACTAAGCATCATCAGTTCTGACGACTCAAAGGAATGGCAAGCACTTAAGTGTTTCTTTTCGGTTAAAACACCGAAAAAAAAACAACAAAAAAAAAAACAGTTTCTGTAATATGAAACCAAAGAATTCGTTTATATCTGCACGAGGGACGACCTTTCGTAATTCGTTCATCACTGATCACACACGAATTCAATGGAAGCAAAAAACAAAACATCAATACAGATTGTGCAATATGTAGTGAACGAATTTTTAATACATGGTCAAATACATAATCAAATAAAGGCAAATGTATTTAAAAACCAACAAAATGTAGTAGAAATACATTTATTCAAAACAAAGACATGTAATGTATATAATTTACTACAGTAATTTTTTCGGTGCATACATGAGCGAATTTAAATATTTTTAGTCAGTGCGACTTAGAATGCTTGTATATTTCGGCGATATATATGTGGATTTAAAGCATTAGTCAGTGCAGCTTACAAAATCGAGCGCATATTCATTTATTAGTCAGTGCGACTATTGATATAAAAGGTCAGTGCGACTAATGGTATACAAAATCGTTTAATCTAATACCATTGAATCGTTTAAAATGTCAGTGCTACTAATGATATTAAGGTCAAGTGCGACTAATGTTGAATTATCTTCAAATTTAATTTCAAATATTGTGTGAGCAAAATATATAAATTAGTTAATGCGTATTTTTAGTTATTTTTACTTACATCCGGAAATAATTCCCTCAAATCCCATTAAAATTGGTCAATAGGACAATTATTGATTTAATAGCATAGCAAAAATAAATCTTTTCATATAAACTCAATGGTAATGTTTTGGTATTTTCTAGTATTTAATGGTATTTTCCGATTAAAATAATAATTTATCCTGTTGACTATTTTTAATAGTAATAAAACTATTATGTATATAGTATTTTTCTGGGTGTAGTGTCTTAGATCAAATTATTAAAATTCATATAAAGTCAAGGAATCATGTGCAGATAAAGGCGAGAAGCAACGAAGGTTTTAGGATGTAGACCAACCAGGGTCGTGAACATCCGAATAAGGAAATCGTCGTCGTTTTCATAAGGATTTAAATAGACTTTCATACGGTACGGTCAGTCGAACGTCTGCGTCTTTTCGAACCAACGCACATATTGTAGATTAACAGATCTAATGACAAGCAGACTGGTTAGAAACAAATTCTGATATATCCGACCTAGAATCCTTTCGCGCATGATTCGAAATTTTGGAGAAATCTTGGAAAATTTTGGAAAATTAACTTTATTCAGCGCGAAGAAACTGTTTCAATGCTTTAATTTGATAGTTTAAATGCGAAAATTCATGCGTCTGTTCGTAACTATAAAAATAATTTAAAACAGTGCTCCGAATCATCGATTAATCCATCTTCTCAATTGGTGAGTCACGCTTCAAATTCCGTAGTTTTGCGATTGCAGTTTGCAGATCTTCCGCTTAAGGATAGACTCCCAATATATCGAGGAAATAATTATGATTGAGAAAGTTATACGTCTTAGGAGGTTACAAAGCAGTGAAAAGAATGATGCTGCCGCTGTATTTGGGTTTTGACAAAATCACAGAACGTCAAGGATAGTCGAAGCCCTTACGTAACCCGCTGAGTTTCCGAAATTTTTCTGGAAATCATGCTTTATTTCGTTGTCCTCAAATTTAAACCGTAAGTCTCAACGACGGATTTGGTCGTATTGATACACTTTATGTATTCTTAAATTGTTGCGGTTTTGACTTCGTGCACGAGAATTTATGGCGTGTCGATTTCCGCGCTGTTCGCAGGCGTATAATAACATCACATGGTCTAGACAGCCGTTGGTACCACGCACTTTATAACGAAGATCCTACCCAAAAATCTACCAACATGAAAGACCTGCAATAGCAATCAGTTTGCGATATTAATACTAACCGCGGAGTATTCACAGCATCATCATTTTTATTGCAGAAGAAGGAGTTGTTGTATAAAATAAGCTTGGCTGTCTTGGCAACTACAGAAAATTGACTTCTGGTACAAAACAAGGTCGACGATTATCACAAACACCGAACGAGAAAGTATACTAAGGGCCGTTTTCACAATCGTCGGTTAAGCACTAACTGCCACTTTAACTTAGAGTTACCCATAGAATATATGGAATTGAAATACTTAACTATATATAGTGAAAACGGCCTTTAAAAAATTCTTTGAGATGGATGAGTTTTAATATGATAAACATAGCGTCACATCCAAGCTCATTCTTCGCAGAAGCATTGATTTGATAAGGAGAGATAGTACTTCAAATTCCAACCGCGATGGGTCAACATAAAGATTTAACTACTCCAGGTGGTACCCACAAAAGTGGCAATCCACCCGCTTCGGCGGCTGAGGCAAGGATTCTGGAGGCCTCAATCCACGCAACCAACCCTGGTACGATGAACCTCTCTGCTCCTGTAGCAGGGGGTTCATCGTGCCCCTCCATCTCCCAAATTTATGAGACAGCTAGGAATCTAGAGGAGGATAACGACAATGCAGCGGTTCCCATACAAGTAGAGGAAAGTGTCGGTTCGGCTATGCCTACGACTAATCCTCCACTGTATGGCTGCTCGACAGTGTTGTTTCCTCTCAGGACTCCTTTCTGTCACGTATTTGGAAACATGGGTCGATCAAAGGAAAGTGGTGTCTTACCAGCATCTGATCCTAGAGAGACCGACACCCAACTGGAAGCTAAACTTCCATTGGAGACCGGACCCGGATCTCTGAATACGGAGGTCAGGTTGTCCGATGCCCAGGTGAGTAGGAGAAGGAAGAATAAAGCGAAAGATCGCAAAGAGGCTGAAAAGGCTAAAGGCGACGCTGGAGCTTTCTCTTCCCCAGCTACCACAGCAAAACGCGATAGTTCGGTGGAGGTTACTCCGACTGAAGCCAAGCCGGACCATCCGCTGCTGCTGTTGTGGCTGCCAATGCACCTGAGAAGCGCAATGGCAAGAAGTTTAAAACCTTCACTGCTACTGCGAAACCCCGTAACTCCCAGAACTCGACAGTTTCCAGTGATACTGCTTCAACAAGCAAGAGCACTGGTGCTTCATGTTCCGGATCGGCTGCGGATGAACTGCCTTCAACATCCACTGGCAGAGGTAGGCTAGCAGTATCATATCGTGATGCTGCTCGCAAAGCTCTTCCGGTTGCGATTATTGGCAAATTGGGGAAGGAGCAAAAGATGAATGATGCAGAAGTAAAACACTGCACCGATCATCTTTGGCGGCTAGTCAGCACCGGCGGTGTCAGTGCAAACGCAAAAGGCTATGAGACGAGTGATGGCATCATGAAGGTGCTATGCTCGTCTCAAGCCAATTTCGATTGGATTGCCACAGCCGTTGCTAAAATCCCCTCCTTGGGCAAATCGCGCTTCGCTGTTTTCAGCGGAGACGAACCCAAACGCAGGCGAGCAATATGCTGGATACCTGGTCCTATCAGGAAAACAGCGGAAGTGTTTGCCTGCCTACGTGCTCAGAACCAGGGCATCGAAACGAATGGATGGAAAATCTATAGCCATAAACCAGAGCGAGGTCCGGAGGACAAGGAGGGCTCAACCCTGGTTGTTGGCTTAGACCAGAAGTCGTTAGATGTCATGCTATCTAAGTACGACAACCATCTAAACTTATTCTTTGGACGGATCAAATTCCGAATCAATTCCAAATGAATAGGCATATGATGAGAAACGAGTTAATTATCCTGTCATGATATTTACTCAGATAAATCTGCAACATTCTAAAGCTGCTACCGCTTTACTAGGTAAGCGGCTCTCCATGTTGCATACATTACCTCACATCACAGCTATTCAAGAACCATGGGTGTATAACAAACGCATCTGTGGTCTTAGTGAACTACGTGGTGAAACCATACTATACGATGAGCAAGCCGCAAGGCCTAGAAGCTGTCTTATAGTATCGAAACACTTTGCTGTCACTAAGTTAACCCAATTCTGTGGGCAAGACCTGGTGGCAGCAAAAGTGAGCTATGAAAGCGATAGTGGATGGAAACATCTGATTGTCGCCTCAGGCTACTTCCCCTATGACTCACTACTGCCTCCTCCGCCAAAGGCAATTGTTGAGCTCATAGAGTACTGAGATCTTAAGGAGACCGGCCTTATTCTTTGCTGTGACGCTAATGCTCAACACACTGTGTGGGGCAGCAGTAAATGCAACGCGCGAGGTACCAGACTCCTTGACTTCATCATGACCTCCAATCTGAACATTCACAACACTGGTAATAAACCCACTTTTGTGACTGCTAGAAGACAGGAAGTGATTGACCTTACTTTGTCTAACTGTAGACTGAGAGAGTCAATCTTTAACTGGAAGGTTCTTAAAGAAGATTCTTTATCGGACCACAGGTATATCGAGTTTCATACTGACCGAGAGGTGCTGCCCTCTATGACGGTAAGAAACCCCAGAAAAACGAACTGGGCACGCTTCAGACATGAACTTGAGAATTCCCTCAATATTCCTGTCAGAATTCGTACCAAATAAAGTATTGAGACGTCCGTTCAAGTTATGAACGATGTCATAAATTCTAGTTTTGTACGAACATGTCCGGTACGAAAAACGTTATCTAGACCTCCCGTTCCTTGGTGGAACGCTTGTCTTGAAACCTTGCGCAAGGATTCCAGAAAGCTTCTAAATAGGGCCCTAAGGAGCAACTTAGACTCTGACTGGTTTCTTTATCGAGCTAAGCAGAAAGAGTATAAGAAACGAATTCGTAAATCGAAAAGTGTTTCCTATAAAGACTTCTGCAGTAGCATCGAATCCTGCAGTGAGACTAGCAGATTGGTCAAGTTTCTTAAAAGAGACCGAACTGCTCGACTGGACTCACTGCGGAGACCTGATGGCTCGTATACTGAGTCTAAGACAGAGGCACTCAGTGTCCTAGTTGAGACTCACTTTCCGGGAAATCAAATCCACATAGGGCCACTTTGTAATCCCAGCACTGGGGACTGCAATAACAACTCTAATGTGACAAAACATTACTGGCAGGTTGCCAGATTGGTTGTATACGATGAAGCTATCCAATACGCAGTGGCCTCTTTTGATGGCTTCAAGTCACCTGGACCGGATGGCATCTACCCAGTCATGCTACAGGAAGGTATAACCCAATTGCTACCATGCCTAAAGAAGATCTTTAGAGCAAGTCTCGCATGGGCATACATTCCGACATCCTGGCGTTTAGTTAAAGTAGCCTTCATTCCTAAAGTTGGAAGAGTAGACTATTCCATAGCCAAGAGCTTCAGACCCATTAGTATGATGTCCTTCATACTAAAGTGTCTAGAAAGACTAGTTGAGCTGCACATCAGAAAAACATCGCTGTCAAGGTACCCACTATCATCAAGACAACATGCCTACCAACGTGGAAAATCCTGTGAAACAGCATTGCAACATCTGGTTGGCCGGATCGAGCATGCTTTTCAGAGGAAGATGTACGTGATGGGCATATTTGTTGACATCGAAGGTGCTTTTGATAATGCGACTTTTGATGGAATGTGTGACGCAGCTAGAAGGCATGGAATAGATGAAACATTGGTCAAATGGCTAAGGTCAATGCTAATGTTTAGGACCATCACTTCGGAGGCGGAGTGCAGTCAGTATATTATGGCAGGGGTGAATAGAGGTTGTCCTCAAGGAGGCGTTCTCTCCCCCCTGCTCTGGTGTATGCTGGTTGACTCTCTAGTCAACGATCTCGATGGACCAGGTGTCTATTCCCAGGCCTATGCAGATGATGTTGCCATTCTTGCCACAGGCTTTTCCCTCAATGAGGTCTGTGTTAAAACACAAAACTCGTTGAACCGAATTGACAGCTGGTGTACTGCAAACGGACTTTCCGTCAACCCTCACAAAACAGGGATTGTTCTCTTCACTAGGAAAAGAATAATGACAGGATTATCTCTACCAGTACTTAAGGGTGTCACTATTCCTCTGTCTAACGAAGTAAAATATCTGGGCTTAACTCTAGATAGTAAACTACTTTGGACAAAACATGTTGAAAATAAAATTTCGCGAGCATTGAATGCCTTCTGGCAATGCAGAGGAATTTTCGGGAAGACATGGGGACTATCGCCGAGCAAAACCTTATGGATTTACACGGCAATGATAAGACCGATGATATCATATGCATCGGTAGTCTGGTGGAACAAGCTGTCGCGAAAATGCGTGACAACTAGTCTTGCCAAGATTCAGAGAACTGTGTGTCTGGGTGTTACGGGTGCCTTTCCCACTACACCTGGTCCAGCACTGAATGCAATCTTAAACCTACGATGTCAAGTGGTGACATCTTCATCAGAGGCGAAGCCATGAAAGGCTGCTGGAGACTAAAACGAGGTGGTTTCTGGTTTAATGTTCCCTGGAATATCTCTGATATTGCACTTGACACTCCATTAGACACCTGTCTACTGGAGATGCCCTCTGATGCAATGATAACAGAAATATTACCAAGACGAAATTTTGAGGTCTGCCAACCTGACATTCAAGACTGGCTAACGCCTGACTGTGAGCCAGGTAGAGGGTCACACCGCATTTTCACAGACGGCTCCAGAACCGATCAGGGATCTGGTGCTGGAGTGTTTGTGGAACCGGATGACTGCAGACTTCACTTCGCCTTAGGCGACAATGCCTCGGTATTTCAAGCCGAAGTCTATGCTATACTTATGGCTATGGACTACATTGCGGATAATAGATGGCAGAACAGGGCTATATCAGTTTGCAGCGATAGTCAGGCTGCTCTTATGGCTTTGAACAACCAGGTCATCACATCCAAAATTGTACGTCAATGCAGATCACGTCTCAATTGTGTTGTTAAATACAATACACTGAAACTGATTTGGGTGCCGGGCCATAAAGGAGTTTCGGGCAATGAAACATCTGACTGGTCCAAATGGATCTGAGGATAATCCATTTGGACCAGAACCTGTGCTTGGACTACCTGCATCTACGGGGAAATTCGTCATCAGCTCTTGGGTCGCCTCCGCACACAAGAGCAGATGGCTGAATGAGACGAAATGCAGATTCTCCAAGCTCATGACACCGACGATAACCAAAAGATCGGCCTCGTTTCTACTTTCCTTAAGTAGAAAGGAGTGCAGAAAACTGACGGGACTTCTAACGGGACACAACGCATGTGAAAAACACATGAACGCAATCGGCCTGGCCGAAAGCGCCTTATGTTCTGCCTGCTACGAAGAAACTGGCACCACAGAGTACTATCTCTGTGACTGTCCAGCATTTTCTAGAATAAGAAGGCAGATCTTTGGCACAGACTTAATGAGAGAGGATCAGCTTCACTCTCTATCACACAATAGCCTTCTTAGATTCAATAATAAATCTAAGAAGTATCATTAAAAACCAGGGAACTGGGTCACAGCACAATGGATATAACCCTGTCTGAGTGCTGTGGCTCTATTTTTTATCCCACATTAAATAAAAAAAAAAAAAAAAAACTTCAAATTCCATTACGTCTAAATAGGAAAGTTCTAAAATAAAACCGAGCAATAGCTTTTCAGCGTTTTTTTTCAATTAAAATCGGCTGCATCGAGATAAATACGTGAATGAATAATATTTTTCTAAACGATGGCTACGACCGGCGAATATTTTATCACTGGTTTGACCTTCGGTATGACTTTCGAGAGCCGCACCTATTCAACCGCAAGCTTTTTGCAGAAAAATTATTGGGAGACATTAGTTCTCCGTATAATGGTGTACTTATAGCAACGCATCAGATTTCTCAACAACGTGTTGGTCAGATTCAGTTCTTCTTTTGTTTTGGTTGAACCGTGAATTGAAACACTAAAGTAATACGTACCCCGAAAAAATTACTGTAGTAAATTATACTACATTTACATGTTCGTTTTGAAAAAATGCAGTTCTACTACATTTTGATCGTTTTTAAATACATTTGTATTACTTGTCTGGATTTTACTACACAATGTATTAGAAATTCGTTTTCTACATATTGCAGAATATGTAGTATGTATTTGTTTTCTGTAGTTTTTATTTTTAAAATACGAGTACTATATAATACAGAAAATGTATTATGCAATTATTTTGTGTATTATAGTTTAAGGGCCCTATTATGATTAGCGAAGCGAACGTCCAAAAAGCTATTACGGCTTACATTTGCCAGACTTCATTCGCCAAAAATGAGTAAAATAAAGCGAACGTGAAAGGTGAAAAACTCAACTAAATTGCATTCGCTTCAAGTGTCAAAATCAGGCGAATCAACAGATCATGTGACGAATCGGCGAACGTATCATAATCTATTATGTTTAAGGTTTTTCTTTTGATTTTTTTATTTTTTTTTTCTCATGCGTTCTTGTTTATTGGGATTCTCCTGATTTTTAATTTTTCTTATCCTCCAGCTTTTCTGTCGTTTTATCTCAGATTTTGAGGTTTTTGTATCCCAACTAAGAAATGAAGTTAACGCATTTGTTTTTCAACACATTTTGTTATAAATTTAATAACAGTTTGGCGCTCCAGCTCTATTAACTCTAAGCCAAACACTAAAACCTCGTCTGCAACTGCTCTGAGTCCTGCTGTTTGGATCGTCGATTGCGGCGCTTCCACCCATGACGGCGATGTTTGTCGCCGCTGGTCCGTGAGTCGGAGATGCTGCCAACACTCGGCCTCTTCAAACAGGCCACATTTCTCGATGGAGGATATGTAATAGGGCGCCGAGAGCCACTCTGCCTTTCATTTTCTTTTTTTTTTTGATTCCTCCTAGCCGTTTGCGTTCCTGCTTGAAGCATGCTTAGCACACCATCATCCAGTTATCGCAGCACGGCCATTGTTTTCTCTTTTGTAATGAGTTGTCGATTCGATCCCGGGTTGCACGGCAAAAACAACTCAGAGTACTGCAGTTGACAAATTTAGATTTTTTTCAAGAAAACATTTGCTACAGCAGTTTGGAAACCTAACCAAAATAAAAAAAGTATTGCTTCAAATATAAAAAAACTACTTTTTTTAATTAAAAATATTTATTTTAGTTAAAACATATTTAACTATACATTTTAAATAATTTGAATTGTTGCGAAGTTTATTTTTAAAATTTTTGATCTTTTAGACAAAAAAATAGCAAAAAAACCGAAAAAATATTATTGGTCTGAGTGGAGTTACCGTTTTTTAAACTATAAATAATATAATAATATAATATAAAAAGGATTTTATAAAAACAAAAATTAGATATTAAGATAAAATAGTATCTGTTCTAAAAAAAGGGCTGTACTAAAAGCACGCAACATGATACTATTTTTTTCAACTCTGACACGGTAATTTAATCGTCAATGTTTGAAGTGTTGCTCACTTTTAAAACTATAAAAATTAGTACATTCGCCAGTTCATTCGCCAAATATTTTCGCTACGCCAAGTACATTCGCTTCGCCAATCATAATAGGCCCCTAATATTAAATTATAAATTATTTACATATTATTATAAATTCTTCTATACATTAATTCTATAAATTTACTATAAATTCTCCTGTAAACAAAAATATGTATCAATTAAAGTTAATTGTTTTTTATAAAAATTTGATTAACATTTAATTTATTATATAAAATCTTAAAATTAACAGCCCTATTTTACTTTCGAATTTACTTACAAAAACAGCTAAGTTTTGTTTATACTTTTAAAACCAAATGTTTAGCGTTACCAATAATAAAAAAATAATGTCCAATTTAAAATAATATTCGAATGTATATGGAAGACTTGTCTGTAGCTGTACGCTGAAAAAATTATTGTAGCAAATTATATACATTTTATGTCTTTGTTTTGAAAAAATATATGTCTACTACATTATGTTGGTTTTTAAATACATTTGCCTTTATTTGTCTTATTTTTTACTACATCATGTATTGAAAATTCGTTCCCTACATATTGCACAAACTGTATTGATGTTTTGTTTTTTGCTTTCATTTGAATTCGTGTGGGATCACTGACGAACAAATTACCAATCGTCGTCCCTCGTGCAGGTATAAATGAATTCTTTGGTTTCATATTTTAGAAACTGGTTTTTTGTTGTTGTTGTTAGTTTTTTTTGCATACGAAGAGGTATATAAATAAACCAGAAATGTCCGTAGCATCTGACCGAACCGTCTTAACGAGAGAAGACTATAGAGCTGACAACTTAGTTTACCGCTAAATATTTTTGGTTTAAAAACTTAGTTGTCAACTCTGCAGAATACAAATATAGCACGCAGCTGCAGATGAGTAATTTGCTGATGTGGCGCTCCATGACGTTAACATTGAGACGGCAATTTTTTGTTCTTTTCGATGTTCGCTCTCTCATTTTTCGATCGCCGCCTGTATTCTGTTCAGGCAACAATAGTTGATATGTCATTTTTATGGTTTTACCATCACTTGGTTTTACCAAAGCATATTATTCTTATGTGTTTTAACCGAAAAGAAACACTAAAGTGTTTGCCATTCCTTTGAGTCGTCAGAACTGATGATGCTTAGTGGTGCTTTCATCTTATGATCAGGAATTTTTTTGTTTTATTTATATTTTTATATTTTTATTTATTTATTTATTTATTTATTTATTTATTTATTTATTTATTTATTTATTTATGTGTAGATTGGTCTTCAGGTTGTGGGAAACATTCTTTAGTTGTATTTGTACTATACAACTAAATAATTTTCAGATTTATTTTTGGTATTAAAAAAATTATATTAATATTCATTCATATAATTTTCCGAATTAATAAAAATAAATATGCTATTTAATTAGTTATCACAACAAAGTAAAATAACTACTTATTACTGTTAAATTAAAGGTATATGTAGTAATTTCTCTATATATTTCTGGACGTATAAATAAAGACAAAATGTAGGTTTTTTAATACATATGTATTGAAATTTTATATAGAAATGCTCTTAAATTATGTATTAATTTTCCATATAAAAACAAATGCATCAGTTCAGTAAAAATAAATACATATGCTTTTGGATGTAAATCAAATTCATATGTATTTATTTTAAAGACATTTTTATTTATTTTTAATACAGTATTTTTTTCGTGTACGAGCAATCAACGATAACACACAAAATTGCGAAAGGAGACAGTACAAACATCCTTAAATCCAACAGATCACATGTTTAGGGGTACGTCTATGGGAAAATTAGTTACATCTAAACTGTGGTGGAACGGACCTGATTCCTACAACAAGCTAAAACAACAAGCTCTTTGGAGACTGGTTCCAAAACCAGTAGCTAAAGGGAAAAGCTGGTTGTTCCCTTTCAATGGCGGCACAGAGTTCGGTATCGTTAGGCTCTGGAAATTTAGATACGGCGGGGTATTAATATGGTGTAAACGGAATTAATTTAATCATAAATCATCTCTTCCGGTTGTATATTTAGTGCTATATGTAAAATAGGTACAACAAATAGAAGGTTGAGCAAAGGTGGACCTATCGAGACCGACAGACAGACGGACATCAGTAAATCGAATCAGTATGATATATATATATATATATATATATATATATATATATATATATAATTTTTCATAATGGTGACGTCTCATTCTGGGTGTTACGATAGGTACGTCGCATTTCGGCAGTCACAAAAATCAACGTCAGATACCTCCGAGAGAGTAGTTGTACATGAAATCCAATCGACAGTAATTTGGAAAACAAACAGTTAAGTTATGAATATTCAACTCAAGAATGAGTCGTGGAATACTTGAGCGGACAGAAGAATACATTTAGTTATCTTCGTCGCGAAGAGTAATAGTTGGTAGATAATGCTTCGACTCGCACTTTTTATACCATACACTAAGAGTGAAAGGGTATATTCAGTTTGGTACGCCGTTTGTAACACCCAGAAGGAAGCATCTCCGGTATTGAAAAGTATATATATTCTTGATCAGCATGACCTCCTGAGTCGATTTAGCGATGTCCGTCTGTCCGTCTGTCTGTCTGTTGAAATCCCTACTACTTTTAAAATTGCAGAGCTAGATAAATGAAACTTATAACTTAGATTACTAATATACCTACGCTGTATGTGCGAAAAAATTGGCAAGATCGGTCCATTGTGACCTATGATCCGATCACTTATGTTCAAATACCTCATATAAAATGTACATGTAAAGATCAATTTTTATGTATACGTGCTTAGGTAAACTTTTTTGGTCAAATATATATTGATATCATGCTCAAATAGATTATAATAATGTTTTCCGGCAAAAGGACTTGTGGTTCACAAAAAAAAAAATCGAAATTCAATACACCTACCCATTTGTAGATATGGGTATCAAATGAATGGAAATTCTTCAGCGATGGAGGATTCGTATACCCTGGTGACCTATATATCACTTTGAATGGTAACCACACATATGTGTAGGGTATTTATAGTCGGCTTAGACCGACTATAATTTTGATAATCCTAACTATCATAATTACACCTACTTTAAAATTTCCCATATGATCTAACCTTCACAACTGGTTCTAGGGTGACTTTGATTCACTTTATTACTAAACTATAGTTGATTCAAAGGATTTACGTTTTCCAACTCATTACTTAAAAGACATTCATATCTCACCTTTTGTCTCACCAAATTCCAGGTAAGTATTGTTATCAACCAGGTTAGTATTGTTAGCCAGTACAATGGAGATTTCAGTTTGTCGTTTTCTTATACATATTATCAGGATAGATGTAAAAATATGCATTGTTGTAGATTTTCAGAATTAATGTAAAGATAGTCCACCATACCAGTACCGCTAGTATTATTTTAAGGGCATATTGCTTTATGAAGTTTCCCGATGAATGGAACATTATGAAGGTACCAAAGTATCCAACTAATACTTGAATTGGACATTAATTAAATTGTTAATTTTTATTTTTATATCATGTTGATGACTTTCCTCTGACAGATTAATGTTTAGAAATAAGATAATTAAAATGGTTAGTAAATATATATTTCAGTCACAAACTGAATTGACGAGTTTTCTTTAATACAAAAATATTATTGTTTATTTAAGATGAAACAATTGAAAGCTACAGAACAATAATAGTTATACAAAACATATAATTCATTGATAAATAAATATTAAATATAAACTGTGTTAAAGTAGTTATTGAAACTTAATATTTTATTAAAGCTGTGTCATATTCAAATGAACCATCTAAGTGATATGTATGAATTTTTGTTACTTTTAGAGATTTTCGCATGTATTCCGCTGTCAATCGAAACCCAAACTACTGAAAGAAACACGTTGGAAGCAACGCTAAAGGCATAATACAAACAATTTTCTGTTAGCGCACCTATTCATTATTTTTGCTCATATTATTCATATTTAGTACGTTAATTGATATACTTAAATGCTTGTGATTCTATTTGTTAAATCTGGGGTAAAGTGGAACATGGGGTAATGTGGGAAATTACAATTTGTGGACCTGTTTTTGCACTTAGCTAAATAAAAACGAGTTGGGAAAGTTAGGTCACATGGGTAAGTTCGGTCATATGGGACGGACTGTTATAGTCGATCGGGCCCGACTATGGAATACCCTACACCTTAATGGGATATATTTAATTGTATACCTCATAATATTATTCACATATCAGAAATTTACGTCTTATATAATTTAAAAAATTGATATAAAATATCTAATAAAAAAATTTAAAAAATATCTAATAAAAAAATTTAAAAAATAAAAGTGGGCGGACCACGCCTATATTTAAAATTTTGTAAGGCAAATATTTGACAGATTTGATTTTAATAATTTACGGATCAAATTTCCACTATGAAAACCCGGGAAATAATGAAAAAAAAAAGTGGGCGGCTCACGCCCATTTTTGGACCACAACAATATGTTTTAAATTTTATAACTATATTTGGAATACTTTTCGAGTTATTAGTTCCAAAAAAGTTTTATAAAAATGACTTGTATGGGAGGTGGGCGTGTCCGTTGACCGATTTGGCTCATTTTTAAACTTAGTTCCTACTTTTGGCTAAAATATATTGAGACGAAATTTCATCGTATTCTGGTCAGTATTTCTCAAGATTTTCTGTATTCGGACAGCAAGACAGCAAGACGGACAGACAGGCAGACAGACGGACATGGCTAAACGGACTCGGGTAGTGATGCTGATCAAGAATATATATACTTTTCCATACCAGACACGCCTCCTAAGGGGCGTTACAATATATGCACGAAGTTAATATACCCTGTACCTCATAGGTGTAGGGTATAACAATTGTCAAGTGCTACTTAATATAGCATCAACTTTTTCATGCATGGTTAAAATCAAATTAATTTTTTTTTATTACATTTCGAGAACAAGTGAAAAAAATGTTTTTGTAAGTTTTTTGAGTGCTGTTGTTGGCTATTAAAAAGTTTTAAATTTTGTTGTTTTGGAAGGTATGTTTAGAATGATTTGCAAGTAATTTAATATTGCTTAAATGGTGCTATGTTGTGATCAAATAGCATTATTGGGGTAAAGTGGGAAACATGTTCTGGTTTAAAGTGGGAAACGTAATTTAAGCAATGTTTGTTGTAATTTTGGTGGACATATTGTGTTATATGAAGGTTTTAATTGGTTTAGCAAAGTAAAAACTTCAACCAATGAAAATCAACATTTTGACTATGTTTGGAAGACGAGCTATGAATGACACACTCAATAATGACCTTAAACCAATCTCCGAGTGGGGTCTTGCAAATAGGGAAGCCTGGGAAGATTATAAATAATATATAGGTTTTATATATATAGGGTGGTCCGCTTCAGGATGCAAATATTTTGTGCACTGATTCCTTGGTTCATTTCATGAAAAAGTGTATTTGGAACACCCAATGATACACAGGTTGTTTTCAAAATTGATTGTATAAAAGTTGTTAGAAACTACTAATTAATTAAATCTTCCACAATATGAATCTAAATAAGATTACATTCAGTTTACAGACAATTGACCGGAGTTATTAGAGTTTCTTAAATATTTACATTTTGTACTGGAACATAAGAGAGCCATCAAATTAAAAAAAAATATAAACAAAAACTGCAAATATATTTGATCACCTTTTTGAAAGCTCGGTTCAAAAGTTATTTGCTGATATCTCGTAAACGTATTAATAGAAAATTTTGTAATTAATATATTCGAATTCTGTGGATCATTGCCAATAATACAAAAAAAAACATTTCTGCGCAAACTTTTTCATTTTGTTGTGTATTTAGTGTTATCAGAGCACCGAAATTATTCAAACAATATAAATTTATCAAAAAATTTAACGTGTCTCTGTGTAATGCAAACAAATTTCTGAAAAAATGCAACTGAATAATTATGTTGTTACTCATATATAAATTGTGACGCTTTCAAAAATTAATAATTTCGGTTGTGCAGAAAATATAATGCTCAGAAAATATAATGAAAATATAATGAAAATATAATAATATTGTCTACAATAGTTTTCATAAAAATTTAACAGATTATATATGAGGCTGTAGCGTTAGATCGAGAAAAAAAAATTTAATTCTGTACCCAGTGGTGGTCAACGTAGAAGAGGGCGTCCGAATCTCCGGTGGAGCAAGTGCGAGACAACCTGACAACACTTGGAGTGCAAAACTGGCGCCAGCGCGCGCAATGCAGAAGTGACTGGCGAGGGGTGATTGCTGCGGCCGAAACCCATCATGGGTTGTAATGGCCAAATAAGTAAGTAAGTAGCGTTAGATCAATGCCATTAATATTTTAAGTAAATTAGACATAAAATAAACCAGTTGGGAAGGTTTGGTCACATGGGAAATTTTGAAGTAGGGAAATTGTGATAGATAGAGGGATTAGTAAGAATTTTGAAAGATATAGTCGGTCTAAGCCGACTATAAATACCTTCATATGTGATAATAAGCGGGGTTACTATTAAAAGTGGTGCAAAGGTCACGAGGGTATAATAATAATAATAATAATTTGGCAATACAGTCCTATAAGAACTTAGGACGAGCTCTCTCACCATTTTGAGCTGTGCGTGTTATATTTGACTCAAAGTGGTCGGACCTACAGTTTATTGCCGAATCCAAACGGCGGGTAAGAGCTTTTCATAGGGAATGTTTTACTCTCGTAGGTTTGCCATTTACTGCCGAGAGATAGCGCGGTGTACCGGGGACCTTTCGACTCGCAGTCCAACACACTAACCAGTGAGCTACCGCAACTACGTCACGAGGGTATACGAATCCTAAAAATAACTCAAAACTTGCAATAGCTGAAGAATTATCTTTTATTTGATACCCATATGTACAAATGGGTAGATATACCGCATTTCGCTTTAACTTTTTTTAGAAACCACAAGACGGTTCGCGAAAAAGCATTACTTACTTACTTATTTGGCCATTACATGATGGGTTTCGGCCGCAGCAATCACCTCTCGGCAGTCGCTTCTGCATTCGAAGACGCTGATGATATCAAAATCATTGGGCAGAGCGTACCCAATGATGTCGATATCATCAGCGTACCCGAGCAGCATGGAACTCTTGTTGAAGATAGTGCCATTGTGATGGAGTTGTGAAGCTCTTACAATATTCTCCATTATTAGGTTGAAGAAGTCACACGATAGGGAATCGCCTTGTCTGAAACCTCGTTCGGTATTAAACGTATCGGTGAGGTTGTTCCCAATTCTCACTGAGCAACGTGTGCCGCTCAGGGTCATCCTGCAAACACACAAAGAAAATGATAGGTAAGTCTAACCGAAAAAGGCGGTTAAAATTGCAGTGACCGAAAAACGTGGTAAATCGAACCGACTAGAAATTGTTATAATTGTTAACCATGAAAAATAGTTAGGCTACCATGAATAATAGTTCGTGTACCATGAAAAATAGTTTATTTACCACTAAAAACAGTTTTTTATCATGAAAAATAGTTTGTTTACCATGACAAATAGTTTTTTTACCATGAAAAATATTTTTTGTTACCATGAAAAATAGTTTATTTACCATTAAAAATAATTTTTTTACCATTAAAAATAGTTTTTTTACCATTCAAAATTTTTCATGTACCATATTATTAAAACAAAAAACTTTGGTTTTTAAGAAATATATTATTTATTATTTTTATTTTATAAACACATATACATATAAGTTTATACATTTTTCATTCATTAAATAATATATGGCACACTGAGGCTACACAATACATACGTTTGCTTTCCTCCAGTAGCTGGTGGCGGAATTCTGCTCTCGCACCAATAGTGTCTGCTTTAAACAGATCGGCACGGTCAAATATTATAAGTTGTTCAGCGTTATTCCTTGCGCTGGAATGGCACAAAATGAAATTAAAAAGAAAACAATTTCAATGCACCTTTTACCTTTAAATTCGCCGATTTTATGAGCAAATACCCACTCGAAAATCAGTTGGCAAAATGTGTCTTTTCTGGATCAGGAATATCCAGATCCTCTTCCTGCAGACCACTCAACACATTTAGCGAAAACATATTTCTATTGATATAACACATTTAACTTTATTTATTTATTTATTAAATCAACGTTTGCGGCTTACGCACCCACACCGGTCCGCGATAAATATTCAACTGAATATCAACGAACGTGTTGTTGTTGTAAAGTTTTGATGAATCGTTTTCCAGATTTCAATTAATTAAACACTTTTTAGTATTAACAAATACATGTGTACATTAGGGTGGTTCAGAAACATATGGAAAAAACTCAAGTTCACCTTACTAGTCAACGTACCTCAAATTATGTGAGGGAGTACCGTTCGTAACATCTTGCCCAAATTTCAACACCCTACGAATATTGGAAGACGGTGCTACACGGGCATATGTGTTGGCGATCACCAAACAAATCTTCAAAATTTGTATTGCCCTATCGCGATGATAACTATATATAATGATAGTATTAAATTCAGTAAGTTACATATGGCCATTATGTCCTGAGTTTGTATATGAAGGACATTAAGGACATGACAATATGAAATACGAAAGTAACAAATAAATATATATGTTTTAATACACCTCGTCAATTTCATCAATATATATATCAAATTAAAGCTATTTTAATTTCCTTTTTAATGGACTATAATGTAACAAAATTGGCCGGGCACTATAAAAGATATAGCGATTTAAGAATAACATAGGTTTAGAATTTTATTTTCTTTATTTTCTACTTTAATAATAATATTATATTCATAATGTATAGTTTTTTATTTAATAAATGAAAGTTCTGATCATTTACCTTTAATTTGATATACCACTTTTTAACACCAGTTGCAATATTTAATTAAAATTATTTATAATAACTCAAATGAGTCATCTCATGTGGAAGCATCAAATATATGAAACCACACTATCTGGAAAGCTGAATAATGGCCAATATCTTAATTTTGAGCTGTTTCAACATACTTACAAATTTCATCCAATTCTGAGAAAGTCCTGGATTTTTTTTTTGTTGATTTGTATAGAGTGGCGCATTTGAGTTAATTTAAAAAAATTAACTAAATATTGCAACTGGTGTAAGAAAGTGGTATATAAAATTAAAGGTAAATCATTAGATCTTTTTTTTATTATATAAAAACCATACATTATGAATATAATTTTTTTAGTAAATTAACTATAAAATTAAAATCGAAACATTTTAGTTCTAAAAGTCTTATATCTTTATTAATACCAGACCAAGTAAAAAAAAAATAGCTTTAATTTGATATATATTGATGGTATTTAAAAAAATATACATTTTTTTGTTTCGTGTTTATTATATATTGGAAGGTCCTTAATGTCCTTCATATACAAACTCAGGAAATAATCACCATATGTAACTTACTGAATTTATTTCTGCTATCATTACAAATACTTATCATCGCGATATGCAAATACAAATTTTGAAGATTTGTTCGGAGATCGCCAACACATATGACCATGTAGCATCGTCTTCCAATTATCGTAGGGTGTTGAAATTTGGCCAAGATCTTACGAAGGGGACTCCCTCACATAATTTGAGGTACGTTGACTTGTAGTTCAAAAAAAGAATAGTAACTTTACAATTTAAGAATTAAGTCATACCATGTTGGTGGTTAAATTTATATGGTACAATTATTACGATTAGTTTAACTATTTTCATAGTTAAAAATAAATACATTTATTTTAACAAGTTTATACTCATCAACAGTAGAGAAGAAAGAGGGGCGATACTTTGCGTCGGAACAATCTTTTCGGTTAGATAACCAAACAAAATAGTAAAGTTACAATTTTACTTGGTTAGTTTTACTATTTCGGTGGTAGAATATAGTAACTTTACAATTTTAGAGTTTAGTCGTACGATTTTTGTGGTTAAATTTATATGCTACAATTCTTACGAATAGTTTAACTATTTTTAAGGATAAACATTTCTAAATTTATTTTAACAATTTTTTGTCGATTCGATTAACTTGTTGTTTGTGTTTTCAATACAAAATAGAAAAATGGTTTAATAACAACTTTTTTCGGTTAGATTAACTTATCTTATTTTTCTGTGTGAAGCCTTATAAGTTTCGCAGGTATACCGAACTCAGACATGGTGCCGTATAGGCAACTTCTTATCGGACTGTCGAAGGCAGCTTTGTAGTCGACGAAGAGGTGGTGGGTGTCGATCTGCCTCTCTTTGGTCTTTTCAAGGATGTGCAATGTGAAAATCGGTTCTATGGTGGACTTTCCAGGTCTGAAGTCGCACTGATAAGATCCAATCAGTCTGTTGACGATGTCTGTTGACGATACTACCGTGGGATAAGTCTCCTCAACATCGCGTATAAAGTTGTAACGAGCGTATTATGTGAAAGACTGATCACATAATACGCTCGTTACAACTTTATACGCGATGTTGAGGAGACTTATCCCACGGTAGTATCGTGGGATGCCCCTTCTTAAGGTTTGGGCAGAGTATACAGAGATTCCATTCTCTACGCATGCTTTCTTCTGACCAGCTGATGAGCTGGTGCATGCTCGGTATGAGCTAATCGCCTCCGGTCTTAAACAACTCAGCAAGCAGACCATCCAATCCTGCGGCTTTGTTGTTTTTCAGCCTGTTGATGGCAGTGCAGAACTCTTCACGGTCAGGCGGCGGTATGTCAACGCCGTCGTCAGCAACTGGGGTCATCATCGTCAGCTAGAAGATCAGAGAAGTGCTCTCTCCATAATCTCAGTGTACCCTGTACATCTGTTACTAGATTTCCGTCATCGTCCTGACAGGAAGAGGGTCCGCTATTTAAACCTCCGGTCAGGCGTCTTATCTTCTGAAAGAATTTTCGAGCCTCGTTCCTGTCGCCATGCATCTAAATATCTTCACACTAGCGTCTTTCTAATTCTTTTTTCTTGCGCCTAAAAAGATGTCTTTCCTCCTTCCTCTTCTCCTTCGCGGCTCGCGTAACTACCAAATGTAGGATGGCTCCATATGCAGCGTCTTTCTCTACAGTGGCTGCGTGACACTCTTCGTCATATCACTTGTTCCGTAGTGGGCGTTGGAATCCAAGCACCTCTTCGGCAGCCGTACGCATTGAGCGGAAGACGTGTGTTCACTGCGCACATATATCATCGAGAGGGGGAGTGCCTTGGGCAAGCAGGTGTGAGAGTCGAGCGGCATAGACTTGTTCGGTCTGTTGTGTGTGCAGCTTACTGACATCTAGCTTTCTTTGCGTGGGTTTCCGTGCATTTTTCGCAGCGCATAAGCGTGTGCGAACCTTGGCTGCTACAAGGAAGTGATCCGAGTCGATGTTGGCTTTTTCAGATCGAGCGTACATCCATCACACTAGAAGCAGATTTGTTATATGACGGGTCATAAGCCCAACGCACAACCCCCATTTTGGAAAGCCAATATCCCTGTCTCGTTTGTCCCCGACCAGACCTCCCACCGGGGTTGAAACCCGATCTTCAGCTGGTTGCTCGGGTTAACGGGGTTTACCAACGCGAAGGACTAGGAATTGTGTAGGAGAGGCTATGGCAACTAACAGAAGTCGGTTATTGGCTTGCGCGTGCACTACACCATTCTGAAACCCATGAAATATTTGAGCATAAATTCAATATATATTTGACCAAGAAAGTTTACTTAAGAATGTACAAAATAAAATTCCTTTGTCGATGTAAATTTTATATGTGGTCGGTTCTCATGTCACAATAGACCGATCATGCCAATTTTCTTTATCAAAATATATACTTTTTTTGTTTCTTGTTTATTATATATTGACAGGTACTTAATATCCTTCAGATAAAAACTCAGGACACAATGACCACATGTGATTTATTGTCTTTATTTATGCTATCATTACATTGTTATTATATCATTGGTGATACAAATTTTGAAATTTTGTTTTGAGGTAGACAACACATTTAAGTTTTTGTCGATATGTTTGTGAACCATCCTAATATATAAGGATATTAGATATATACAAAATATATTGTTCGGGTGGTGAACGGGTTGGCAATTTGGCGGATTTGAATAACAAAGGTTTACCTTATTGTCCGAGTGGTGATTCGACTTTTGAATTGATTGGGTAAGTGTTGTGTTTGTTGAAATTCCTGTCTTCTGTTGAAGTGGTTTGTTCCTTGGTGTTGTTGTTGTGATTGTGTTGATTGTTGAATGTAGATTTGTGTTTATTAATTGTTTGTAATATTTGTCGCGGTGACCGATATGTCGCGTTGACGGGTTTTTATGTTCGCTTTATATGTCGCGGTGACGGGTGAGTTTATAAACTTTGTACTTTAACTTTTGTCTCGGAGACGGGGGGGTCGATCGTGCGTTCGTATTAAAGAAAACGAAACGAGTGACGATTGAGCATTTTAAAACGTCAAAAGTCATTGCAGCGAGTATCGCTGCAACGAGTGGGTCCGGCGGACGTGTTCTTACACATTGTGTTTACGTTCTACTTAAACATTCTGCTCGCCTTGCGGTAACTGCAAAATATAGGGTCTTTGTGGTCCAGCATAATTATTACTGTGGGTCAACATAATTATTACTGTGGGTCAGCCAAGAACATGTGATAAAGTCGGCTAAAATAACCAATATTGACATGATTCTTTTTGGCTGAAAAAGTGAGTCTGTTAGTTATTTAATCGGTGGTCATTGCTTCAATTCATGTCTGTTAAATGAGTGCAGACTCGTGTGGTGTCTTTCATGACACACGACACATGTGTTGTTGCTGGTGCATTTTTGTGTGCTGTGAGATCGGGCAAAGCAATTCACGCAGTAGTGGAAATTCTTCACTACGTTATATTTCTCATACAGGTTCTTCTCCTTGAACCTAGAGCAAGTCGCTAAGCGATGGTCCTGATGTCAAAGTTCGCATGCCATTGGACGGATCGATGCCCCATATTGTCGTCCATGACAATAAAGGCGGGTAGACATGGGTCGAAATCTTGTATGTTCTTTAGGCCTGACGATCTTCACATTTTTGAATTCAGCACGGTTACCAACAGTGCAGTTTTTATTTACGGTTTAGTTGTTGGAGGGGTTTCAGCAAGTATTACCTTGTTGAACATTGACACAATATTGTCGGGTCTGCCTTCAGGAATGTGTCCTGAAACAATCCATCCAAATTCAGTCTCCTGTGCTAACAATGATTCTAACCAATGTGTTAGAATCATTGCAGGACCCCACCACGGTTTATTTTTGGATATATATCGCAACCGATGATCATATCCACGGGTCGAGTCTTGTAGAACTCTGAGTCGGCCGGATTAAGACTGACCAAATTACTGCAAAGGGTCGGGTCGATTGCATAGGTAGGCAAATCATTTGTTAGGGTCTTGAGTACAAGTGCTTGCGTTTTAACTTTAAAGTTAGGGTCAATGGGAGAACTCAATGTCAAATCACAGGATTCTGATGGGTTTGCAGAAGTCGTTTGATTAAGACCACTCACTTTGGCATTAACTGCACGGGTTGGAAGGCCTTTCCGCTTACTCAATTCTTCTGAGTCGGCCAGGTTAAGGCTGGCCAAATTACTACAATCATTTGTTAGGGTCTTGAGTACAAGTGCTTGCATTTTAACGTTAAAGTTAGGGTCAATTGGAGAACTCAATGTCAAATCACAGGATTCTGATGGGTTTGCAGAAGTCGTTTGATTAAGATCACTCACTTTGGCATTAACTGCACGGGTTGGAAGCGGATAGGCGCTTACTCAATTCTTCTGTTAAAAATGTAGCTTCCGATCCTGGATCAATCAGGGCACGCGCTAAGAATTGGTTTCCTCCGTGTTCAATCTTGTATGTTCTTTAGGCCTGACGATCTTCACATTTTGGAATTCAGCACGGTTACCAACACTGCAGTTTTTATTTAGGGTAGAGTTGTTGGAGGGGTTTCAGCAAGTATTATCTTGTTGAACATTGATACAATAATGTCGGGTCTGCCTTCAGGAATGGGTCCTGAAACAATCCATCCAAATTCAGTCTCCTGTGCTAACAATGATTCTAACACATTGTGCAGGACACCACCACGGTTTATTTTTGGATATATATCGCAACCGATGATCATATCCACGGGTCGAGTCTTGTAGAACTCTGAGTCGGCCGGATTAAGACTGGCCAAATTACTGCAAAGGGTCGGGTCGATTGCATTGGTAGGCAAATCATTTGTTAGGGTCTTGAGTACAAGTGCTTGCATTTTAACTTTAAAGTTAGGGTCAATTGGAGAACTCAATGTCAAATCACAGGATTCTGATGGGTTTGCAGAAGTCGTTTGATTAAGAACACTCACTTTGGCATTAACTGCACGGGTTGGAAGCGGATAGGCGCTTACTCAATTCTTCTGTTAAAAAAAAACTTCTACAATTTTTAATGCCGTGAGTTATTGCTAAGCAATTGTAGCACAACCCTACTTTTCTCACGACATCGAGTCTTTCATCCACTTTCATGGCTATGAATCTCGGGCATTCGAAGAGAGTGTGCTGGGCTTTGCATAATCAGCAAAGGTCCTCTTCAATATCCCATTCGGTTGGCTTTGCAAATTTGGGTCTTGGATCTGTATTATGTGTGGGTCTAAATGCGCAATGGGTCTGAGAAACATTCATGTGATATGTATTCACATTTTCTCCCCAAGATTCGGGTCCAGAACTATCTCGGCTATGATCTCGGCTATGAACACATTCAAAGTTTTCCATGATGGAACAACTGATATATCCGTTAGAGATTTCTCTAAGTTCTCTAAGGTATTCTTGGGGAGATGGGTCGAACACAAATACACCAGGATTGGATCTCAGCTCTTTGTGTCAATTTGCAAATTTTGTAGGGTTATTAAACAGTCTATAAATGACTGTAGGTTTGTAGGTTCCTAATGGAGCTACCTGATTCTAATGTAACTGTTTGCAAATTAAAAAGGGTCTTTAATTGCGCATTAATTTGCATCCGTTTATTCTCATATTGTTCTATTAGATTAGACCATGCTAATGAGAATCCATCATTAGTAAGAGGAGCATTTTTTACATTATCCTTTGCTTCGCCTCGGGTCTTTTGATTAAGATAGAATAATTTTTCTACATCACTTAATAGGAAATTGTTAATGTACATAGCCGAAAACAGATCTCTGAAAGTGGGCCATGTAACATAATCACCTTCAAAAATATCATGTGACATGGGGGTAAATTAATAGAGGGTGCGAATTGTATCGGGGTCGTTTCTTCTGTTGTTTTAGGAGTTTCTACCGGTTGCTTTAGGGTCTCCATTATTTCTGTAAGGGAATAAATACAACGTATATACGCGTTGTATCCTTTAGAATATTTATCCTTCAGCTTCTTTCGGTCCACATCGGGACTGTCGGGTTCACTTCGTATAGTATTATACGAAGTTTGGAAATTATTCCACAAAAATTCAATAACAAAATGTTGTGTCTCAATGGCATAATTTAAAAAATGTTTTTTTTTAAATTAATAACGGGTCGCAATATTTTTTCAGAATATAAATCTGAAAAAAATCACAAAAAATTAAAAGTAAATTTAGTGTGTGGGTCAATGTCATTAATCTTCAAAAAATATTTTGGATTTTCACGGATCGTACTTATTTTTCAGAAAAAAACTAAAAAAAAAAAATGTAAAAACCCGTTTTTTTTTAATAAATAAAATTATTTTTGGGTGTGTATAGGTTAACAGCAATTATTATTATCAACGAAACGTATTGCAAAACTTATTTTTTTAGATAAAATTTAAACAAACTTTGAAAATTTTATCTTTGTGTCACAATGGGTTAACTTTAAAATTTTATTTAGTGGTAAACCGGGTTGCAAATAAAATATTATAGCGCAGTTAAGCTTTTTGGGTCGCAATTTGTTAAAAATCAAAAATATTTTTTATAAAAATTCGATAAAAGAATTAATTTTGTAACAAAAAAATTCTTTAACTTTATATAAAAAATCAATTAAATGATTTTGGGTCGCTATGGGTTAAGCTTTAAAAAATATTTTTGATAAAAACGGGTCGGGTAATTTTTTATAATAATTTTTCATTTAAAAATTATTAAATATCAATAAAATTGATTTTTTGGGTCGAAATTGGTTAAAAAAGCTTTAATGTGGGTTTAAAAGGGTTAAATATTGCTCAATAGGCAATTTCCAAAAAATATGAAATAATTTTTTTGGTTCCCACTCTTGACCAAGCTATAAATAGATATTTTTATTTTACTGACCAATCAATGCGCGTCATGGTCATGCAGCATGACGCGCATTAATCGCGGTGATTATTTTGACTTCTCGTCCCTACGCGTCGATAGTCGATGATAGCATATAAAATTTTAAGGTTTTATTATTCCTATGTCATTTCGTTCAAATAAACCGAATCGTTTCCTTTGTTGTTTACAACTCCAAAGAAACTTGCGCTGCAGGTACTTATAACATCACGCAACAACAAACAGCAGCAACAGCAAGAGTAGATATAAAATAAAATGTAAGTAGTTAAAAAAATAAATAAATAAATTAAAATAATAAAATAAAATAAAGAAATTATAAAGTATAATAAAATACAAAAAAAAATATTACAAGAAAATAAAAAAAAAATATTTTTTTTTATTTTTAAATAGATTAAAGTTCGTAAATATCATGAATTTTTTCATAAATATTATGAAAGCGTTCATCAATATTATGAACTTATTCATTACGGTTTAATGAACGATTCATAAATTGGATGAATTTGGTCATTGGTTGAGTAATATTGAAAAATTCATAGAATTGATGAACAAATTCATAAATAGTATAAACTTTTTTGTTCTGTGTACCTTATTGGCCGAGTGGTGGTTCGACTTTTGAAGTGATTGGGTGGGTGTTGTGTTTGTTGAAATTCCTGTCTTCTCTTGAAGTGGTTTGTTCCTTGGTGTTGTTGTTGTGATTGTGTTGATTGTTGAATGTAGATTTGTGTTAATTAATTGTTTGTAATATTTGTCGCGGTGACGGGTTTTTATGTTCGCTTTATTTGTCGCGGTGACGGGTGAGTTTAAATGTTTACTTAGAACTTTAAAATACAAATTATTAAATGTCGCGGAGACGAGTGGGTCGATCGTGCGTTCGTATTAAAGAAAACGTAACGAGTGACGATTGAGCATTTTAAAACGTCAAAAGTCGAGTATCGCTGCAATGAGTGGGTCTGGCGGGCGTGTTCATACACATACACACGTTCTATGTAAACATATATATATATATATATATATATATAGATATATATATAAGAAGCTACATCAAGGTATATTTCGGTTTCGACAGGTGTTCCCCAAGGAAGTCATCTTGGCCCAATATTGTTTATCTTATTTATAAATGACCTACCGTCAGTTATAAAACACTGTAGAATTTTAATGTATGCAGATGATGTCAAATTATTCCATTCATTTAACGATGCAGTACAGCAATCTTGCATTCAAGAAGATCTAAATAGGTAAGATGATTGGTTTATACCCAATTGATTGGTTTATACCCAATTGATTGATTGATTGATTGATTGAATATAACCACCTTAACCTTAATCTCAAGAAATGTAAACAAATGATCTACTCTCGTAGATGCCCTATTTATATAAGTTATAGCATTTCTGAAATTAATTTAGATACAGTTTCAACCTTTGACGACATAGGAGTATCAATGGACCCTAAGCTTCGTTTTCATCTACGCATTAATAAAATGACAAATAAAGCCAAAGGTGTTTTAAGATTTATAAAACGCTGGTCCAAAGAGTTTGACGATCCATATACGACGAAATTGCTTTATACCTCACTTGTACGTCCCATTTTGGAAAATGCATCCATTGTTTGGAACCCACACTATAATATACATAATGACACTATTAAATCAGTTCAAAAACATATTATTTTCACTTTGAAACCTCAATTGGAATCCGGATATACACCTACCACCTTATGATCATCTTTGGCGGCTAGTCAGCACCGGCGGTGTCAGTGCAAACGCAAAAGGCTATGAGACCATTGATGGCATCATGAAGGTGCTATGCTCGTCTCGAGCCAATTTCGATTGGATTGCCACAGCCGTTGCTAAAATCCCCTCCTTGGGCAAATCGCGCTTCGCTGTTTTCAGCGGAGACGAACCCAAACGCAGGCGAGCAATATGCTGGATACCTGGTCCTATCAGGAAAACAGCGGAAGTGTTTGCCTGCTTACGTGCTCAGAACCAGGGCATCGAAACGAACGGATGGAAAATCTATAGCCATAAACCAGAGCGAGGTCCGGAGGACAAGGAGGGCTCAACCCTGGTTGTTGGCTTAGACCAGAAGTCGTTAGATGTCATGCTATCTAAGTACGACAACCATCTAAACTTATTCTTTGGACGGATCAAATTCCGAATCAATTCCAAATGAATAGGCATATGATGAGAAACGTGTTAATTATCCTGTCATGATATTTACTCAGATAAATCTGCAACATTCTAAAGCTGCTACCGCTTTACTAGGTAAGCGGCTCTCCATGTTGCATACATTACCTCACATCACAGCTATTCAAGAACCATGGGTGTATAACAAACGCATCTGTGGTCTTAGTGAACTACGTGGTGAAACCATACTATACGATGAGCAAGCCGTAAGGCCTAGAAGCTGTCTTATAGTATCGAAACACTTTGCTGTCACCAAGTTAACCCAATTCTGTGGGCAAGACCTGGTGGCAGCAAAAGTGAGCTATGAAAGCGATAGTGGATGGAAACATCTGATTGTCGCCTCAGGCTACTTCCCCTATGACCCACTACTGCCTCCTCCGCCAAAGGCAATTGTTGAGCTCATAGAGTACTGTGATCTTAAGGAGACCGGCCTTATTCTTTGCTGTGACGCTAATGCTCAACACACTGTGTGGGGCAGTAGTAAATGCAACGCGCGAGGTACCAGACTCCTTGACTTCATCATGACCTCCAATCTGAACATTCACAACACTGGTAATAAACCCACTTTTGTGACTGCTAGAAAACAGGAAGTGATTGACCTTACTCTGTCTAACTGTAGACTGGGAGATTCAATCTTTAACTGGAAGGTTCTTAAAGAAGATTCTTTATCGGACCACAGGTATATCGAGTTTCATACTGACCGAGAGGTGCTGCCCTCTATGACGGTAAGAAACCCTAGAAAAACGAACTGGGCACGCTTCAGACATGAACTTGAGAATTCCCTCAATATTCCTGTCAGAATTCGTACCAAAGAAAGTATTGAGACGTCCGTTCAAGTTATGAACGATGTCATAAATTCTAGTTTTGTATGAACATGTCCGGTACGAAAAAGTTATCTAGACCTCCCGTTCCTTGGTGGAACGCTTGTCTTGAAACCTTGCGCAAGGATTCCTGAAAGCTTCTAAATAGGGCCCTAAGGAGCAACTTAGACTCTGACTGGTTTCTTTATCGAGCTAAGCAGAAAGAGTATAAGAAACGAATTCGTAAATCGAAAAGTGTTTCCTATAAAGACTTCTGCAGTAGCATCGAATCCTGCAGTGAGACTAGCAGATTGGTCAAGTTTCTTAAAAGAGACCGAACTGCTCGACAGGACTCACTGCGGAGACCTGATGGCTCGTATACTGAGTCTAAGACAGAGGCACTCAGTGTCCTAGTTGAGACTCACTTTCCGGGAAATCAAATCCACATAGGGCCACTTTGTAATCCCAGCACTGGGGACTGCAATAACAACTCTAATGTGACAAAACATGACTGGCAGGTTGCCAGATTGGTTGTATACGATGAAGCTATCCAATACGCAGTGGCCTCTTTTGATGGCTTCAAGTCACCTGGACCGGATGGCATCTACCCAGTCATGCTACAGGAAGGTATAACCCAATTGCTACCATGCCTAAAGAAGATCTTTAGAGCAAGTCTCGCATGGGCATACATTCCGACATCCTGGCGTTTAGTTAAAGTAGCCTTCATTCCTAAAGTTGGAAGAGTAGACTATTCCATAGCCAAGAGCTTCAGACCCATTAGTATGATGTCCTTCATACTAAAGTGTCTAGAAAGACTAGTTGAGCTGCACATCAGAAAAACATCGCTGTCAAGGTACCCACTATCATCAAGACAACATGCCTACCAACGTGGAAAATCCTGTGAAACAGCATTGCAACATCTGGTTGGCCGGATCGAGCATGCTTTTCAGAGGAAGATGTACGTGATGGGCATATTTGTTGACATCGAGGGTGCTTTTGATAATGCGACTTTTGATGGAATGTGTGACGCAGCTAGAAGGCATGGAATAGATGAAACATTGGTCAAATGGCTAAGGTCAATGCTAATGTTTAGGACCATCACTTCGGAGGCGGAGTGCGGTCAGTATATTATGGCAGGGGTGAATAGAGGTTGTCCTCAAGGAGGCGTTCTCTCCCCCCTGCTCTGGTGTATGCTGGTTGACTCTCCAGTCAACGATCTCGATGGACCAGGTGTCTATTCCCAGGCCTATGCAGATGATGTTGCCATTCTTGCCACAGGCTTTTCCCTCAATGAGGTCTGTGTTAAAACACAAAACTCGTTGAACCGTATTGACAGCTGGTGTACTGCAAACGGACTTTCCGTCAACCCTCACAAAACAGGGACTGTTCTCTTCACTAGGAAAGGAATAATGACAGGATTATCTCTACCAGTACTTAAGGGTGTCACTATTCCTCTGTCTAACGAAGTAAAATATCTGGGCTTAACTCTAGATAGTAAACTACTTTGGACAAAACATGTTGAAAATAAAATTTCGCGAGCATTGAATGCCTTCTGGCGATGCAGAGGAATTTTTGGGAAGACATGGGGACTATCGCCGAGCAAAACCTTATGGATTTACACGGCAATGATAAGACCGATGATATCATATGCATCGGTAGTCTGGTGGAACAAGCTGTCGCGAAAATGCGTGACAACTAGTCTTGCTAAGATTCAGAGAACCGTGTGTCTGGGTGTTACGGGTGCCTTTCCCACTACACCTGGTCCAGTACTGAATGCAATCTTAAACCTACCACCACTTGACATCTTCATCAGAGGCGAAGCCATGAAAGGCTGCTGGAGACTAAAACGAGGTGGTTTCTGGTTTAATGTTCCCTGGAATGCTGAATTGGTTAGTATATCTTAGCAAGCATAGACTTAATAACTCGATTCACCCGCTCAACTTGACCATTCGCCTGTGCGAAAGTCGTAGCAATCTTAACATGCTCAATAAGATGAGAACTGAATTCGAGGGAAGTAAAACAAGTACCGCGGCCACTTATTATCCTTCTAGGATGACTGTAACATTCAGAATACTTATCCAAACATATGCATACTTCCTTATTACTAGTAGAGTTAACTGCATAAAGTCTAACATGTTTTGTGAAGGCATCAAATTTTACAAAAATATGTTTTCGTTTTGACACTAGAGACGGAAGTGGACCAAAATGGTCGACATGAATCGTATCAAACTGAATCGGGTTTTTCGGAATATGGTGCAATGTGCGATTGCTACAATGTGGCGGAACAGAATACATAATAAATGAAGCGTTCAACTTTGTCTTTCATATTCGGAAACCAATAGTTCATTTTTATTTGATCCATACATTTTGTAACACCCATATAACAAATCTTTTCATGATGGAGTCATATAACCTTATTTTCCATTTCCGAGGGTACATAAAGAAGTAAACCATCATCACTTTGGCGATACACAATGCCATTTTCTAAAACAAAATATTTTACAAGGCCCTTTTCCAAACGATCGCGTAGTGCAATAATATTATTTTCTCTATTTTGAGTGAGTTGCAATTGAAAATCAATTTCAGTAGCAGATGCAACAGAAATACCTTGTTCCCCATTATTCGAATTGTAAATAGATGCTGATGGGTATCTACTTAGCGTATCAACGTGACCCATTAATTTACCACTTCGATGCTGAATAGTGTCATGGCAATTTTCTAATTCAAGGGCCCAACGAGCGATTCGGGCATTAACATTCTTACGATTTAAAGTCATTATCAATGAATTACAATCAGTTACAATTCGGAACATTATACCTTCTAAATACACACGAAATTTTCACATCGAATAAATAATAGCTAATGTTTCTAATTCGAAACTGTGATAGCGAGACTCTGCTAAAGTTGTACGCTGAGAAAAAAAGTTGTACGCTGAAGTAAAATGCCACCAAAACCATCTGCACTAGCATCGTAATGCAATTCTGTCTCACGATTTGGATTATACAGCGCTAACACTGGGTTAGAGATTAACTTTTCTCGTAACAATTCAAAAGCAGAATGACAGTCACTATCAAAATTAAATTTAACGCCGGATTTTAACAAGTTACGTAACGGAAGTGCAATACTGAAAAAGGACGGAATAAAGCGACGGAAGTAAGAGAAAAGACCTAAGCATTTGTGAACAGCATCAGTATTAGTTGGTGGCGGAAGATTCCTAATATTTCAATATGTCGATTATTTGGACGGATTCCATTTTTGTTTATCATAAATCCTAACAATTCAATTTCCGAATAACAGAACTTACACTTACTAGGTTTAATTTCTAAACGAAGCTCATCTTACTCCAAACGAGCAGCTATCTCCTGCATCTTCAGAATATATCCCATCACTGATGTTTTTGCTGATCTGTACGTTGTTTTTTTTCAATTTTTCAATTACTTCGGAAACAGAATAATGATGACCAAAGTTGCTGAGAAAATTCTTTCGGAATTCGGAATATGTCTTCAACGTGTCCACTCGTAAGAACCACTCTGCTTCAGTAACAAGTTTCATTAAGCGTCGGATACACTTAAGACGGAATCCACAATCTCCATCCACAGAATCACAAGCACGCTCAAAGTCACTTAACCATTTGTGTGCGTCGTATGTGTCTGCACCGGAAAACAATATAACACTGTACTTAATGTCATTAAAGTCAGCCACACTTTGGATTGCAACCGGAGTCTCAGCAGCCAATTGCCGTTGCAAATCAGCAAACTATTAACGCTTTTGTAGTTTACGAATTTCTGCATCAAGCACTGCTTCTTCGTCGATAACATCTAGAATAGTATCTGGAGTAACATCTGGAACAGCATCTGGCGTAGCATCATCACTTCCAGCATCGTCATCTTCGCCAGCCTTAGCACTGGCGTTAGCAATGGCAGCGTCGACATCGCACGATTTGAGTTGCTGCATGTACTTCATGTTCATCAACCATTCCATTAGTTTAGTTTTGTCCATATTATTTGCGTCGATCCCACTTCTGAGTTATAGAATCACTGTTCGTTTATATTTTAATCAAATCTTTTCTTATTTAATTTTATGCGTGCATTCGCGTTCGTTGCTTTTTCTAGAATGCCCTTCCTTATTTTTTCATACAACAACCTTAACTTCAACGTATTATATTATTAGCCAATCAGAATTAGTTTTCTATGCATCACGAGATAACGAACAGACGGATTTCCCTAATTCCTTTTGTATTTTGTTCGTGTCAATGCAAGAGTGGTTTAGGAAAAAGAAAAGTCGGAAAAACCCAAAGGAAAAGCCGGAAAATCGAAAATATCTAAATTTGACCCTAGGACTATGAAATTTGGGCAGGGTCTTCATCTCTTGACGTAAGTGTGCACTACGAACGGACTCCTAAGGTACACAAATGGGCGTGGCAAAATTGAAACTTTAAATAAAAATATCGGTTTAATTAAGATTAGCACAGTCATGTAATTTGACTCAGTGACGTGTATTGTAGTTTTTTATCTTTTGTCCCTTTCCATATGACTTAAACTATAAAAATGTTGTAACTCCTAACTTACTAAGAGTAGAGTTATTTAAATCGAAACTAAGGTTTTGTTTAATGAGAGATGCCACTCATTAAACAAAAACATTTGTTTAATGAGAGATGCCACTCATTAAACAAAAACATTTGTTTCAAATTACAAAAACTTAGCACGGGCAAAGCTGTGCACGGGTCCAGCTAGTATATATATATATATATATATATATATATATATATATATATATATATATATATATATATATATATATATATATATATGTAACTCCTGACTTACTAAGAGTAGAGTTATTTAAATCGAAACTAAGGTTTATATTACAAACTCCCATCGTCACGTAGAATGTGAGTGGGATTGAAGTAAAGGGCGTGGCATCTCTCATACATTTAAAACTTATCATACAGTTATATATATATATATATATATATATATATATATATATATATATATATATATATATATATATATATATATATATATATATATATATATATATATATACTAGCTGGACCCGTGCACAGCTTTGCTGATTTCGAATGCTTTCTTTTTTCAAATGAGCTCGGACCTGTTTTGTTCAAATGAGACACATTTTCTTGTTTTGTATTTTAATCCTCATTTACTTCAAGTGAGTGACAACGTCGAATTAGAATTTTTGCACACTGACTCCAAGTTGAAAGAGTTATGTAATCTGATTGATCATTCCATTTGGATTTTGTAGCGAGAACTACTTTAGACAAAACTAAATGAGTTATTAAAGCATGGGTAATATCTGTATCATTACCCAATGCTAAGAGGGAATCGTAAATTGTTTATACTGTATCTACTGCATAGCGCAACTCTGATGGATTTGGTTTGGACATTTTTGGAAATTCGAATATTTTGTCAATGTTGTCAAAAAATATTAAACACTTTTTATCGTACCTATCAGCTAATCTATTTAGAGCTTTGGAGTAGTTCTCTTCGGTTACTTGAAATGCTATTCTAAGCGCATCACCCGTCAGGCAAGTTAAGAGGGGATTAAACTTCGCAATAGCTGATAGCGTTGGTTCATCTTTAATTAAATTGTTAAATGAGCTAATAAAATTTTTATGTTCGTGTATCAAAACTAGGTTTTATGTATGTATCAAAACTAGGTAATCTTAAATTTGGTAACCGGTTAGATGGTGGTATCGGAATGCCTAATGTAGTTTCTAAAGCTGAACTATCTCTTCTCCTATTTTTTCCAAGCAACAATAACAGTTTGGATTTTGCGCTTATGCAAAGCTCTTCAATTTCACTTCTTTTGTCATCCTCGGTATTCATTTTTTCTATTTCAGTTTGATATGCCATTATATGTTTGACATAAGAATTTAAAATACCTAATCTGCATTCCAAATCTATTGGGTTCTAAACCATTGAAGAATTGTCCAATATATTTTAAATACGCGTAGTGTTTCGTTTCGAGGACGTCCTTTGCTGTTTCAATTCAGCATTGCTTCAGCATCCATAATTTATACTTTTTTAAATTAACTTCGAATTACAAAATTAGCCAACTGTTCCGTAATTTATTAACAGAAATACCAATCCAAATGTATGCTTTAATTTTGCATGAAATGTTTAATATTAACACATACGTTAATATTTATCAAGCTAGAATACATCAACTATTTTGGTTCCTATATTTTTCAAATTTATCGAGTGATGTAAATGTTGACTGTTATTTATGTAATATTTCTATTTAGAGTCAGTAATGTACGAGAAGTAAAACTATGTACCTAATTTTACTGGTTCATGTACCACAAACCACAGTATACAACTTGTGCACTTGATCTTATGTAGGGGCTATGTGTAACAACTTACCGGTTTGTATGTACAAACGCGATCTCGCGATCTCGCTTGTAAATAAACAATACACCAAATTTTTTATGAGCAATCAACTGGAAGTTAAACTATATACTTCTCAAGCAATTCCACATAGCAACTATCTAAATTATTTTTCCTTTCAAACAGCGATCTTCCTTATGTATTAATATAAGCGCCGTACAAGTAGCAAATATTCAATTTATATAATATTTGTTTGTTTTACGAATTGATTTTCAGTATAAAAATTGATTTTCAGAATAAATACATAACTAATTATGAGTTTTTTCATATATATATATAATTTATTTCAAATTTCGACTAATAGCATCTAATGTATTTTCACAGTACCTGAATTCTTCCTCTTCTTGAATGCATTTTAACAAGAACAATTTACGTTCGTGGATACGTTGTTGGAAGTACGACTTCAATATGATATTATCAAGAATCTAACGAAGAAACGGTAGAACTTCTTCTATATTTTTATTTCAGGATATACTGTACAATATATGTAAAATATGTAAAGTAAAGTCTTCAAAAATTAAAAGCAAAAAATCATGTTCCAGTCTACATCTTCAAAACTAATCAAGATATTTTTTCATGTAAGCAAGTTTTCATGTAAGCTTTTCATAAACAAAAGAATTTTAAAAATCCGATAATTTTTTGTATTTTTTACAATTTTTGAAAAATTGATCATGAAAAAAATCTCAATTTTACTGATTTTTATCTCCATAACCATGAAAGATACAAACTCCAATTTTAAAATTTAAGTTATCTCAAGTTTTTTCTAAACAACACTTTTTAAATTTTTTAAATCGGTTAAGTGGTTCCGAAAATACTGAATTTCACACGATTTAAGAGCGTTTGGCACACTGTTAGTTTTTGTGGGGGTACGTGACAATTTCAACCTACCAGAAAGCCACACATAAATTTCTTTCAGACTCCCTAAAAAAACATTTAAAAATGAAAATGGACTGGCATAACCATAATATTACAAAGTCCCATATGGCCATGGTATTGAAATAATATAAAAAAAAACTGAAGGTACCAATCAAAGTCTTAAGTATTGTGGACGTTAGGACCACAATTAAAACAACGTTTATTTAGATTTGTACAAGTTTTATTAGAATAAATATAGTCGATTGGTGCTCGTGCTCGTTGCTCGGCAGCTGTCGTTCAACTGATTTTTCTATTGGCATTAAACAATGCCCGAAGCTAAAACAGCATATCCCAAAGGGAATGCCACCAAAGCCACTTGGCAATTTGCTTAATTGCCAAATATATCACCACCACGATCGTCACAGTACCCACTATGTAGCGATACATTGTAACGATTGTTTATGCTGCGTTAGCATAAACACCGTGGCTTTATACTTATGCCCGTAACTTCAACGAGTAGATATCTATTGGTGTTCGTACCGAACAGATATCTCTTACCTATCCGGTGTTTTTACTCCTTAACTATGCGTTGAAGTTACGAAATTTTGCTTACACCGTAGATAACTAAGCACCAAAAGATATCTACTCGTTGAAGTTACGGGCATTACTTGGGCTGTCCGTTGACAGCGAGCCAAGCAGCGATAGCGACAGCGCAGTCGTGGTCATGTAGATAAGAATATAGACCACAGTGTCGGGTGCAGAATGTAGCTTATGAAGCGTTAGCATAAACGACACTACTTAATACTTACTTGACTCATAGCGGTGGCTTATGAGTCAAGCAGCGTAAGTGCCTGCACTGATCGTATGATGGGTTGATTGGTCGATCGTTCGATGGATCGATGGATCGAATATCGCCACAATACTCCCCCTCTAGCGTTTTCGACGCGTTAGATCGTATCTTGCTGGAATGACGATGGCTCTGCCGCTCCTGGTGCGCACAGGCGCCGCTGGTTGAATGTCTTCAGAGGGTGTTATCATCTTAAAGGTAACCTTGTTGCCATAATTCGTTGATGGCGAAACCTTCGCTGGTACCGTAGACGTCTCTGTTGACGGTAATTGTGCTGCTGTTGGTGTAGCTGATGTTGACAAGCTTCGCTTTAATGTTGAGGCGGGTGGCGCTGTTGAGTTATCTTCAACTGTGATGTATGCCGCCTTAAGCCTATCGATCGAAATTTTTATAGCCTTGCCCTTCACATTGACCGTGTAATACTTATCTGCACGATCAAGTATTTCGAAGGGGCCGTCGAAACGTGGCTGCAAGGGGCTACGTACGCGGTCGATGTGTACAAAAACATGTGTGCAAGTGTTCAGGTCTCGTTGCACAAACACCTTAGGCTTGTCGTGATGGCTCGCTGAGGTTGGCGCTACCTTTTCCATCATGCGCCTAAAGTCTTTAATAAACTCTGTTTCGCTGCATTTTGATGATGACGGAACCAGGAACTCGCCTGGCAACTTGAGCGTGGTGCCGTAGACTAATTCCGCCGACGTCGCCTTGATGTCATCTTTGAAAACGGATCGTAGCAGAACTATTGGTAGCACGTCGCACCAATTCTCGTTTTCATAACAGGTGATGGCTGCCTTCAAAGTACGGTGCCACCTCTCGATCATCCCGTTAGCTTGTGGATGATACGCAGTTGTGCGAAAATGCTTTATACCAAGCATTTCGTTCAGCTGTTTGGATATCTCAGATTCAAATTGACGCCCGAGATCAGTCGTAACTCGGACTGGAACGCCAAAACGTGTGATCCAGCCGCTGATTAGATTACGAGCTACCGTCTCGGCAGTCATATCAGGAATAGGTATTGCCTCGGGCCAACGTGTGAATCGGTCGATAATTGTTAGACAATACCTATTGTCGCGCGAAGTCGCTAGTGACCCGATCAGATCAATATTTATGTGATCGAATCGCTCATTAGGGTTGACGTAATAATTAAGTGAAGCCTTGTTGTGGCGATGCACTTTACTCCTCTGGCATGGGATGCAGCTTTTAACAAAGCGCCGAACATCTTTCGCCATGCCAGGCCACACAAATCGTTGTTGAACCAGCTTGACCGTCGCGCTGGCGCCAGGATGTGCGATACCGTGTATCTTTGACATTACCTGATTTCTGCAACTGCGGGGCACGATCGGACGGATCATGTCGTGTGCGATGTCGCAGTGTATGATGTCGTCGACACCAGGCATGTGCATGTTCCGGACGTCCATCGATGTCGATCCGGATAGTAACTCTTTCGTCTCGGCGTCGTTGAGTTGCTCTCGTGCAATCTCATTAAAATCGATCACTGGGTCCTTTGCAGAAACTTGTTGCAAGCGGGATAATGCGTCCGCTATCTCGTTCTGTTTTCCTGGAAGGTGCCGTATGTTGGTCGAGAATTGGCCGATGTAGTCAAGATGACGCGCTTGACGAGGCGATGCCTTATCCAGGCTTTGGTTGAAAGCGAAAGTTATGGGCTTGTGGTCTGTGAAAATCACAAACTCACGCCCTTCAACCATATGCTTAAAAATTTTAACTGCCTGGTATATCGCTAGTAGCTCACGATCGTACGTGCTGTACTTTTTTTGAGGGTCAGTTAATTTTTTCGAGTAAAAACCCAGTGGCTGGAGTTGGTTTTCGAATGATTGGTGGAGCACGGCGCCCACCGCGTAGTCGGATGCGTCAACACTGAGCGTCAACGCGGCGTTTGGTGCGGGGTGAAAAAGCAGCGTGGCACTGGCAAGTTGACACTTGCATTTGTCGAACGCCTCCATCGTATGCTCCCCCCAAACCAGGGGCGTAATATCGTTTTTCTTATTACCAGGGATCATCCCCTGGAGTACGCCCTGATTTTCAACAGCGTTGGGCATGAACCTTCGATAATAGTTCAGCATACCCAAAAACTGTTTAAGATCCCGTACCGTCGTCGGACGGGTATAGCGTTGAATCGCCTGAACTTTTTCGTCAAGTGGTCGGATACCATCTTGGTTGACCGCGTGCCCGAGAAATTTAATCTCTTTTTTTTCCAAAAACGCATTTCGCAACATTAATGGTAAGGCCGTTTTCGCGCAACAGCTGGAAAATGCGTCTCACATGCTGCCGATGCTGTTCCTCATTTTCGGAGGCTATGCAAATGTCATCGATATAGACAAACGCGTACGCCGCCTCGCTCGCCAAAATATTATTTATATGGTGTTGGAACGTTTGAGCAGCGTTACGTAGTCCAAATGTCATGAATTTGAACTGAAATAAACCGAATGGAGTCGTGATGGCGGACTTTGGTATGTCCGACGGCTCAATCAGTATTTGATGATATGCTCGTTGCAAATCAATTGTCGAAAATATTTGTTTACCGTGTAGGATATGCGTAAAATCTTGAACGTAGGGGATCGGATACCGGTCCGGTATCGTCTTGGCGTTTAAAGCACGGTATCCCCGCAAGGCCTCCAGCTTCCGTCTGCCTTTTTTACCATATGTAGCGGACTGGCCCAGTTGCTGTCCGAGGGCTCGCAAATTCCTTTTTCCATTAAATATTGGAACTCAGCCCGCGCTGCTTCGAGTTTGTCCGGCGGCAGGCGTCGAGGACGCGCAAAAACTGGCAGACCCGCAGTGACTATATGGTGAGTCACGCTGCCCAGTTTCTCCTTGCGAGTGTGCGGAATAGTCGTTATGTCCACGTACTCCGCAAGGAGCGCCGCGAATGGCTCGCTATTTATATAAGTAAAAATATTTGTTTTACCTGACTTTGCTACCGTGCCGCCCCTGCTGATTTTCGTGACTCCATCGATGAGCTGCTGGTTTTTCAAATCGACGAGGAGTCCGTAATGTTGTAAAAAAACCGCTCCGATTATAGGTGTCTTCACGGACGCTATGATAAAATTCCACACGAACTTCCTTCTAAGTCCCAGGTCCATGGATAGATACGCCGATCCGAACGTCTCGATCGGCGACCCATTAGCTGCGTATAATTTAAATTGGTGTGGATGTCCGAACTTCTCGTTGAAACGCGGCGGCACCACGGACACGTCCGCTCCGGTATCAATTAAAAATTTACGACGCGAGCCGGCGTCCTCTACGTAGAAGCGACACACTTCACTTTCACCACCTTGGTCGCCCGTCGCTGGTGGACTTTTAATTAGTTTTTTTGGTTTTTATACGAGCAGGGTTGTCTGCAATTCGTTGCCGACGCCCCGAACCGCTCGTGGTACCAACAGAAACCACGTTTGTTTACTTCACTAGAACTGTGCGCCGGCGTTGCGCTGCGTGATGCGTGGTTAGAAGCGCGTTGCTTACTTTTAGCACGAGCACCATTACTGTTGCCGCGGTTTTTGTACACTATGTTCTCAAGGCGATTCAGTCGTTTATCGAACACATCACTTCGCGACAACACTACCGACGAGGTCGATGACGTATTTAATGGCTCCCATAATTCTACGGGTAGAATTTGCGGCTGAGTGCCCGTCGCGCCAACCGCTTGAATTGACTGTTGTCCAGTCACTTCAATAATCTTGTCAGCGAGCGCGGCCTTTTGTTTAAGGTCGCCGCTCGATGCCTGCAAAATTGCGCGAACCTGTGGGGGCAGGCGGCTTACCCACAGACTTTCGTGGAGCTGGTCGTGCAAGCTCGCCCCCCCAAGCCTTTTCATCTCGTTCAAAAGACTTGACGGCTTTTTGTCGCCTAAGTCGAGCTCCGACAAAAGTTGCCGGAGCTTTGCTTGCTCCGATACTCCGAAAACCTCAAGCATCTGTGCCTTGAGGTTGGAGTACCAGTCGTTGGCCGGAGGCTTTATTACGGCCTCATAGACCTGGTCGAGCACTCGTGATTCCATCGCGGCAATCACAGTGCTAAATTTCACGTTTTCGGATGAGACTTTCGCGGTGGCGAATTGCGCCTCGACTTGAGCGAACCATATTTCAGGATTCGCTGGACAGAATGGTGGCACTTTAATTGAAATACGGCTGACCTCTTGGTCTACTGCCGACCGACTCGTTGTCGGCTTTTCCCCCAAAATTGGAGGCTTCGCGCCATGGTGTCCCTTTGTGGTTTCGGTTTCGTTATCGGACATGGTTGTATATTTAAAAAAAAAACTCGCACTGTTTTTTCTTTTCGAAGAATTTTTTATTCACTGTGTCACAAATAAAATTTTGAATGCTTTAGTTTATTTTTTGTGTTGAAAGAAAAAAAAGAAATTTTTGCATTTGCACTTTTTGAGTTATTTTTCGCACTTTTCGAGTTATTTTTCGCACTTTTTGAGTTTTTTTCGCACTTTTTGTTTTTCGTACTTTTTAGTTTTTCGCACTTTTTCGCTTTCCGCACTTTTTTGTTTTTCGCACGGATTGTCAGTATTGTTCGTACTCGCGTCGCGGGGTCACCAATTTGTGGACGTTTACAACGTTTATTTAGATTTGTACAAGTTTTATTAGAATAAATATAGTCGATTGGAGCTCGTGCTCGTTGCTCGGCAGCTGTCGTTCAACTGATTTTTCTATTGGCATTAAACAATGCCCGAAGCTAAAACAGCATATCCCAAAGGGAATGCCACCAAAGCCACTTGGCAATTTGCTTAATTGCCAAATATATCACCACCACGATCGTCACAGTACCCACTATGTAGCGATACATTGTAACGATTGTTTATGCTGCGTTAGCATAAACACCGTGGCTTTATACTTACTTGGGCTGTCCGTTGACAGCGAGCCAAGCAGCGATAGCGACAGCGCAGTCGTGGTCATGTAGATAAGAATATAGACCACAGTGTCGGGTGCAGAATGTAGCTTATGCAGCGTTAGCATAAACGACACCACTTAATACTTACTTGACTCACAGCGATGGCTTATGAGTCAAGCAGCGTAAGTGCCTGCACTGATCGTATGATGGGTCGATTGGTCGATCGTTCGATGGATCGATGGATCGAATATCGCCACAGTATATTTCGTAGATGTTATTTGGGATATATGCTTCTGAACCCTCCCTACCTTGACCGTACGATGCACAATATTTGTGTAACATCCCAATAAAAATATTTAGTTATGCATTGCATAGCATATTATACTAAGAAAACGAATTATTTCCCCCATTTGGGAATTATAATTATTTTTGACAATTTAATTAATAATATTTAACATGGAGACACTTTGAATTTGAAATGTCTTAAATAAAGAGATAGGTATGCCATAAATCATGTTACCGCTCAAATGGTAATTTATTTTTATATATGAAAAAACTATAGAATGTTTAGTTGTAGAATTAAATTTTTATTATTATTTTATTCAATATATTTTATTTTAGATAAAGACTGAATTATTTTATACATTATTATATTTTGAAATCAAATTTAAAATATGATAATTTATAATAGTAAAAGTAAAAGTAATAGTGAAAGTATTTTTTTTAGTAGTAGGTTTTCTTTTTCCTTATTAATTGGTTCATTGTATTTTAATTAAGTAGTGAATATTTGATATTCGTATCTTTTTACCTTAGTTCCTAATTTATAATAAGAATCAAAAAATAAATATTTAGTGGTAGTAAACGTGTAAAGTGTATTTTATCATTATAATTGTATTTTTTGTTTTCTTTTTCTAAGAGTTTACCTATATTTTTTTATGTTATAAGTAGGAAATTAAATTTGAAAGTGAATTAATTTTTATGGACGAAATGATATTTATTTATTTTTTTATTATATGCAAACTATTAAATTTTAAATAGTGTAAATAACAAAACCATTAAAAAACATATTTTAACTATAAAATTATTAATTAATTATTTATTTAAATTTATAAGATGGCAACCCTAAACAAAACCAAATGCATTAATGGGAGAGATACAAAATGACACTCCATTCGAGCAACGAGTGAGAGCGAAACGCATTAAATAAAGCAAATACAAGTCTCCACTTTTAGAAGTGAAATGAGCACTCATTTCTCCCATCGGTTTTTGCTTATTTGTTTTTTTTTTCTGCACAAAAGAGTTTAACCAGGGTTTAAAAAAACTGAAATGTTGCGACACTGAATACGCAAGCGGCGCGCTGCAGCGTCGACTTGACTGGCAAGCACACATGACAACAACAGAAACACTGATAGTTTCATCTGTTCATGTGTGTTGTTGCTATAGGTCTTTCGCAGCCGCGTTGATCAATTCACGAACCATTGCTGTCGTTTCTGAATATGAACAAAAACCGAACATCAACTGCTGTAGTAACAATGTGAAAATTAAATAGCACCAGTAGCAGCAGTAGTCATTTTTTAAATTTGAATTACTACTGGTGACTGTCATAGTTTTAGTTTTCAGAAATGTGCTATTAGCTACTGCTGCTGCTGTTGTGTTTGAAATAGTCGCAGTCACAGCAGCAGCAATTTTTGAAAATGTGAAAATTAGACAGCACAGAATAGTCATATTTTCTTTGCTTTTGCTATTGTGTTCACAGTAATTTAAACCCTGAGTTTAACTGATTTTAAAGTTTGACTCTACTTTAATCATCGTTCTTTTTAATTAACATTATATTTTACCTCATTCTAATTTTAATTTAATTTCAATTACGATCTTAAATGAATTTAGCTCTGTTTATATTTTAAACAAATTAATATATTTTGTACTCACTTTTAAAGCATGTTGATCGATGAAGGCCTCCATAGACGTTGCGCTTATAAATTGAGCAAAATTTTTGTTTTGTAAAGAAAATACTGCTTGATTGTGAAGGTTGAAATGACCCTCTATTGTACGTAAACACATAAACACATCTTGCTTACCATTATTTTAATATTCTTTTTATTTATATTATTTTTAATTATATATATATATATTATGCAACATTTTAACTTATCAAATCTATTGATAAATATATTTTTAAATTAATTCACTTTAAACCTTTATTTTTTTTAGATTTTTGGGTCTTTTTTACCTCTTCTTATTATTTTTTTATTTTTTTCAAAAAAGTTTTGCAATCTAATATTTTATATTTATTTTTTTCACTTTGAGTTGATTAATGATGGTTTTAATGACTTTTATATATATTTTGAGATTTTATCTTTTTTTTTAAACTATATATTTTTTTAGGGCTTATTTTTTAAACTTCGGTATATTAAGGTATTTTCTTGAATTTTTTTTTGCATGTTATTATTTTAACTTCTGGATTTTGTGGTTTACTCGAACCTCACACTGGGCTTGCATACGCAGACTGGCGCTGTTTATTCTGATGCGCTGATATCGGCGTCTTAGGTGGAGGAGCAACTCCGTTATAACACCTTTTGATCAGAGCGCATGAGAGATTAGCGTTGTTGCTAGGCACTTTTATTTTCAGCATATCACGACTATCGAAACCCCAGTAGAAAATGCTGGTATGGTTTTTCAACAAGCTCAATTTGAAACGTGTTTTTTTTTGGTTAATTCATATTTTAATGAAAAATTAATGTTTAGTTCATGATTGCCGTAAGTAATAGGATTTCTCGATGAGACAATGAATTACAATACTTCGCATGTGGGAAATTTAGGTTAGGTCTTAAATTGTTCATTATGGTATCTTTTTAAATTTTTGGGCACTTACTTGCATTTACAACAAATCTGTGATATATTTATTGTGATATTCTGTTAACATTCTGTGATTTTAACTGCCTGCAAATAATTTTGTTAACTATCATTTTGAATATAATTTCTTTAAAAATTTATTATACACCTTAAAATGACTTTAATTCCTAAATAAAATATAAATAGAATTTGGCATATATATATATGAAAAATATGTTCTAAAATAATTTTTTGAATAATGCATGAAGTGAACTTTTTCATAGGATGCAACCAGTGAAACTTGGTCATATGGTCGACTACAATAAGTAAACCAATGTTTCCTTGTTTATTTTGTGGATACGGACTCAACAGATCAATGTAAATTCATTGAAATGAACGATAAGACTGCGCCTGTTTTCCCATCGGTGGCTTTAATGATATATTAGGAGCTTTCGTAGTCTTATAGTTTCTAACGAAATTACGTACGTCTCGTACTACTCCTGGCCAATAAAAATGTCTTCTAATCAAATCTAATGTTTTTACCATTCCTCCGTGCGCAGACACAACTGGCTCATGAGCTCTTGATAAAACTTGTGAACGAAGTTTTACAGGTATCCACAATTTCCATTCGTTTTGTTTCTGACCAATGTTACCATTATAATGCTCATTTCGAAAATATATAAATTTATAAACTAGTTTTATATCTGGGTATTTTGCTTCATTTATTCTAATATTTGCTTTTAACGCTTCGTCAAGTCAACTTCAGGTTCTACATCTTCTAGTGCCCATATTTCTTAGCAGTACATCCTTGATAGAGCATCAGGAACAACATTTTCCTAGCCTTTCCTATAGCTTATTGTAAACTTATAGGTTTGCAATTTAAAGCCCACCATGCGAGCCTGCCGCTCAAGTCTGGTTGTCGCATAAGCCACAGTAAACTAGAGTGGTCTGTAATTACCTCGAACTTCTGCATTTCTATATAACACCTACATCTTCTTATAGCTTCTATCGCTGCCAAGCACTCACGCTCTGTTTCGCTATAATTGCGTTGTGCAGTGTTAAGTTTTTTAGACATAAAGGCGACTGGTTTTTCCATGCCATCGACTGAGATTTTTGGGAACAGGCCAATTAAAAATTGAGTTGATTTTTTCTGGGTCTGTTGCAATCTCTCCATTTCCAATTACATAACCACAAAATTACATGACATAAAACTTACTCTTCTCAATATTTAATGTTATATTTGCCTTTTTGAATTGATCTGCAATTCTGATTAAAAGCGATAGATGACTATAAAAATTATTGTTTATCAAGTCTAAGTGGGTGCCATTCGGGTGATTTTGAAGGGACCCAGTTTGAAGTTTTCCAAACGCTTAGCCATACAAGTCGGACACTGTGGTTTATACACATTATTTGTCCCCCATCCGTAACAACAAATTTTGCGTTCGCGCAAACAGTATTCCTAGTGATGATCCTGTTCGTCACAGTTCCAGAAAATGTATTTTTTTTGCTGCAATGCGTCAACAGAAATATCTGAGTCTAGGGATATTTTATCATTTAAAGTTTTTGTTTCATCTAAATCAATTTCTGCAACGTGACGACGCTGCGGAAAATTATTTGATATATTTCGTGGTGTTTGGTTACGTCTAAATGATTCATCTGCCAACAGGTTTTCACGCATTTGGCACAATTGAGTGGACTGGAATATAGAGTAGCTCATGCCGTATGTCAGGCCTAAGATTATGAGTAATAATCTCCGTTAAATCCGATTCATTAATCCGTTCTGACACCGCATCAAAAATGATACGAAAGGCTCATTCGGTCTTTGCTTTCGGTTACGTAACTCGACTTATAGTCTTTATATTGGTATCTAATTGCCGTACAGAATTCAATCCACTCTATACTGCGAACCTGCTTGTGGTAACGCCAGTACCATTCCTTGGCTTTACCAAAAAGCAAAACTTGTAAATTTTGACATAAAGCCTCAAAATCATTGTTTAAGCTTTCAGCCGCTAACGAGCGAATCCGATGCAAAAATTCTTCAACAGTCAAGCCATTAGTCGATTCGTCAAACTTAACATTCCAATTTTGAATAATGGTAGTTATTTTATTTGAAGTTAAATTCGCGATAAAATAATCATTGTTAATTTGTGGAGTATTTTGTCTGGGCAAGTTAACTGAATTGCTGGGTAAATTAGTGTTTGTAGTATTATTATTAACTGCATTACCATTACTTGGTTGCAAATATAAATTTGTAAGCATTCGCTGTAAACTTGAATCAATCATATCCGAAATTTGGTTGTAGTCAATTGATTGAATATTTGCACTAGCATTATTTGATACATTTGGTGTCGTATGAGCGACATCATTTTATGTAATAATGGGAATTTCCCTTCGTGAGACATGCTTAATATCCATTAATGGCAAAGAACGATTTTTTTCACAAAACCTTCTTTTAGATGTACGCGTATTGTGACGCTTAAGTATTGCTCCTCGACTTCGTCCGCGTGAATTATTTCTATTTAAACTATTCGTGTTTAAAATAATCTGAATTGTAATAGTTTTTAATTCCGTTACTAGACATAAACTTCGGCAACAAGGACATTCTTGTGAATCTGTAAGCCAATCATGGATACACTTTTTATGAAATACGTGATTACACCGTGTATTCAGGCATTCGCTACCTTGTTTCAAAAACTGCAGACAAATGGAACAAGATGATTCATCTGTCGCAGCTAATAACGCTGGTATATTCTCTGTACTATGTTGAACAGACATGTTTAAATTTTTAATTGATTGAAAAGAACGTATTTTTATCGCAATAAATGTTGTTCTTTTATTTTACTTATTTTTAAATTTTAATAAATTGTTTACATATGTTTTCTTATTAGTAATAATATGGATATTTGGATAGGGTAACTTAATAACAATGATTAATATGGGAAAAAAATGTAAGCTATTGTAAGTAATTATAGAGTTGACGAAATGAAATGCTAGAAATTTTGATTAATCTCTATATTAATGGACAAAAATTCGCTTGACGCAACACTTTCGTACTTCCAAGATAATATGAGTATATATTTAGCAGAACTATCATTTAATAACTCTACAATTACAAATTCGCAAAAGATGTTAAAAGTAATTAGTTGAATTTAATTAAAAGTAATTTTTATCAAAAGGAATATTTTTATCAAAAGATATACAAATCCACCCAGCAGTCAGTAGCTACGCGAGCTGCGAAGGAGGCAGAAAGACGTGAGTGTGAGGAGATTGAGATGCATGGGGACAGAAATGAGGCTCGAAAAAATAAGACGCCTAGCCGGAGGTTCAAAATCCGGAGCCTCTTCTTGTAAAGATGAGAACGGAAATCTAGTGACAGATATCCAGAGCACACTGAAAATATGGAGGGATCACTTCACTAAACTGCTGACCGGTGATGATGACCGCAATTCCACCGATAGAGAAGTAAACCCGGCAACCCCAGTACTTGATGACGACGTTGAGATTCCGCCACCCGACCATGACGAAGTCAGAACAGCTATTGCTCGGCTGAAAAACAACAAAGCCGCAGGTGCTGATGGCCTGCCTGCTGAATTGTTTAAGACCGGAGGCGAGGAGCTAATAAAGAGCATGCACGAGCTCGTAAGCAGAATATGGTCGGATTAAAGCATGCCAAGTGAATGGAACCTCAGTGTACTCTGCCCAATCCTTAAGAAAGGGGATCCCACTATCTGCGCCAACTACCGTGGGATCAGCCTACTCAATATCGCATACAAAGTTCTATCGAGCATATTATGTGAAAGACTGATTGGACCTTATCAGTGCGGCTTCAGACCTGGAAAGTCCACCATAGACCAGATTTTCACATTGCGCCTAATCCAGGAAAAGACCCTAGAAAAACAGATCGACACCTACCACCTATTAGTCGACTATAAAGCCGCCTTCGACACTCCGATAAGGGAACGATTATACGCCGCAATGTCTGAGTTCGGTATACCTGCGAAACTTATAAGGCTTTGCAGGATGACCCTGAGCAACACACGTTGCTCAGTGAGAATAGGAAAAGACCTCTCCGAGCCATTTCATACCGAACGAGGTTTCAGACAGGGTGACTCCCTATCGTGCGACTTTTTTAACTTATTGATGCAGAAAATAGTTCGAGCTGCCGAACTCCGTCAAAGCGGCACTATCCTCAACAAAAGTGTCATGCAGCTCGCATATGCCGACGATATTGATATCATTGGCAGGAGCACACGAGCAGTCAGCGCAGCATTCTCCAGATTGGGGAAAGAGTCGCGTCGAATGGGCCTAGCGGTGAACGAGGACAAGAGTCCGTGCGACTTGGACGAAAAGCTGATTTTGACACCCACAAGTTCGACTTTGTGAAGCAACAACGACGTCAGCCTGGAGATCAAACGGAGAATAACTCTTGCCAACAGGTGGTACTTTGGGCTCAGTAGGCAATTGAGAAGCAGAGCTCTCTCTCTCGCCGGACAAAAATAACCCTCTACAAGTCACTCATCATGCCCGTCCTACTTTATGGTGCAGAAACGTGGACGCTGGCCTCCACCGATGAGAGAGTACTGGGAGCGTTCGAGAGAAAGATTCTGCGTAAAATCTTTGGCCCTATCTGCTTTGCTAACGAGTATCGAATCAGGATGAACCACGAGATGTATGAGTTATTCGACGACATTGACGTAGTCAAGCGCATCAAGATCCAGCGGCTTCGCTGGCTAGTTCATGTAGAATGAATGGATGAAAACACTCCAGCCAAGAAGGTGCTTGAATCGAAGGTGGACAGCGTAGAAGAGGGCGACCAAATCTGTGTTGGAAAGACCAAGTTGAGGACAACCTGGCAACGCTTGATAATTCTAACTGGCGTCAGCGCGCGCAAAGCAGATCCGACTGGCGCGGCTTTATCTCAGCGGCCAAAACCGACCCACGGTTGTAAGGGCCATTTAAGTAAGTAAGTATATTTGAGAGCAACTGGTCGATATCTATTTGGTAAAAAATCCATACAGTCGATTTTCCAGTATTGATCAAACATTTATTTAACGAAAATTATTCAACAGAACATGCACCTAAACTTGACGCGAAGTTTAATTTGAAATCTACAACCGGATATAATTTAAGACAGACATATCAGAAGGACACGCCGGCCCCACGTTGGGCGCCATTTTTGTAATGAACACGATAGAACTACTTCTAGTTTAATATAGTTGCGCACAAAATACATTGAAAATACATTCGGTGTTATGAAAGCTGAAGAAGTCGGGATGGGAGCCGTCTCTGCCACTAGCAACGGTCGTTGGGAGGGTACGTGACAACTTCAACCTACTAGAAAGTCACACATAAATTTATTTCAGACTCCCTAAAAAAAAATATTTAAAAATGAAAATGGCCTGGCATAATATTACAAAGCCCCATATGGCCATGGTATTGAAATAATACAAAAAAAAACTGAAGGTACCAATCAAAGTCTAAAGTATATCTCATAGATGTTATTTGAGATATATGATTCTGGACCATCCCTACCTTGACCTTACGATGCACAATATTTGTGTAAGATCCCAATAAAAATATTTAATTATCCATATCCTACCATATTATACTAAGAAAACGTATTATTTTTAGTGACACATTTTGTATTCAAATTTTATTTACCCCATTTGGGAATTATAATTATTTTTGACAATTTAATTAGTAATATTTAACATGGTGATTTTATATCATTTTGATACCGATATGCACTTTGAATTTGAAATGTTTTAAATAAAGAGATAGGTATGCCATAAATCGTGTTACCGCTCAAATGGTAATTTATTTTTATATATGGAAAAACTATAGAATGTTTAGTTGTAGAATTAAATTTTCATTATTATTTTATTCAATATATTTAATTTTAGATAAAGACTGAATTATTTTATACCTTATTATATTTTGCAATCAAATTTAAAATATGATAATTTATAATAGTAAAAGTAAAAGTATTTGTTTTTAGTAGTAGGTTTTCTTTTTCTTCATTAATTGGTTCATTGTATTTTAATAAAGTAGTGAATATTTGATATTCGTATCTTTTTACCTTAGTTCCTAATTTATAATAAGAAGCAAAAAAATAAATATTTAGTAGTAGTAACCATGCAAAGTGTATTTTATCATTATAATTGTATTTTATGTTTTCTTTTTCTAAGAGTTTACCTATATTTTTGTATGTTATAAGTAGGAAATTAAATTTGAAAGTGAATTAATTTTTATGGACGAAATGATATTTTTTTAATTTTTTTTTTATTATATGCAAATTTTAAACAGTTTAAATAGCAAAACCATTAAAAAAAACATATTTTAACTATAAAATTATTAATTAATTATTTATTTAAATTTATAAGATGGCAACCCTAAACAAAACCAAAATGCATTAATGGGAGAGATACAAAATTACACTCCATTCGAGCAACGAGTGAGAGCGAAACGCATTAAATAAAGCAAATATAAGTCTCCACTTTTAGAAGTGAAATGAGCACTCATTTCTCCCATCGGTTTTTGCTTTTGCTTATTTGTTTTTTTTTTCTGCACAAAAGAGTTTAACCAGGGTTTAAAAAAACTGAAATGTTGCGACACTGAATACGCAAGCGGCGCGCTGCAGCGTCGACTTGACTGGCAAGCACACATGACAACAACAGAAACACTGATAGTTTCATCTGTTCATGTGTGTTGTTGCCATAGGTCTTACGCAGCCGCGTTGAACAATTCACGAACCATTGCTGTCGTTTCTGAATATGAACTACGACAGTAATTCGCATCAACCGAACCATGACCGACTACTCGGCTAATAGTTGTTTGTGCAAACCCGAACAACGACTGTCGGCTATTTTGCTACAAACGAACAACGACTATCGGTAGTTGTGTTTGACTGCCACAGCCATACACAAAAACCACAGCTCTCGATTAGCCGGGTGCCCGGGTAACTGGGCTACCCGGGTTTTTCGAGCTACCCGGGTAATACCCGGGTTGTTCCAATACTCCAAAAACCCGGGTATTAAATGTTCGAGCTACCCTGGTAATTTGTTCGTTCGTTTGTTCGAGTAGCTCGATTGCTCGTTCGTTGTTCGAGTAGCTCGATTGATCGATCTTTGTTCGAGCTTCGAGTAGCCCGTTCGTTCGTTTGTTCGATTGACGATTGTTCATTTGATCGCTTGTTAATTTGTCTATCCGTTCGTTTGCTTTATGTGGGAGTTGGTCGGAAGTGATTGGAAAAATGTGGGTGGGCAAAAGTGGGTGTGCAAAAGTGGGCGGAAAGTGATAAAAAGACCGAAAAAATTTGATTGCAGAAATCGGTAGCAGACATCAAGGGAAATCGAATGGTACCACTCTCAGTGGTCCCTGACCCCCAAAAGGGGGTCAAAAACCCATTTATGACCCTAAATTTTTTATCTCGGAAATCGATAGGCACATCATTCGCTATCCATTTCCGCAATAAACCATTTTTGGACAAAAAGTGGTTTTTGACCCCCTTTTGGGGGTCAGGGAGTGGTACCATTCGATTTCCCTTGATGTCTGCTACCGATTTCTGCAATAAAATTTTTGTTGGTCTTTTTATTACTTTGCGCCCACTTTTGCCCACCCACCCACTTTTGTCCACCCACATTTTTCCAACCACTTCAGACCAACTCCCACATCAAGCAAACGAACGGACAGACAAATCAACAAGCGATCAAATGAACAATCCTCAATCAAACAAACGAACGAACGAACGAACAAGCTACTCGAAGCTCGAACAACGATCGAGCTACTCGAACAACGATCGAGCCATCGAGCTACTCGAACAAACGAGCTACTCGAATAGCTCGAACAAACGATCGAACAAACTTACCGGGTTTTGCGAACTACCCGGGTAGCTCGAACATTTAATACCCGGGTTTTTGAGTATTTGAACTACCCGGGTATTAACCGGGCTTTTGAGCGCCCGCGTACTTGCTACTCGAAAATACTCGTATGAAATCGAGAGCTCTGCTTTTGAGCAAGCCAACTACTTCTTTTAACAAAAGTGCTTCAATACATATTATATAAATTGTCAAAGACTTGAAGTTATTTTCGTTTTAAATCACAAAGATTTAAAAAAGTAAATCAAAAAATTTCAAGTCACTAAATTTTTAAATTGGTTTTACTTCAAATCTTGAGTGTAAAAAATAATTTGAGTGTGTTTTGCTACAAGTCTTGAGTGAGAAAAATGAGTGAGAAAAATGATGAAAAATGAAAAATGGCGTGGCAGTTGACAATAACCGCTCACTTTTTGTAACACGGTTTGTAACACGGGTTGACTTCAATTCATTTACCTGATTAAAAAAGGAAAATCGCATCTTTTAAAAGAAATCTTTTTAAAGAAATAGATTGTAATCTTTTTTCAATTCATTTGTTAATAATTTTAAGATTTAAATTAATAAGTGTGAATATTTATTTAAATCATTTACAGATTGAATCATTTTATGTTGCAATCACCTTTCAAATCATTGGATTGCTGGAAATATTAAACAAAGTCGAATTGAATCGCATCACAAAAATTTGCAACCAGTTTTAATTCAGTGATTTAAATCTTCTCTTCATTTTTGTCTTTAGATTTAATCGGAAAAAACCTGCAATCAGTTTTCAAGTCAAATGATTTAATCCCAAAAATAAAAAATTATTTGTCAAATCATTTGCTTGCTGCATAAATGACTGAAACACAAATCATTTTGCAATCACGTTGCTCAAATCATTTTTCTCACTCAAGACTTGTAGCAAAACACATTAAAATTATTTTTTACACTCAAGATTTGAAGTAAAACAAATTTAAAAATTTAGTGACGTGAAATTTTTTGATTTACTTTTTTTAAATCTTTGTGATTTGAAACGAAAATAACTCCAAGTCTTTGACCATTTATAAAATATGTATTGAAGCACTTTTGTTAAAAGAAGTAGTTGGCTTGCTCAAAAGTAGCAACAATTTACCGCCGACAAAAAATATGATTAATAATTTCGAAAAAAATATTTAGTGATAAAATTTTTATATTTTTTAAACCAATAATACAACCAAACCAATAATAAACCAATAATTAAATGAACGTGAACATAAAAAATATTTACTAATTTTTTATATTTTATTCATTTAAAACATTACTATAACATATAATGTATATAATAATAAATACAAATATAAGTAATTAAACTATTGACAAAATACGATGTTCACATGTTCGCATTCAACCCCAATAGAAAATAAAAATTAAACATTGATAACGAGTATAAGTGTATAAGTAATTTTTAATCTAAAATTAACTCACAAAATAAATTTTCGATAAAAAAAATGTATAATATTCAACGATATATTATATTAAAATTCGTCTTATACATGAACGACGCCATTGATACATCAGACAATTTATACTGTGTATCTAGTACAAACTAATGGATGTTTACACTGAATAAAATCTTTTGTTACAAAAGAGGGATAACCTTTAAAATAAATTAATGTTGTTTGTTTTTAGTCGACCTTAAAATAGAGTAATGCAAAAACTAATTTGTCGGGCAAAATTCATATTGCATTTGGTAGAACTAGAACCAAATGCAATATGAATTTTGCACTGGTTCAAAAAACAACAACAGTAATTGCCAAAAAAACCAAACTAGTTGGCCGACCGTACAGCTGTTTCGGAAGCAGCCAAGCTTCCTCATCAGCGGTCTTGTATGCAGTTTGTGCTTAGCTAAACCTATAACATCACTTTGTACAATGTATAAAATGCTAATTCAGTTCTGCTCAAAGTGAAGGCAAGCAGCAAAAAGTGCACCAAGTTTAATTTTTGTCAATTACTGTTGTTGTGTTGCAGCAAGTTCGTATAGGCTGTAGTGTCTCTACAGTGTTTAAATACGAGAACTGCACTTTGGATAAAAATTAAATCACAATTTAATGCTGTTTGTTTTTATTCGACCATAAAATAGAGTAATGTTAAAACTAATTTGTCGGGCTCTAGGTCTACCAAATACAATATGTATTTTGCACTGGTTCAAAAAACAACAACAGCAATTGACAAAAAACCAACAACTTGTTGGCCGACCGTACAGCTGGAAGCAGCTTATTTAATTTTTATCCAAAGTGCAGTTCTCGTATTTGAACACTGTAGAGACTCTACAACCTATACGAACTTGCTGCAACACAACAACAGTAATTGACAAAAATTAAACTTGGTGCAGTTTTTGCTGCTTGCCTTCTCGTCACTTTGAGCAGAACAGAATTAGCATTTTATTCATTGTACAAAGTGATGTTATAGGTTTAGCTAAGCACAAACTGCATACAAGACCGCTGATAAGGAAGCTTGGCTGCTTCCGAAACAGTTGTACGGTCGGCAAATAAGTTTTTGGTTTTTTGTCGATTACTGTTGTTGTCTTTTGAACCAGTGCAAAACACATATTGCATTTGGTAAACCTAAAGCCCGACAAATTATTTCTTGCTTTAAAATAATGATTATAATTTATATTAAACGTCATACAATACTAACAACAAAACATATAGTTTAAAAATATATTAAAATTATTAAATTAGTGCTTTGTATACATTTTTAAAAATAAACATTTGATCGGCGGTTCTTTGATTGATTTTAAATTAGTTGGAAAACATGAACAAAATGATGTCCCTTAGCGCATCTCATCTTTTTAGATGACGCTGTTTCTTCTACTTAGTTAAATTGGCGCACACTTCCATTTAAATTTTACCTTTTTCGTAACCTTTAATTATCAGTTATATTTAATTATTTAGTTATTAATCATTTAGTATTTTATATTATTAATAATTTACTTGTTAATTTTTTAGTATTTATTTAATTATCATAAAAATTCATCATCAACACCCCCCTTAAGCGAACTGAAAACACAATAACAAACTGAAACAGACTTTTAGCCCAAAAGGTGTGCAATTCAGATGCACTTTCTGGTCCTTATTGTCTTTTAGAAAATCTAAAAAGCATCAAAGCGATCATGGCCAGGTCTTTCGTTCCACTTTAGAGAAATTCGCGGGGCGAGATTTTAGAATTTCATTTTAGCGAATTGTATCCTCTCTCACCGCAAAACTTACATTTAATTCTGATGGTTCGAATAGCTTTGTTTTTAGATAGGGCAAAACCTTGATTGTGGGCATCACTACACACAGACGAGGTATAGCAGTGTCCAAAACAAAAAATTATAAAACTAATTTCGCGACCAATTCGTTTGCGGTTAAAGAAGAAATTTCTGGAATATAATCACCACAAATTAATGGATGGACATATATTGTTGGAAATTGTATGGACAAAATCATTGGTGTTTTCCAAACATTTTGACAAAATAGATTATATAAAGCCATTTATTACACCCATAGGTAACTAGAGTTAAGAGAATCACACCTAATATATAATGGTACAACCTTTTTGTACAACATATTATATAAATATGTTGGTGTGATCTCACAACTAAATTAGAAAAAAAAACAAATAACAAATTTTTAGAAGAATAAGTTTTTGACTCATGTTATGAATAGGAAACTAGTTGAATTAAAGACCTACTATCCCGGAGATTTTATGGTAACATAAATGTTTCAAAAATAAATAGATGTCCAAAATAAAGAACTACTAGAAGAATTTATGGAAAAATACTTGAATTAAATATCAAGAGATGTTCAAAATAGTTTGTCGTTTTAAGGTTTGATCGCGGCACTGTTGAGCTTTGTCGAGATAAAAAATTATAATCCCAAAATTTCATCGCCATGGGTATAAGAAAGTTGGTGGGCGTTAAGACAGAAATATCGAAAGTTTTACCCTCTCGCTCTCTGTACATGACGCAAACCTACGATTTGTACAAACATGGGATGAAACCCGTAATTAGATATAAGCTTTAAAACACCCAAATAGTCACCCACAGTAATACAAATATACCCATTATAATAATTCATTTTTACTGTTTTTAATTTTAGTATAATATTATTGTTATAATTTTATTTTTATATAATTTTATTCATTATATCTTTTTTATTTATTTTATTATTTATTTATTTTATTATTTATTATTTATTATTTATTATTTATTATTTATTATTTATTATTTATTATTTATTATTTATTATTTATTATTTATTATTTATTATTTATTATTTATTATTTATTATTTATTATTTATTATTTATTATTTATTATTTATTATTTATTATTTATTATTTATTATTTATTATTTATTATTTATTATTTATTATTTATTATTTATTATTTATTATTTATTATTTATTATTTATTATTTATTATTTATTATTTATTATTTATTATTTATTATTTATTATTTATTATTTATTATTTATTATTTATTATTTATTATTTATTATTTATTATTTATTATTTATTATTTATTATTTATTATTTATTATTTATTATTTATTATTTATTATTTATTATTTATTATTTATTATTTATTATTTATTATTTATTATTTATTATTTATTATTTATTATTTATTATTTATTATTTATTATTTATTATTTATTATTTATTATTTATTATTTATTATTTATTATTTATTATTTATTATTTATTATTTATTATTTATTATTTATTATTTATTATTTATTATTTATTATTTATTATTTATTATTTATTATTTATTATTTATTATTTATTATTTATTATTTATTATTTATTATTTATTATTTATTATTTATTATTTATTATTTATTATTTATTATTTATTATTTATTATTTATTATTTATTATTTATTATTTATTATTTATTATTTATTATTTATTATTTATTATTTATTATTTATTATTTATTATTTATTATTTATTATTTATTATTTATTATTTATTATTTATTATTTATTATTTATTATTTATTATTTATTATTTATTATTTATTATTTATTATTTATTATTTATTATTTATTATTTATTATTTATTATTTATTATTTATTATTTATTATTTATTATTTATTATTTATTATTTATTATTTATTATTTATTATTTATTATTTATTATTTATTATTTATTATTTATTATTTATTATTTATTATTTATTATTTATTATTTATTATTTATTATTTATTATTTATTATTTATTATTTATTATTTATTATTTATTATTTATTATTTATTATTTATTATTTATTATTTATTATTTATTATTTATTATTTATTATTTATTATTTATTATTTATTATTTATTATTTATTATTTATTATTTATTATTTATTATTTATTATTTATTATTTATTATTTATTATTTATTATTTATTATTTATTATTTATTATTTATTATTTATTATTTATTATTTATTATTTATTATTTATTATTTATTATTTATTATTTATTATTTATTATTTATTATTTATTATTTATTATTTATTATTTATTATTTATTATTTATTATTTATTATTTATTATTTATTATTTATTATTTATTATTTATTATTTATTATTTATTATTTATTATTTATTATTTATTATTTATTATTTATTATTTATTATTTATTATTTATTATTTATTATTTATTATTTATTATTTATTATTTATTATTTATTATTTATTATTTATTATTTATTATTTATTATTTATTATTTATTATTTATTATTTATTATTTATTATTTATTATTTATTATTTATTATTTATTATTTATTATTTATTATTTATTATTTATTATTTATTATTTATTATTTATTATTTATTATTTATTATTTATTATTTATTATTTATTATTTATTATTTATTATTTATTATTTATTATTTATTATTTATTATTTATTATTTATTATTTATTATTTATTATTTATTATTTATTATTTATTATTTATTATTTATTATTTATTATTTATTATTTATTATTTATTATTTATTATTTATTATTTATTATTTATTATTTATTATTTATTATTTATTATTTATTATTTATTATTTATTATTTATTATTTATTATTTATTATTTATTATTTATTATTTATTATTTATTATTTATTATTTATTATTTATTATTTATTATTTATTATTTATTATTTATTATTTATTATTTATTATTTATTATTTATTATTTATTATTTATTATTTATTATTTATTATTTATTATTTATTATTTATTATTTATTATTTATTATTTATTATTTATTATTTATTATTTATTATTTATTATTTATTATTTATTATTTATTATTTATTATTTATTATTTATTATTTATTATTTATTATTTATTATTTATTATTTATTATTTATTATTTATTATTTATTATTTATTATTTATTATTTATTATTTATTATTTATTATTTATTATTTATTATTTATTATTTATTATTTATTATTTATTATTTATTATTTATTATTTATTATTTATTATTTATTATTTATTATTTATTATTTATTATTTATTATTTATTATTTATTATTTATTATTTATTATTTATTATTTATTATTTATTATTTATTATTTATTATTTATTATTTATTATTTATTATTTATTATTTATTATTTATTATTTATTATTTATTATTTATTATTTATTATTTATTATTTATTATTTATTATTTATTATTTATTATTTATTATTTATTATTTATTATTTATTATTTATTATTTATTATTTATTATTTATTATTTATTATTTATTATTTATTATTTATTATTTATTATTTATTATTTATTATTTATTATTTATTATTTATTATTTATTATTTATTATTTATTATTTATTATTTATTATTTATTATTTATTATTTATTATTTATTATTTATTATTTATTATTTATTATTTATTATTTATTATTTATTATTTATTATTTATTATTTATTATTTATTATTTATTATTTATTATTTATTATTTATTATTTATTATTTATTATTTATTATTTATTATTTATTATTTATTATTTATTATTTATTATTTATTATTTATTATTTATTATTTATTATTTATTATTTATTATTTATTATTTATTATTTATTATTTATTATTTATTATTTATTATTTATTATTTATTATTTATTATTTATTATTTATTATTTATTATTTATTATTTATTATTTATTATTTATTATTTATTATTTATTATTTATTATTTATTATTTATTATTTATTATTTATTATTTATTATTTATTATTTATTATTTATTATTTATTATTTATTATTTATTATTTATTATTTATTATTTATTATTTATTATTTATTATTTATTATTTATTATTTATTATTTATTATTTATTATTTATTATTTATTATTTATTATTTATTATTTATTATTTATTATTTATTATTTATTATTTATTATTTATTATTTATTATTTATTATTTATTATTTATTATTTATTATTTATTATTTATTATTTATTATTTATTATTTATTATTTATTATTTATTATTTATTATTTATTATTTATTATTTATTATTTATTATTTATTATTTATTATTTATTATTTATTATTTATTATTTATTATTTATTATTTATTATTTATTATTTATTATTTATTATTTATTATTTATTATTTATTATTTATTATTTATTATTTATTATTTATTATTTATTATTTATTATTTATTATTTATTATTTATTATTTATTATTTATTATTTATTATTTATTATTTATTATTTATTATTTATTATTTATTATTTATTATTTATTATTTATTATTTATTATTTATTATTTATTATTTATTATTTATTATTTATTATTTATTATTTATTATTTATTATTTATTATTTATTATTTATTATTTATTATTTATTATTTATTATTTATTATTTATTATTTATTATTTATTATTTATTATTTATTATTTATTATTTATTATTTATTATTTATTATTTATTATTTATTATTTATTATTTATTATTTATTATTTATTATTTATTATTTATTATTTATTATTTATTATTTATTATTTATTATTTATTATTTATTATTTATTATTTATTATTTATTATTTATTATTTATTATTTATTATTTATTATTTATTATTTATTATTTATTATTTATTATTTATTATTTATTATTTATTATTTATTATTTATTATTTATTATTTATTATTTATTATTTATTATTTATTATTTATTATTTATTATTTATTATTTATTATTTATTATTTATTATTTATTATTTATTATTTATTATTTATTATTTATTATTTATTATTTATTATTTATTATTTATTATTTATTATTTATTATTTATTATTTATTATTTATTATTTATTATTTATTATTTATTATTTATTATTTATTATTTATTATTTATTATTTATTATTTATTATTTATTATTTATTATTTATTATTTATTATTTATTATTTATTATTTATTATTTATTATTTATTATTTATTATTTATTATTTATTATTTATTATTTATTATTTATTATTTATTATTTATTATTTATTATTTATTATTTATTATTTATTATTTATTATTTATTATTTATTATTTATTATTTATTATTTATTATTTATTATTTATTATTTATTATTTATTATTTATTATTTATTATTTATTATTTATTATTTATTATTTATTATTTATTATTTATTATTTATTATTTATTATTTATTATTTATTATTTATTATTTATTATTTATTATTTATTATTTATTATTTATTATTTATTATTTATTATTTATTATTTATTATTTATTATTTATTATTTATTATTTATTATTTATTATTTATTATTTATTATTTATTATTTATTATTTATTATTTATTATTTATTATTTATTATTTATTATTTATTATTTATTATTTATTATTTATTATTTATTATTTATTATTTATTATTTATTATTTATTATTTATTATTTATTATTTATTATTTATTATTTATTATTTATTATTTATTATTTATTATTTATTATTTATTATTTATTATTTATTATTTATTATTTATTATTTATTATTTATTATTTATTATTTATTATTTATTATTTATTATTTATTATTTATTATTTATTATTTATTATTTATTATTTATTATTTATTATTTATTATTTATTATTTATTATTTATTATTTATTATTTATTATTTATTATTTATTATTTATTATTTATTATTTATTATTTATTATTTATTATTTATTATTTATTATTTATTATTTATTATTTATTATTTATTATTTATTATTTATTATTTATTATTTATTATTTATTATTTATTATTTATTATTTATTATTTATTATTTATTATTTATTATTTATTATTTATTATTTATTATTTATTATTTATTATTTATTATTTATTATTTATTATTTATTATTTATTATTTATTATTTATTATTTATTATTTATTATTTATTATTTATTATTTATTATTTATTATTTATTATTTATTATTTATTATTTATTATTTATTATTTATTATTTATTATTTATTATTTATTATTTATTATTTATTATTTATTATTTATTATTTATTATTTATTATTTATTATTTATTATTTATTATTTATTATTTATTATTTATTATTTATTATTTATTATTTATTATTTATTATTTATTATTTATTATTTATTATTTATTATTTATTATTTATTATTTATTATTTATTATTTATTATTTATTATTTATTATTTATTATTTATTATTTATTATTTATTATTTATTATTTATTATTTATTATTTATTATTTATTATTTATTATTTATTATTTATTATTTATTATTTATTATTTATTATTTATTATTTATTATTTATTATTTATTATTTATTATTTATTATTTATTATTTATTATTTATTATTTATTATTTATTATTTATTATTTATTATTTATTATTTATTATTTATTATTTATTATTTATTATTTATTATTTATTATTTATTATTTATTATTTATTATTTATTATTTATTATTTATTATTTATTATTTATTATTTATTATTTATTATTTATTATTTATTATTTATTATTTATTATTTATTATTTATTATTTATTATTTATTATTTATTATTTATTATTTATTATTTATTATTTATTATTTATTATTTATTATTTATTATTTATTATTTATTATTTATTATTTATTATTTATTATTTATTATTTATTATTTATTATTTATTATTTATTATTTATTATTTATTATTTATTATTTATTATTTATTATTTATTATTTATTATTTATTATTTATTATTTATTATTTATTATTTATTATTTATTATTTATTATTTATTATTTATTATTTATTATTTATTATTTATTATTTATTATTTATTATTTATTATTTATTATTTATTATTTATTATTTATTATTTATTATTTATTATTTATTATTTATTATTTATTATTTATTATTTATTATTTATTATTTATTATTTATTATTTATTATTTATTATTTATTATTTATTATTTATTATTTATTATTTATTATTTATTATTTATTATTTATTATTTATTATTTATTATTTATTATTTATTATTTATTATTTATTATTTATTATTTATTATTTATTATTTATTATTTATTATTTATTATTTATTATTTATTATTTATTATTTATTATTTATTATTTATTATTTATTATTTATTATTTATTATTTATTATTTATTATTTATTATTTATTATTTATTATTTATTATTTATTATTTATTATTTATTATTTATTATTTATTATTTATTATTTATTATTTATTATTTATTATTTAAGTTACGGCGGATGTAACCGAAAAAGGTGCAGACGATGCATCTAGCACTTGCACGCGTATCCGGTGCATACCGGCGAGCGTGAGAACATTGGCGCGCTTAAAAGAATGCAGCGTAAGCAGTAATTAAGTTTAGCTTTATTTTAATGATAAAAATGTAATAAGTTTTTAGTTCAGTTTAGGACGTGGTCGCGAGCAGTCTTATTTTAATAGTATTAATCAATTAATAAACTTGTGTATGTAAAATAAAAACTCTCTTTGATTGGTGAGGATAAATGTTGGGCCAGTTGGCGGCCCAACAAGTATTTTTTTAAGTGCTGTCAGGACGACAGCTCTAACTGGCGCCCGAGCACGGACCCGATAAAAAAGCGGGTACCTTAATGAGGTCCTGTGGCGTAAAATGGTTACAAATTAATTAAGTGAAAAACTTGTGTGTGTTCCTTTTTGTGAGAAAAAAAAGCTGGAAAAGTGTGTTTAAATAAAAATAATTCTGTAAAGCTTCCCCCCACCAGTGGTAAAGAGTTTTATGGAAAATCTCAGGAAAATAAAAAAAAAATTATAATACTAGAAAATAAATTCTGTCCAACTCCACCACTGTCAAAGAAAGAAAATTAATCTAAAAAATAAAATAAATTGCAAATAACATATTATATCTTTATCCTGCGAGACCTACGGGGTAGCTCAAAGGATATAACAAAACAATTTAAAATGGAAAAATAAAAGCAAAATAAAAAATTTACGAATAACACTCTATGTCTTCATCTTGCGAGTCCTACGGGTTAGCTCAAAGGATATAACGTAATAAAAAATATTTAATTGAATAAAAAATACTAAAAGTATGAGATTCATTAATTTATGCTCAATATTAAACTAAAGCCAAAATTGGGCCAAAGTCAGTCTATAGTGCTTTAAGGATTCATCTGGTGATTGATTGCCTAAAAAACAATCTTCCTATTTAGGAGATCACAAAATGTTATCCGATAAGCCGTGAATTTAACTGCGCCTGAGTAGGTCATCCACAAGCATAAACGTGGACTTCTAAAAGGAATAGTGCGGCGCTTCCTTGACTAACTACAAATTATTTATATGAACTAAAAATATCTTTTAATTTTCCAAATCAACACGTCACTAGGACACATTAGAAATGTTGATGCTGTTAGTGCCACAACGTACAAGAAAGAAATAAAACAAAACGAAATAAAATAAAACGAAAAACGCTGACAGACCTGACAGGAGCCGTTAATGCTAACCTTGTAGCAGTTAAGGGGGGTAGTTAAGGGTAAGGGGGCGATTGTTAGCAATAGAGGGAAATTCGGAGCTTACTGAAGAAGTAAGAAAATTAGGTGAGCGTTTCAATAGTATGGAAGAAAGAGAAGGCGCTGGGGTAGGAAGTCAATTTAATACGGAAGAACCTAGTTATGCTTTGCAAGAACCTAGAACCGAACAGGAGTTACGAGAAATTGGTAAACTCTCTGATTGCGTGAAGGACCTAAGACCTTTCGAAGGAAGTCCTACTCAGTATTTGTTTTGGGTCCACAGTGTAGAAGCCATACTACAAGATTATGAGATCGACCGTGACAAACCGATACACCGGGCGATCCTAAGGCACGCATGTTGATTATGCAAAAACCAAGGACTCTGCCCGAAGCTTACTCAGCTTGTCTGGAGTTGCAGAACTTAGGTCTTCGCAATAATATCATACATTCACGTGTCCCAAATCAACTGTCTAGGGTAGACTATCATCAGGCAGCCCCTTTCCCTTAAAAAAAAACATTTCACGGTAATTTAAACCCATTTAGATCAGGATCTACCCCTCATCATCCCAATGGCAACTTTAATGACAAACCGTGGCAATCGACCACCCCTCCGCGTCCTAATAATCCTAAGCCAGCTGAGAAGATGGATGTGGACCGCACTATGCAAACCATACAGGCGAATTACATGAACCATCCTGGAAATGCGTTCAAGCGTAGTACTTCTTGGGGAAATTACCCAAAGAAACAACAGCGTCTATACAACTTAGAAGTTGAAAATTTCGAAGAGGAAGTGAGAGGCGACGACAACAACAATATAGAAAGCGATGAAAATTTTATGGAAAGCGCCTCTCCAGCCTTCCATATATAGAGTATTTCACAAAAAATGGAAAAGCATTACATTTTTTGATAGATACTGGGGCAAACAAAAATTTTATTAAAGAAACTTTAGATGCCGGCTGTATTGCCTTGCAAACCCCTTTCTGAGTTCATTCAGCCGCAGGCAATATTACAATTAACCGCACATTAATAGGGAGATTTTTCAAAAAGTTTGGAAATAACAACTTTATTACCTTTTCGTGTTACCGGGTCTTTCATCTTTCGATGAAATAATTGGAGATGACATACTTAAAGAATTAGAGACAGTTATTGACCGCAAAAAGAACATTTTGTTTTTAAGTCCTAATATAAGTATTCCTATAAAAAATAAGATTTCTGAACAAATAAATTTCATAATAAATGACCAAACGACGGACAACGCTAAAACTACAATACATAAACTGATAAAAAATATGAATCTCTTTTCGAACCGATACAAGCTGGAGAATCTGTTAGAACCAATGTACTCGGCGAAATAAAAACTACAACTCAAGAACCAATTTATACTAAAAGTTACCCATACCCTGTGTGTATGAGGGAAGAGGTCGAAAAACAAATCAATGAATTACTATACGAAGGCATCATTCGACCTTCCAAAAGCCCTTATAACTCACCAATATGGATTGTTCCTAAAAAGCCATGACATATGTTCTGAAGGTATTAAAGCCGACCAAAAAAAGGTAACAGCCATTCAAAAAATCCTTCCTCCCGATAACTTAAAAGACTTAAAAAGGTTTTTAGGAATGACCTCATACTATCGCAAATTCATTTGCGACTACGCAAAGGTCGCGAAGCCACTCACAAATTTGACGAGAGAACAAAATGCTCAGATAAAAGCAAATCAGCCGAAAAAAGTCCCCATCGAATTAAAAGGTGACGAAGTGAAAGCCTTTGAGACTTTGAAAATAATGTTAGCTTCATCCGAAGTTCTAATTTTTCCAAATTTTAAAGAACCATTTAATTTAACAACTGACGCGTCAAATTACGCAATAGGAGCAGTATTGTCTCAGGGAAAACCTGATCAAGAAAGACCTATCGCATACATCTCCCGTTCCCTTAATTCAACTGAGGAAAATTATGCGACGAATGAAAAGGAAATGCTTGCCATAGTTTGGGCCCTCGACAACTTAAGGTCATATATTTATGGCTCGAGCAAAATACGCATTTTCACTGATCATCAACCCCTTACTTATGCATTGGGAAATAGAAACTACAATGCTAAATTAAAGAGGTGGAAAGAGCGTATCGAGGAGTATAATCACGAATTGATTTACAAACCAGGTAAATCAAATTTTGTTGCTGACGCTCTTTCGATGCTCAAAACTTAGGCAAACGTTTTAGGTTTTTCCACGGAAACCGCAAGCGAAGGAGACTCCTGCACCAATACAGCTTCTGAGGGTAATTCTTGTACTGATACGGCCAGAGAGACCAGAGAGCCGATTGAACCAGTCGACATACAATCAAACGCAGTTACAGCGCACAGCGCAGAACAGGATTCATCGGATTTGATCCCAAACGTCGAAGTTCCCATCAATGTATTTCGAAACCAACTAATTTTTCAAGAAAAAGCTGAATTACTTTCCCATGAGACGCCTCACCCTGGATTTAATAGATTCTATATTTCAAATACATATTTTGCCAAAAATGACCTCATATGTTTGTTGAGAGAATATCTTAACCCTAATTTGGTTAACGGAATCAAAATACCGGAACAATATTTGGCTCTGTTACAGGAAATTTACTTATCAAATTTTAATAAATATAAAATAGGCGTGACACAAAGAGTAGTGGAAGATGTCGAAAACGAAGAACACAGATTCCACATCATCGAGACAGAGCATAGGAGAGCGCATCGAAATGCAAAGGAAAACAAAGCCCAAATTCTCGAACGATATTATTTCCCACAAATGAATGCTTTGACTAAAGAATATGCTTCAAACTGTGACATTTGTAAGGCGAACAAATATGACAGGCGACCTGTGCAACCTGAACTTCAACCGACACCCGTACCAACCTATCCCACAGAAATACTCCATCTCGACATTATGGAAATTCAAAATGAAAAATTCATTACATGTATTGACAAATTTTTCAGATTCGCAAAATTCTTCCACATTAAAGATCGATCCGTTTTACACCTCAGGGAAAAACTCATTAAGGTTTTTCATTTTTTTTCAGTTCCCAAGATTATGGTCACCGACAAAGAACGCAGTTTCATAAGTCCTATAATTCTGAATTTCATAAAAATGTTAGGCATCGAAGTATATCAAACATCTTCTCAGCGCAGCGAAGTAAATGGGCAAGTTGTAAGACTTCATTCTACCGTGTTAGAGATTTACCGTTGCCTTCAAAATGAAAGTGTAAGACTTAACATGAAAGAATTGGTTTATATAGCGGTAGACAGATATAACAACACAATACACTCCGTCACAAATTGAAAAACCGAGTGATATTTTTTTTAACAGGACAGAGAGAATAAATTACCAAAACTTAACAAATTTTCGTGCCAAGGTAAATTCCGACCTAAGAGGTTTAATTGAAAAAAAATTATTGCTCCAAAACGAAAAAGTAACATTTTTAGGCCAGGCGAGACAATATTTGTCGCAATAAAAGGCATTAAGGGAAAGCATAAGGCTCTTTTCAGACAAGAGATAGTCAAGAAAAACAATAAAGTTACTGTTCTGACGGTTAGCGGAAAGAGGGTTCACAAATCTCACATCAAAAATATAAACGCAAAGAAACATTTACATAGCAATTAACTCCTCAATATCTTAAAACTGAAAACAAGGGATGTCTAACTTTATAAGAAAAAATTCATTAAAATGTTTCACATACATTTAATTTTTTAAATAATTATAAAAAAAAGGGGGAGTGTAAACTCATTATTTACTATAAAATAAAAAGTATGGTATTAAATCAATTAGATCATTAACCATTAGATTTTTATTACTTTATAATTAATCATAATAATATATTAAAAGATATCAACGGCCACGTCAACTTATTGTAAATCCAATAAATAATATAAATTCTTTTAGATTTTTTAGATTCTCGCATCATTCAAAAATAACAAATACTTAAACCTATTATAAATCTAATAATTAGTGAACATTCTTTTAGATTTTTTCACATCATTCAAAAGTAACAGTAGTAGAAAATAATGTATTTATATAAACTTTCAGACTAATCCTGATAGCTGCTGCAGACGCGTTGCATGTTTTCTGTTACAATACACCCGTGGTTACCGTTCGAGACGGGACAGCCTGGATAACTAACGGATATTTCAAGCTCGTCCATACCATCGATCTACAACATTACGCAGATGCCGTTGCTGATACGGAGAAGGTTATTCAACTGGATGTTAAAGAAGAAGGGTTACGTCTGATCCTTGAATTCCATCTGGCCCAGACTAAAGAGAGGCTCGACGAGTTACGAAGACATAGACATAGAGCACTACGGTCAATTAATTGGATTGGATCTGCCTGGAAGTGGTTGGCAGGTTCACCCGATGCCACCGATTGGGATAAAATTTTGCAAAGTCAAGCAGCCATCGTCGAAAATAATAATGATCAAATTAAAAACAACAGCCGGGTTTTAGCAACATCAAGCGAACTCATAAGCAGGGTCAACGAAATGGTGGACCGCCCTAACAACATGATTGAAAAAAAGGACACGAACGAAAAAGGATACCACCTGCTCAACAAAATCCTTACACTGAATGAAGGTGTCAATGAAGTAGTCAGAGCTTGTCAAATGGCTAAAAAGGGAATAGTCAACAGTAATTTGCTAGACGCGATACTGAACGAAACTCAAGTGGACCTTGATTATTCGAAATTGCTATTGAACCACAACGAGACATATGGTCTAATCGATGATTGCTTAGTCATTGGAACATCTTTGGAAAAACTTGATGAAAATTCGTGCATCCCCAGATACAAGCTCAATAAAAAAGAAATTGTGGAGCTTTTGAACGAGAACACTCTGTTCCTAACGAATTTCAGAGGTGAACTTAAAACAGAAAATTCATCCCGAAAACTGAATGGGACATTCGTCATCCAACTAAACAATGAAACCATAACGAGACATTCTCGCTGCATTCTTCAATAACTTCCCAGGTGTTACCAGCGGTACTGACTAATTTCTCTAACCAAGGTACCAAGGTCAAGATAGACTACGTCCATGAGATCAGTCTCAAAAACATCGCTCGGATGGGACAATTGGTTAATCGACTAAATCTGTCAACTGTCACAGATTTGACAACGCTGATCCTGGTATTCTTTGCTATCGTTTTATTTTGGCAAAAGGTTACGAAGAAGGCACACATACCACAACTTCAACTCCATGCAGCTCACCTACCACCGATCATCGAGGCCAGCAGCACATTCTATAACTAGATCTGCGGGACGCAGATATTTAAAGGGGGAGGAGTTACGGCGACCATGCAGCGGGTGTAACCGAAAAAGGTGCTGACGATTCGTCTAGCTTTCACGCGTATCCAGCTTAAGCAGTAATTAAGTTAAGCCTTATTTAAATGATAAAAATGTAATAAGTTTTTAGTTCAGTTTAGGACGCGGTCGCGAGCAGTCTTATTTTAATAGTATTAATCAATTAATAAACATGTGTATGTACAATAAAAACTCTCTTTGATTGGTGAGGATAAAAGTTGGGACAGTTGGCGGCCCAACATGTATTTTTTTAAGTGCTGTCAGGACGACAGCTCTAACTTTTATTATTTATTATTTATTATTTATTATTTATTATTTATTATTTATTATTTATTATTTATTATTTATTATTTATTATTTATTATTTATTACTTATTATTTATTATTTATTATTTATTATTTATTATTTATTATTTATTATTTATTATTTATTATTTATTATTTATTATTTATTATTTATTATTTATTATTTATTATTTATTATTTATTATTTATTATTTATTATTTATTATTTATTATTTATTATTTATTATTTATTATTTATTATTTATTATTTATTATTTATTATTTATTATTTATTATTTATTATTTATTATTTATTATTTATTATTTATTATTTATTATTTATTATTTATTATTTATTATTTATTATTTATTATTTATTATTTATTATTTATTATTTATTATTTATTATTTATTATTTATTATTTATTATTTATTATTTATTATTTATTATTTATTATTTATTATTTATTATTTATTATTTATTATTTATTATTTATTATTTATTATTTATTATTTATTATTTATTATTTATTATTTATTATTTATTATTTATTATTTATTATTTATTATTTATTATTTATTATTTATTATTTATTATTTATTATTTATTATTTATTATTTATTATTTATTATTTATTATTTATTATTTATTATTTATTATTTATTATTTATTATTTATTATTTATTATTTATTATTTATTATTTATTATTTATTATTTATTATTTATTATTTATTATTTATTATTTATTATTTATTATTTATTATTTATTATTTATTATTTATTATTTATTATTTATTATTTATTATTTATTATTTATTATTTATTATTTATTATTTATTATTTATTATTTATTATTTATTATTTATTATTTATTATTTATTATTTATTATTTATTATTTATTATTTATTATTTATTATTTATTATTTATTATTTATTATTTATTATTTATTATTTATTATTTATTATTTATTATTTATTATTTATTATTTATTATTTATTATTTATTATTTATTATTTATTATTTATTATTTATTATTTATTATTTATTATTTATTATTTATTATTTATTATTTATTATTTATTATTTATTATTTATTATTTATTATTTATTATTTATTATTTATTATTTATTATTTATTATTTATTATTTATTATTTATTATTTATTATTTATTATTTATTATTTATTATTTATTATTTATTATTTATTATTTATTATTTATTATTTATTATTTATTATTTATTATTTATTATTTATTATTTATTATTTATTATTTATTATTTATTATTTATTATTTATTATTTATTATTTATTATTTATTATTTATTATTTATTATTTATTATTTATTATTTATTATTTATTATTTATTATTTATTATTTATTATTTATTATTTATTATTTATTATTTATTATTTATTATTTATTATTTATTATTTATTATTTATTATTTATTATTTATTATTTATTATTTATTATTTATTATTTATTATTTATTATTTATTATTTATTATTTATTATTTATTATTTATTATTTATTATTTATTATTTATTATTTATTATTTATTATTTATTATTTATTATTTATTATTTATTATTTATTATTTATTATTTATTATTTATTATTTATTATTTATTATTTATTATTTATTATTTATTATTTATTATTTATTATTTATTATTTATTATTTATTATTTATTATTTATTATTTATTATTTATTATTTATTATTTATTATTTATTATTTATTATTTATTATTTATTATTTATTATTTATTATTTATTATTTATTATTTATTATTTATTATTTATTATTTATTATTTATTATTTATTATTTATTATTTATTATTTATTATTTATTATTTATTATTTATTATTTATTATTTATTATTTATTATTTATTATTTATTATTTATTATTTATTATTTATTATTTATTATTTATTATTTATTATTTATTATTTATTATTTATTATTTATTATTTATTATTTATTATTTATTATTTATTATTTATTATTTATTATTTATTATTTATTATTTATTATTTATTATTTATTATTTATTATTTATTATTTATTATTTATTATTTATTATTTATTATTTATTATTTATTATTTATTATTTATTATTTATTATTTATTATTTATTATTTATTATTTATTATTTATTATTTATTATTTATTATTTATTATTTATTATTTATTATTTATTATTTATTATTTATTATTTATTATTTATTATTTATTATTTATTATTTATTATTTATTATTTATTATTTATTATTTATTATTTATTATTTATTATTTATTATTTATTATTTATTATTTATTATTTATTATTTATTATTTATTATTTATTATTTATTATTTATTATTTATTATTTATTATTTATTATTTATTATTTATTATTTATTATTTATTATTTATTATTTATTATTTATTATTTATTATTTATTATTTATTATTTATTATTTATTATTTATTATTTATTATTTATTATTTATTATTTATTATTTATTATTTATTATTTATTATTTATTATTTATTATTTATTATTTATTATTTATTATTTATTATTTATTATTTATTATTTATTATTTATTATTTATTATTTATTATTTATTATTTATTATTTATTATTTATTATTTATTATTTATTATTTATTATTTATTATTTATTATTTATTATTTATTATTTATTATTTATTATTTATTATTTATTATTTATTATTTATTATTTATTATTTATTATTTATTATTTATTATTTATTATTTATTATTTATTATTTATTATTTATTATTTATTATTTATTATTTATTATTTATTATTTATTATTTATTATTTATTATTTATTATTTATTATTTATTATTTATTATTTATTATTTATTATTTATTATTTATTATTTATTATTTATTATTTATTATTTATTATTTATTATTTATTATTTATTATTTATTATTTATTATTTATTATTTATTATTTATTATTTATTATTTATTATTTATTATTTATTATTTATTATTTATTATTTATTATTTATTATTTATTATTTATTATTTATTATTTATTATTTATTATTTATTATTTATTATTTATTATTTATTATTTATTATTTATTATTTATTATTTATTATTTATTATTTATTATTTATTATTTATTATTTATTATTTATTATTTATTATTTATTATTTATTATTTATTATTTATTATTTATTATTTATTATTTATTATTTATTATTTATTATTTATTATTTATTATTTATTATTTATTATTTATTATTTATTATTTATTATTTATTATTTATTATTTATTATTTATTATTTATTATTTATTATTTATTATTTATTATTTATTATTTATTATTTATTATTTATTATTTATTATTTATTATTTATTATTTATTATTTATTATTTATTATTTATTATTTATTATTTATTATTTATTATTTATTATTTATTATTTATTATTTATTATTTATTATTTATTATTTATTATTTATTATTTATTATTTATTATTTATTATTTATTATTTATTATTTATTATTTATTATTTATTATTTATTATTTATTATTTATTATTTATTATTTATTATTTATTATTTATTATTTATTATTTATTATTTATTATTTATTATTTATTATTTATTATTTATTATTTATTATTTATTATTTATTATTTATTATTTATTATTTATTATTTATTATTTATTATTTATTATTTATTATTTATTATTTATTATTTATTATTTATTATTTATTATTTATTATTTATTATTTATTATTTATTATTTATTATTTATTATTTATTATTTATTATTTATTATTTATTATTTATTATTTATTATTTATTATTTATTATTTATTATTTATTATTTATTATTTATTACGGTGGGGCCGAGCTCAGGCTACCACCGGGGTCGCAGGTGGCGGATAGCGATCTAGCTGCTTTCTTATGCAGCCCCCGACCAAGAGCGGCAGGAGCGGAGGGCATGAACTGAAAAGCTCATTAACGCTCAAAGAAGTTCCTGTGACAGGGCGAGAAGACACCGCCCTACAAATAGGTGCTCAGAACGACGCTGTGAGCAGAAATCAGTAGCTGGCAGTGTGGCTGCGAACACTAACGCACCACTATACCCGAGAGTAAACCCATGATGACGATCTACTGGAACTCGACACGGACTTATGATTTGCACAATGTATATGAATAGTTTGATATGGGCCGACAGCTGTGGCATTCTGTTACCTCAATATACGGGAGTGAAATCTCGTAGAAATGGCTTTCAGGTCAATGTTACAGCTGCCTTCCGTCCCGTTAAACCCCTAGCAAGGGCTCGGAGAACGCTCGATGTCCGTAGCCATTCAGTTGGTGATGCAGGTTTAGATGAGATTATACCCTGATTAACGCCCGACCTGGCTCTGAACACAAGCACCCATAAGGACTTGTGTCAACCCTCGCGAGGACCTCACTGCTTGCAAAGGGACCCTCGGGGTCAACATGTGGGCGACTGTATGACGGACGTAGATAACGACTTCAAGTTGGGACCCAACAGAAATGATGAATGACACAACAAAAAACCAAACCCCCAAAAATACGGAGAGAAAGCAGATTGAAGCTGCGTTCATGAAGAAAGCAGATTGAAGCTGCGTTCATGAATAGCTCCAAAATCTTGCGATCACCGGTGACCACTCCACTATCATCTGTGACCATCCGAAGAAATTTCGTGCAAACAAACGTTGAAACACCACAAGAGACGCCAAAAGAATTAGAGAGAGGAGAGCATGAAGCTGCACCCCGATATAGCTCACCCCGCCAAGAGTTTATACTCAAGATGAGATACTCGGAAGAAGAAACTCTCGGAAAGTGCCAAAAGGTTCTCCAGAAAATGAGACTGGCAATAAACAGACAGAGAAACATCAATATGGATGTCCAAAATGGAGTATCCGAGCTGGAAGAGCTTCTTGATATAATTGGAGACTACCGCAGAAACTGGAAAAACGCGGAAAAAGAAAAGGAGACAAGCAAAACCACTGCTGTGATCTCAAAAAACGCAAAGAAGAGAGGCGATATCACAACGCCGTCAATACCTCAGAAGAAACGGAGCGCATCAAGCCCGGCTGAGACAAACCCCGGAAAGAAACCGAGGGAAAGATCAACTGAGATAGGAAAAACGATGACAACAAAGCGTGAAGAAGACTCGAGAAACGAGAAGACACCCAGGAGATCAAAGAAGGACGCTGGAAGAAAGAAACTTCCAAGAATGCCAAAGGAACGCTCAGAGGCTGTCATCATTCGACCAATGGAGGGTCACAGCTACGCTGAAGTTCTTAGAAACATAAGAAACAACGTGAAACCGGACGAAGCAGATGTCGCGATCCGTTCCATCCGGAAGACAAAAACGGGTGCAATTCTGCTCGAGATGGGAAAAGGTGGAAAGAAAGACGAGTTCTGCGATGCTATCAAGGACATTTTAAAAGAAGCTGCCGTTGTAAAGGACTTAAAACCTAGGGCCACAATCGTGATAAGAGACCTCGATGTCCTCTCTACAAAAGAAGAAGTTGTCGCCGCTATTAATGCTGCAACAAATATAGGTGAGGATGACATCACAGTCCACCTGACTGACACGAACAATCGAGAGCAACGAAGAGCATTCGTCTCGCTACCAGTGACTGGCGCGAATGAACTACTGAAGACGGAGCGTATAAAAATTGCTTGGACAAATTGCAGAATCAAGTATCGAGAGGAAAGAAAACGGTGCTTCAGGTGCTTCGGGTCAGGCCATATGCAGTGGGAATGCGACGGACCAGACAGGAAGAGTATGGGACTATGCATCCGATGTGGCGAGAAGGGCCATCAGCTGAAAGAGTGCAAAAATCCACCAAAATGCTGTATCTGCTCGCAAGACGCACAAAATTCGGTAGACCACTTGCCCGGATCGAGAAGCTGCAAGGCAAATAAACAAAAGGCGCGGTGAAAATACTGCAGCTAAATATGCATAGAGGAAAGGTGGCAGATGCTCTCTTGCCTCAAATAGTAATAGAACAGGAAGTGGATATTGCAATCATTAGCGAGCAATACACAAGGAAAACATGCGGGCTCTGGTTCCATGACGACACGGAAACTGCCGCAATATGGATACCGAACACTAGCCGAATACAACCCAATAGTAGCGGGAAAGGAAATGGCTTCGTCTGGGTACGGATAAACAACGCTACGCTGGTCAGCTGCTACCTTACTCCTAGCGATCGCATCGACGAATTTCAGAGAAAGCTGGAAGGGATCGAAGATACGATAAGAGACATCGGCGGACACCTGATAGTAGCAGGCGATTTTAACTCTCGAGCAGCAGAATGGGGCATGCAAACTACAAACTCAAGAGGCAGAAAAATAGTACAAATGGCTGCCAGAACCGGGCTAATAGTCTCAAACGTGGGAAACGTGTCAACCTTCAGGCGACCTGGGTGCGAGGGCACTATACCAGACATAACCCTGGTGTCCGAGAGAATTGCCAATAAAATCAAAAACTGGAAAGTGCTCGAAATTTATACGGCCAGCGACCATCAGTATATTTCATACAATCTACAAGCAGACGGCATGGCACCCGCAATTAAGACCTACACGAGTACGCGCAAATGGAATGTGAACAAACTGAACACATCTGCACTCGTAGCAGAGATAGACAGACGAATAGAAGAAGGGGAAATTGAAGGAGACGCCAAGACTATAACGAAACGAGTTATGACCATCATCCGACTGGGATGTAACAAGGCGATGCCTAAGGTGAAACGATTTAATAAAACACTGGTGGAACGACACAATTGATGATCTCAGACGAAATTGCATCCGAAGTAGACGAAAATTTACCAGAGCAATGCGCAGGGGCATGGCTGAAACAGAGCGTATTGAATATAAGCATGCAAAGAAAAGACTCCGCGGTGCCATATTCGAAAGCAAAAGAGAACAGTGGGAGGAACTACGCGAAGATTTAAACAGAAACCCATGGGGTCTAGGTTATAAAATCGTTATGAAGAAACTCGGAATTAAGAATCCGGTACACGAAATGGACGAAAAAACCATGGAAAACATCGTTAAGTCACTTTTCCCGACACACGAGATAAGGGAAGACAATGCAGATACAGAAGAAACCACAAACTTCACACTGTTCACACCAGACGAACTCAGAGCAGCCGCCCGTAGCCTCCAAAACAAAAAGGCACCCGGTCCCGACGGAATACCTGCCGAGGCAATAAAGGAGATAGTGAACCAACGACCTGAGTTACTACTCAATATGTACAATTGTTGTTTAAGAGAAGGTGTGTTTCCGGAGGCATGGAAAAAACAACAACTTGTTCTCATCAGCAAGGGCAAGGGAGACCCAGGAGCTCCATCTTCATACAGACCACTCTGTATGCTAGACACGGCAGGGAAACTATTAGAGCGATTAATAAAGCCTCGGCTCGAAGAAGCTGTTCGTACTGGGGGAGGATTATCAAAGAGGCAGCATGGATTCCGTCCAGGGAAGTCCACTATTGGAGCACTGAAAGACGTAGTCGATGTAGTCGAAATGATCCCAATAGACCTCCAGGCACAGGAGCGTATGAAAATATGGACATTGAAGCAGAACGATCGCCGCGGATCATCATTGATAGAAGAAGAAAGGCAGCAGACATTTGCACACTGGCAAACGCGCTGGCACAGCGACAAACATGGAAGGTGGACGCAAAAACTCATACCAAACGTAGAGAAATGGATGAAGAGACGGAGCGGGGAAGTAAACTACTACCTAACCCAGATACTATCTGGACATGGCTACTTCAGGAAGTACCTCTACAAAATGGAGAAATGCAACTCACCATACTGTCTGTATGAAGAAACAGACACTGTAGATGATGCAGAACACACATTTTTCAAATGTATTCGCTGGTCGGAAAATCGTGAAGAGCTGGAGAAGGCTCTGGGCCCAGTAACAGTCGAAAATCTGATAGACAAGATGACGACAGACGAAGAAAGCTGGAACGCCGTGGAAAAATATAGCGAATATGTTCTAAGAACAAAGAAATTCGATTTAAAGAAATGTAATTAAAAGCGGGGGGCCAGGACGCAGGCCATGAAGTAGATGGCTGAAAAGCCAAAGTGGGATCCACCTCGAAGTAATGCGGTAGCGGTGCCGGGGTGGAAGCATTTCCCAAGAGAGATAAGGGGGGTTTTTAGTCGGTATGCCTGAACGGTGAGCCCGACATACCACGCTGGGTGACGACCCAACGTCGGATGCAAAAATGCATTTTTGCCCTCCTTTCCCCAAAAAAAAAAAAAAAAAAAAAAAAAATGTATTATTTATTATTTATTATTTATTATTTATTATTTATTATTTATTATTTATTATTTATTATTTATTATTTATTATTTATTATTTATTATTTATTATTTATTATTTATTATTTATTATTTATTATTTATTATTTATTATTTATTATTTATTATTTATTATTTATTATTTATTATTTATTATTTATTATTTATTATTTATTATTTATTATTTATTATTTATTATTTATTATTTATTATTTATTATTTATTATTTATTATTTATTATTTATTATTTATTATTTATTATTTATTATTTATTATTTATTATTTATTATTTATTATTTATTATTTATTATTTATTATTTATTATTTATTATTTATTATTTATTATTTATTATTTATTATTTATTATTTATTATTTATTATTTATTATTTATTATTTATTATTTATTATTTATTATTTATTATTTATTATTTATTATTTATTATTTATTATTTATTATTTATTATTTATTATTTATTATTTATTATTTATTATTTATTATTTATTATTTATTATTTATTATTTATTATTTATTATTTATTATTTATTATTTATTATTTATTATTTATTATTTATTATTTATTATTTATTATTTATTATTTATTATTTATTATTTATTATTTATTATTTATTATTTATTATTTATTATTTATTATTTATTATTTATTATTTATTATTTATTATTTATTATTTATTATTTATTATTTATTATTTATTATTTATTATTTATTATTTATTATTTATTATTTATTATTTATTATTTATTATTTATTATTTATTATTTATTATTTATTATTTATTATTTATTATTTATTATTTATTATTTATTATTTATTATTTATTATTTATTATTTATTATTTATTATTTATTATTTATTATTTATTATTTATTATTTATTATTTATTATTTATTATTTATTATTTATTATTTATTATTTATTATTTATTATTTATTATTTATTATTTATTATTTATTATTTATTATTTATTATTTATTATTTATTATTTATTATTTATTATTTATTATTTATTATTTATTATTTATTATTTATTATTTATTATTTATTATTTATTATTTATTATTTATTATTTATTATTTATTATTTATTATTTATTATTTATTATTTATTATTTATTATTTATTATTTATTATTTATTATTTATTATTTATTATTTATTATTTATTATTTATTATTTATTATTTATTATTTATTATTTATTATTTATTATTTATTATTTATTATTTATTATTTATTATTTATTATTTATTATTTATTATTTATTATTTATTATTTATTATTTATTATTTATTATTTATTATTTATTATTTATTATTTATTATTTATTATTTATTATTTATTATTTATTATTTATTATTTATTATTTATTATTTATTATTTATTATTTATTATTTATTATTTATTATTTATTATTTATTATTTATTATTTATTATTTATTATTTATTATTTATTATTTATTATTTATTATTTATTATTTATTATTTATTATTTATTATTTATTATTTATTATTTATTATTTATTATTTATTATTTATTATTTATTATTTATTATTTATTATTTATTATTTATTATTTATTATTTATTATTTATTATTTATTATTTATTATTTATTATTTATTATTTATTATTTATTATTTATTATTTATTATTTATTATTTATTATTTATTATTTATTATTTATTATTTATTATTTATTATTTATTATTTATTATTTATTATTTATTATTTATTATTTATTATTTATTATTTATTATTTATTATTTATTATTTATTATTTATTATTTATTATTTATTATTTATTATTTATTATTTATTATTTATTATTTATTATTTATTATTTATTATTTATTATTTATTATTTATTATTTATTATTTATTATTTATTATTTATTATTTATTATTTATTATTTATTATTTATTATTTATTATTTATTATTTATTATTTATTATTTATTATTTATTATTTATTATTTATTATTTATTATTTATTATTTATTATTTATTATTTATTATTTATTATTTATTATTTATTATTTATTATTTATTATTTATTATTTATTATTTATTATTTATTATTTATTATTTATTATTTATTATTTATTATTTATTATTTATTATTTATTATTTATTATTTATTATTTATTATTTATTATTTATTATTTATTATTTATTATTTATTATTTATTATTTATTATTTATTATTTATTATTTATTATTTATTATTTATTATTTATTATTTATTATTTATTATTTATTATTTATTATTTATTATTTATTATTTATTATTTATTATTTATTATTTATTATTTATTATTTATTATTTATTATTTATTATTTATTATTTATTATTTATTATTTATTATTTATTATTTATTATTTATTATTTATTATTTATTATTTATTATTTATTATTTATTATTTATTATTTATTATTTATTATTTATTATTTATTATTTATTATTTATTATTTATTATTTATTATTTATTATTTATTATTTATTATTTATTATTTATTATTTATTATTTATTATTTATTATTTATTATTTATTATTTATTATTTATTATTTATTATTTATTATTTATTATTTATTATTTATTATTTATTATTTATTATTTATTATTTATTATTTATTATTTATTATTTATTATTTATTATTTATTATTTATTATTTATTATTTATTATTTATTATTTATTATTTATTATTTATTATTTATTATTTATTATTTATTATTTATTATTTATTATTTATTATTTATTATTTATTATTTATTATTTATTATTTATTATTTATTATTTATTATTTATTATTTATTATTTATTATTTATTATTTATTATTTATTATTTATTATTTATTATTTATTATTTATTATTTATTATTTATTATTTATTATTTATTATTTATTATTTATTATTTATTATTTATTATTTATTATTTATTATTTATTATTTATTATTTATTATTTATTATTTATTATTTATTATTTATTATTTATTATTTATTATTTATTATTTATTATTTATTATTTATTATTTATTATTTATTATTTATTATTTATTATTTATTATTTATTATTTATTATTTATTATTTATTATTTATTATTTATTATTTATTATTTATTATTTATTATTTATTATTTATTATTTATTATTTATTATTTATTATTTATTATTTATTATTTATTATTTATTATTTATTATTTATTATTTATTATTTATTATTTATTATTTATTATTTATTATTTATTATTTATTATTTATTATTTATTATTTATTATTTATTATTTATTATTTATTATTTATTATTTATTATTTATTATTTATTATTTATTATTTATTATTTATTATTTATTATTTATTATTTATTATTTATTATTTATTATTTATTATTTATTATTTATTATTTATTATTTATTATTTATTATTTATTATTTATTATTTATTATTTATTATTTATTATTTATTATTTATTATTTATTATTTATTATTTATTATTTATTATTTATTATTTATTATTTATTATTTATTATTTATTATTTATTATTTATTATTTATTATTTATTATTTATTATTTATTATTTATTATTTATTATTTATTATTTATTATTTATTATTTATTATTTATTATTTATTATTTATTATTTATTATTTATTATTTATTATTTATTATTTATTATTTATTATTTATTATTTATTATTTATTATTTATTATTTATTATTTATTATTTATTATTTATTATTTATTATTTATTATTTATTATTTATTATTTATTATTTATTATTTATTATTTATTATTTATTATTTATTATTTATTATTTATTATTTATTATTTATTATTTATTATTTATTATTTATTATTTATTATTTATTATTTATTATTTATTATTTATTATTTATTATTTATTATTTATTATTTATTATTTATTATTTATTATTTATTATTTATTATTTATTATTTATTATTTATTATTTATTATTTATTATTTATTATTTATTATTTATTATTTATTATTTATTATTTATTATTTATTATTTATTATTTATTATTTATTATTTATTATTTATTATTTATTATTTATTATTTATTATTTATTATTTATTATTTATTATTTATTATTTATTATTTATTATTTATTATTTATTATTTATTATTTATTATTTATTATTTATTATTTATTATTTATTATTTATTATTTATTATTTATTATTTATTATTTATTATTTATTATTTATTATTTATTATTTATTATTTATTATTTATTATTTATTATTTATTATTTATTATTTATTATTTATTATTTATTATTTATTATTTATTATTTATTATTTATTATTTATTATTTATTATTTATTATTTATTATTTATTATTTATTATTTATTATTTATTATTTATTATTTATTATTTATTATTTATTATTTATTATTTATTATTTATTATTTATTATTTATTATTTATTATTTATTATTTATTATTTATTATTTATTATTTATTATTTATTATTTATTATTTATTATTTATTATTTATTATTTATTATTTATTATTTATTATTTATTATTTATTATTTATTATTTATTATTTATTATTTATTATTTATTATTTATTATTTATTATTTATTATTTATTATTTATTATTTATTATTTATTATTTATTATTTATTATTTATTATTTATTATTTATTATTTATTATTTATTATTTATTATTTATTATTTATTATTTATTATTTATTATTTATTATTTATTATTTATTATTTATTATTTATTATTTATTATTTATTATTTATTATTTATTATTTATTATTTATTATTTATTATTTATTATTTATTATTTATTATTTATTATTTATTATTTATTATTTATTATTTATTATTTATTATTTATTATTTATTATTTATTATTTATTATTTATTATTTATTATTTATTATTTATTATTTATTATTTATTATTTATTATTTATTATTTATTATTTATTATTTATTATTTATTATTTATTATTTATTATTTATTATTTATTATTTATTATTTATTATTTATTATTTATTATTTATTATTTATTATTTATTATTTATTATTTATTATTTATTATTTATTATTTATTATTTATTATTTATTATTTATTATTTATTATTTATTATTTATTATTTATTATTTATTATTTATTATTTATTATTTATTATTTATTATTTATTATTTATTATTTATTATTTATTATTTATTATTTATTATTTATTATTTATTATTTATTATTTATTATTTATTATTTATTATTTATTATTTATTATTTATTATTTATTATTTATTATTTATTATTTATTATTTATTATTTATTATTTATTATTTATTATTTATTATTTATTATTTATTATTTATTATTTATTATTTATTATTTATTATTTATTATTTATTATTTATTATTTATTATTTATTATTTATTATTTATTATTTATTATTTATTATTTATTATTTATTATTTATTATTTATTATTTATTATTTATTATTTATTATTTATTATTTATTATTTATTATTTATTATTTATTATTTATTATTTATTATTTATTATTTATTATTTATTATTTATTATTTATTATTTATTATTTATTATTTATTATTTATTATTTATTATTTATTATTTATTATTTATTATTTATTATTTATTATTTATTATTTATTATTTATTATTTATTATTTATTATTTATTATTTATTATTTATTATTTATTATTTATTATTTATTATTTATTATTTATTATTTATTATTTATTATTTATTATTTATTATTTATTATTTATTATTTATTATTTATTATTTATTATTTATTATTTATTATTTATTATTTATTATTTATTATTTATTATTTATTATTTATTATTTATTATTTATTATTTATTATTTATTATTTATTATTTATTATTTATTATTTATTATTTATTATTTATTATTTATTATTTATTATTTATTATTTATTATTTATTATTTATTATTTATTATTTATTATTTATTATTTATTATTTATTATTTATTATTTATTATTTATTATTTATTATTTATTATTTATTATTTATTATTTATTATTTATTATTTATTATTTATTATTTATTATTTATTATTTATTATTTATTATTTATTATTTATTATTTATTATTTATTATTTATTATTTATTATTTATTATTTATTATTTATTATTTATTATTTATTATTTATTATTTATTATTTATTATTTATTATTTATTATTTATTATTTATTATTTATTATTTATTATTTATTATTTATTATTTATTATTTATTATTTATTATTTATTATTTATTATTTATTATTTATTATTTATTATTTATTATTTATTATTTATTATTTATTATTTATTATTTATTATTTATTATTTATTATTTATTATTTATTATTTATTATTTATTATTTATTATTTATTATTTATTATTTATTATTTATTATTTATTATTTATTATTTATTATTTATTATTTATTATTTATTATTTATTATTTATTATTTATTATTTATTATTTATTATTTATTATTTATTATTTATTATTTATTATTTATTATTTATTATTTATTATTTATTATTTATTATTTATTATTTATTATTTATTATTTATTATTTATTATTTATTATTTATTATTTATTATTTATTATTTATTATTTATTATTTATTATTTATTATTTATTATTTATTATTTATTATTTATTATTTATTATTTATTATTTATTATTTATTATTTATTATTTATTATTTATTATTTATTATTTATTATTTATTATTTATTATTTATTATTTATTATTTATTATTTATTATTTATTATTTATTATTTATTATTTATTATTTATTATTTATTATTTATTATTTATTATTTATTATTTATTATTTATTATTTATTATTTATTATTTATTATTTATTATTTATTATTTATTATTTATTATTTATTATTTATTATTTATTATTTATTATTTATTATTTATTATTTATTATTTATTATTTATTATTTATTATTTATTATTTATTATTTATTATTTATTATTTATTATTTATTATTTATTATTTATTATTTATTATTTATTATTTATTATTTATTATTTATTATTTATTATTTATTATTTATTATTTATTATTTATTATTTATTATTTATTATTTATAATTTATTATTTAAGTTACGGCGAGCATGCAGCGGATGTAACCGAAAAAGGTGCTGACGATGCATCTAGCACTTGCACGCGTATCCGGTGCATACCGGCGAGCGTGAGAACATTGGCGTGCTTAAAAGAATGCAGCGTAAGCAGTAATTAAGTTTAGCTTTATTTTAATGATAAAAATGTAATAAGTTTTTAGTTCAGTTTAGGATGTGGTCGCGAGCAGTCTTATTTTAATAGTATTAATCAATTAATAAACTTGTGTATGTACAATAAAAACTCTCTTTGATTGGTGAGGATAAATGTTGGGCCAGTTGGCGGCCCAACAAGTATTTTTTTAAGTGCTGTCAGGACGACAGCTCTAACTGGCGCCCGAGCACGGACCCGATAAAAAAGCGGGTACCTTAATGAGGTCCTGTGGCGTAAAATGGTTACAAATTAATTAAGTGAAAAACTTGTGTGTGTTAATCTTTAAAATTAATCTAAAAAATAAAATAAATTGCAAATAACATATTATATCTTTATCCTGCGTTCATGCGTAGTACTTCTTGGGGAAATTACCCAAGGAAACAACAGCGTCTATACAACTTAGAAGTTGAAAATTTCGAAGAGGAAGTGAGAGGCGACGACAACAACAATATAGAAAGCGAGGAAAATTTTATGGAAAGCGCCTCTCCAGCCTTCCATATATAGAGTATTTCACAAAAAATGGAAAAGCATTAAATTTTTTGATAGATACTGGGGCAAACAAAAATTTTATTAAAGAAACTTTAGATGCCGGCTCCAGCCTTCCATATATAGAGTATTTCACAAAAAATGGAAAAGCATTAAATTTTTTGATAGATACTGGGGCAAACAAAAATTTTATTAAAGAAACTTTAGATGCCGGCTGTATTGCCTTGCAAACCCCTTTCTGAGTTCATTCAGCCGCAGGCAATATTACAATTAACCTCACATTAATAGGGAGATTTTTCAAAAAGTTTGGAAATAACAACTTTATTACATTTTCGTGTTACCGGGTCTTTCATCTTTCGATGGAATAATTGGAGATGACATACTTAAAGAATTAGAGGCAGTTATTGACCGCAAAAAGAACATTTTGTTTTTAAGTCCTAATATAAGTATTCCTATAAATAATAAGATTTCTGAACAAATACATTTCATAATAAATGACCAAACGACGGACAACGCTAAAACTACAATACATAAACTGATAAAAAATATGAATCTCTTTTCGAACCGATACAAGCTGGAGAATCTGTTAGAACCAATGTACTCGGCGAAATAAAAACTACAACTCAAGAACCAATATATACTTAAAGTTACCCATACCCTGTGTGTATGAGGGAAGAGGTCGAAAAACAAATCAATGAATTACTATCCGAAGGCATCATTCGACCTTCCAAAAGCCCTTATAACTCACCAATATGGATTGTTCCTAAAAAGCCATGACGTATGTTCTGAAGGTATTAAAGCCGACCAAAAAAAGGTAACAGCCATTCAAAAAATCCTTCCTCCCGATAACTTAAAAGACTTAAAAAGGTTTTTAGGAATGACCTCATACTATCGCAAATTCATTTGCGACTACGCAAAGGTCGCGAAGCCACTCACAAATTTGACGAGAGAACAAAATGCTCAGATAAAAGCAAATCAGCCGAAAAAAGTTCCCATCGAATTAAAAGGTGACGAAGTGAAAGCCTTTGAGACTTTGAAAATAATGTTAGCTTCATCCGAAGTTCTAATTTTTCCAAATTTTAAAGAACCATTTAAGTTAACAACTGACGCGTCAAATTACGCAATAGGAGCAGTATTGTCTCAGGGAAAACCTGATCAAGACAGACCTATCGCATACATCTCCCGTTCCCTTAATTCAACTGAGGAAAATTATGCGACGAATGAAAAGGAAATGCTTGCCATAGTTTGAGCCCTCGACAACTGAAGGTCATATATTTATGGCTCGAGCAAAATACGCATTTTCACTGATCATCAACCAGTTACTTATGCATTGGGAAATAGAAACTACAATGCTAAATTAAAGAGGTGGAAAGAGCGTATCGAGGAGTATAATCACGAATTGATTAACAAACCAGGTAAATCAAATTTTGTTGCTGACGCTCTTTCGATGCTCAAAACTGAGGCAAACGATTTAGGTTCTTCCACGGAAACCGCAAGCGAAGGAGACTCCTGCACCAATACAGCTTCTGAGGGTAATTCTTGTACTGATACGGCCAGGGAGACCAGAGAGCCGATTGAACCAGTCGACATACAATCAAACGCAGTTACAGCGCACAGCGCAGAACAGGATTCATCGGATTTGATCCCAAACGTCGAAGTTCCCATCAATGTATTTCGAAACCAACTAATTTTTCAAGAAAAAGCTGAATTACTTTCCCATGAGACGCCTCACCCTGAATTTAATAGATTCTATATTTCAAATCCATATTTTGCCAAAAATGACCTCATATGTTTGTTGAGAGAATATCTTAACCCTAATTTGGTTAACGGAATCAAAATACCGGAACAATATTTGGCTCTGTTACAGGAAATTTACTTATCAAATTTTAATAAATATAAAATAGGCGTGACACAAGGAGTAGTGGAAGATGTCGAAAACGAAGAACACAGATTCCACATCATCGAGACAGAGCATAGGAGAGCGCATCGAAATGCAAAGGAAAACAAAGCCCAAATTCTCGAACGATATTATTTCCCACAAATGAATGCTTTGACTAAAGAATATGCTTCAAACTGTGACATTTGTAAGGCGAACAAATATGACAGGCGACCTGTGCAACCTGAACTTCAACCGACACCCGTACCAACCTATCCCACAGAAATACTCCATCTCGACATTATGGAAATTCAAAATGAAAAATTCATTACATGTATTGACAAATTTTTCAGATTCGCAAAATTCTTCCACATTAAAGATCGATCCGTTTTACACCTCAGGGAAAAACTCATTAAGGTTTTACATTTTTTTTTCAGTTCCCAAGATTATGGTCACCGACAATGTAGGTGTAATTATGATAGTTAGGATTATCAAAATTATAGTCGGTCTAAGCCGACTATAAATACCCTACACATATGTGTGGTTACCATTCAAAGTGGTATATAGGTCATGAGGGTATACGAATCCTGAAAATAACTACAAACTTTCCATCCCTGAAGATTTTTCTTTCATTTGATACCCATATTTACAAATGGGTAGGTATACCGAATTTCGGTTTTTTTTTGTGAACCACAAGTCTTTTCGCCGGAAAACATTATTATCATGTATTTGAGCATGATATCAATATATATTTGACCAAAAAAGTTTTCCTAAGCACGTATAGATAAAAATTGATCTTTATATGTACATTTTATATGAGGTATTTGAACATAAGTGGTCGGATCATAGGTCACAATTGACCGATCTCGCCAATTTTTTCGCACATACAGCGTAGGTATATTAGTAATCTAAGTTATAAGTTTCATTTATCTAGCTTTTCAATTTTAAAAGTAGTAGGGATTTCAACAGACAGACAGACGGACAGACAGACGGACAGACAGACGGACAGACGGACATCGCTAAATCGACTCAGGAGGTCATGCTGATCAAGAATATATATACTTTTCCATACCGGAGATGCTTCCTTCTGGGTGTTACAAACGGCGTACCAAACTGAATATACCCTTTCACTCTTAGTGTAGGGTATAAAAACCGAGTGATATTTTTTTTAACAGGACAGAGAGAATAAATTACCAAAACTTAACAAATTTTCGTGCCAAGGTAAATTCCGACCTAAGAGGTTTAATTGAAAAGAAATTATTGCTCCAAAACGAAAAAGCAACATTTTTAGGCCAGGCGAGACAATATTTGTCGCAATAAAAGGCATTAAGGGAAAGCATAAGGCTCTTTTCAGACAAGAGATAGTCAAGAAAAACAATAAAGTTACTGTTCTGACGGTTAGCGGAAAGAGGGTTCACAAATCTCACATCAAAAATATAAACGCAAAGAAACATTTACATAGCAATTAACTCCTCAATATCTTAAAACTGAAAACAAGGGATGTCTAACTTTATAAGAAAAAATTCATTAAAATGTTTCACATACATTTAATTTTTTAAATAATTATAAAAAAAAGGGGGAGTGTAAACTCATTATTTACTATAAAATAAAAAGTATGGTATTAAATCAATTAGATCATTAACCATTAGATTTTTATTACTTTATAATTAATCATAATAATATATTAAAAGATATCAACGGCCACGTCAACTTATTGTAAATCCAATAAATAATATAAATTCTTTTAGATTTTTTAGATTCTCGCATCATTCAAAAATAACAAATACTTAAACCTATTATAAATCTAATAATTAGTGAACATTCTTTTAGTAACAGTAGTAGAAAATAATGTATTTATATAAACTTTCAGACTAATCCTGATAGCTGCTGCAGACGCGTTGCATGTTTTCTGTTACAATACACCCGTGGTTACCGTTCGAGACGGGACAGCCTGGATAACTAACGGATATTTCCAGCTCGTCCATACCATCGATCTACAACATTACGCAGATGCCGTTGCTGATACGGAGAAGGTTATTCAACTGGATGTTAAAGAAGAAGGGTTACGTCTGATCCTTGAATTCCATCTGGCCCAGACTAAAGAGAGGCTCGACGAGTTACGAAGACATAGACATAGAGCACTACGGTCAATTAATTGGATTGGATCTGCCTGGAAGTGGTTGGCAGGTTCACCCGATGCCACCGATTGGGATAAAATTTTGCAAAGTCAAGCAGCCATAGTCGAAAATAATAATGATCAAATTAAAAACAACAGCCGGGTTTTAGCAACATCAAGCGAACTCATAAGCAGGGTCAACGAAATGGTGGACCGCCCTAACAACATGATTGAGGATACCACCTGCTCAACAAAATCCTTATACTGAAAGAAGGTGTCAATGAAGTAGTCAGAGCTTGTCAAATGGCTAAAAAGGGAATAGTCAACAGTAATTTGCTAGACGCGATACTGAACGAAACTCAAGTGGACCTTGATTATTCGAAATTGCTATTGAACCACAACGAGACATATGGTCTAATCGATGATTGCTTAGTCATTGGAAACGCATCAGTATGCAGTATGACATCTTTGGAAAAACTTGATGAAAATTCGTGCATCCCCAGAGCTCTCAAGGGAGGCAACGCACAGTGCAGATACAAGCTCAATAAAAAAGAAATTGTGGAGCTTTTGAACGAGAACACTCTGTTCCTAACGAATTTCAGAGGTGAACTTAAAACAGAAAATTCATCCCGAAAACTGAATGGGACATTCGTCATCCAACTAAACAATGAAATCATAACGAGACATTCTCACTGCATTCTTCAATAACTTCCCAGGTGTTACCAGCGGTACTGACTAATTTCTCTAACCAAGGTACCAAGGTCAAGATAGACTACGTCCATGAGATCAGTCTCAAAAACATCGCTCGGATGGGACAATTGGTTAATCGACTAAATCAGTCAACTGTCACAGATTTGACAACGCTGATCCTGATATTCTTTGCTATCGTTTTATTTTGGCAAAAGGTTACGAAGAAGGCACACATACCACAACTTCAACTCCATGCAGCTCACCTACCACCGATCATCGAGGCCCGCAGCACATTCTATAACTAGATCTGCGGGACGCAGATATTTAAAGGGGGAGGAGTTACGGCGACCATGCAGCGGGTGTAACCGAAAAAGGTGCTGACGATTCGTCTAGCTTTCACGCGTATCCGGTGCATACCGGCGAGCGTGAGAACATTAGCGCGCTTAAAAGAATGCAGCTTAAGCAGTAATTAAGTTAGGCCTTATTTAAATGATAAAAATGTAATAAGTTTTTAGTTCAGTTTAGGACGCGGTCGCGAGCAGTCTTATTTTAATAGTATTAATCAATTAATAAACATGTGTATGTACAATAAAAACTCTCTTTGATTGGTGAGGATAAAAGTTGGGACAGTTGGCGGCCCAACATGTATTTTTTTAAGTGCTGTCAGGACGACAGCTCTAACTTTTATTATTTATTATTTATTATTTATTATTTATTATTTATTATTTATTATTTATTATTTATTATTTATTATTTATTATTTATTATTTATTATTTATTATTTATTATTTATTATTTATTATTTATTATTTATTATTTATTATTTATTATTTATTATTTATTATTTATTATTTATTATTTATTATTTATTATTTATTATTTATTATTTATTATTTATTATTTATTATTTATTATTTATTATTTATTATTTATTATTTATTATTTATTATTTATTATTTATTATTTATTATTTATTATTTATTATTTATTATTTATTATTTATTATTTATTATTTATTATTTATTATTTATTATTTATTATTTATTATTTATTATTTATTATTTATTATTTATTATTTATTATTTATTATTTATTATTTATTATTTATTATTTATTATTTATTATTTATTATTTATTATTTATTATTTATTATTTATTATTTATTATTTATTATTTATTATTTATTATTTATTATTTATTATTTATTATTTATTATTTATTATTTATTATTTATTATTTATTATTTATTATTTATTATTTATTATTTATTATTTATTATTTATTATTTATTATTTATTATTTATTATTTATTATTTATTATTTATTATTTATTATTTATTATTTATTATTTATTATTTATTATTTATTATTTATTATTTATTATTTATTATTTATTATTTATTATTTATTATTTATTATTTATTATTTATTATTTATTATTTATTATTTATTATTTATTATTTATTATTTATTATTTATTATTTATTATTTATTATTTATTATTTATTATTTATTATTTATTATTTATTATTTATTATTTATTATTTATTATTTATTATTTATTATTTATTATTTATTATTTATTATTTATTATTTATTATTTATTATTTATTATTTATTATTTATTATTTATTATTTATTATTTATTATTTATTATTTATTATTTATTATTTATTATTTATTATTTATTATTTATTATTTATTATTTATTATTTATTATTTATTATTTATTATTTATTATTTATTATTTATTATTTATTATTTATTATTTATTATTTATTATTTATTATTTATTATTTATTATTTATTATTTATTATTTATTATTTATTATTTATTATTTATTATTTATTATTTATTATTTATTATTTATTATTTATTATTTATTATTTATTATTTATTATTTATTATTTATTATTTATTATTTATTATTTATTATTTATTATTTATTATTTATTATTTATTATTTATTATTTATTATTTATTATTTATTATTTATTATTTATTATTTATTATTTATTATTTATTATTTATTATTTATTATTTATTATTTATTATTTATTATTTATTATTTATTATTTATTATTTATTATTTATTATTTATTATTTATTATTTATTATTTATTATTTATTATTTATTATTTATTATTTATTATTTATTATTTATTATTTATTATTTATTATTTATTATTTATTATTTATTATTTATTATTTATTATTTATTATTTATTATTTATTATTTATTATTTATTATTTATTATTTATTATTTATTATTTATTATTTATTATTTATTATTTATTATTTATTATTTATTATTTATTATTTATTATTTATTATTTATTATTTATTATTTATTATTTATTATTTATTATTTATTATTTATTATTTATTATTTATTATTTATTATTTATTATTTATTATTTATTATTTATTATTTATTATTTATTATTTATTATTTATTATTTATTATTTATTATTTATTATTTATTATTTATTATTTATTATTTATTATTTATTATTTATTATTTATTATTTATTATTTATTATTTATTATTTATTATTTATTATTTATTATTTATTATTTATTATTTATTATTTATTATTTATTATTTATTATTTATTATTTATTATTTATTATTTATTATTTATTATTTATTATTTATTATTTATTATTTATTATTTATTATTTATTATTTATTATTTATTATTTATTATTTATTATTTATTATTTATTATTTATTATTTATTATTTATTATTTATTATTTATTATTTATTATTTATTATTTATTATTTATTATTTATTATTTATTATTTATTATTTATTATTTATTATTTATTATTTATTATTTATTATTTATTATTTATTATTTATTATTTATTATTTATTATTTATTATTTATTATTTATTATTTATTATTTATTATTTATTATTTATTATTTATTATTTATTATTTATTATTTATTATTTATTATTTATTATTTATTATTTATTATTTATTATTTATTATTTATTATTTATTATTTATTATTTATTATTTATTATTTATTATTTATTATTTATTATTTATTATTTATTATTTATTATTTATTATTTATTATTTATTATTTATTATTTATTATTTATTATTTATTATTTATTATTTATTATTTATTATTTATTATTTATTATTTATTATTTATTATTTATTATTTATTATTTATTATTTATTATTTATTATTTATTATTTATTATTTATTATTTATTATTTATTATTTATTATTTATTATTTATTATTTATTATTTATTATTTATTATTTATTATTTATTATTTATTATTTATTATTTATTATTTATTATTTATTATTTATTATTTATTATTTATTATTTATTATTTATTATTTATTATTTATTATTTATTATTTATTATTTATTATTTATTATTTATTATTTATTATTTATTATTTATTATTTATTATTTATTATTTATTATTTATTATTTATTATTTATTATTTATTATTTATTATTTATTATTTATTATTTATTATTTATTATTTATTATTTATTATTTATTATTTATTATTTATTATTTATTATTTATTATTTATTATTTATTATTTATTATTTATTATTTATTATTTATTATTTATTATTTATTATTTATTATTTATTATTTATTATTTATTATTTATTATTTATTATTTATTATTTATTATTTATTATTTATTATTTATTATTTATTATTTATTATTTATTATTTATTATTTATTATTTATTATTTATTATTTATTATTTATTATTTATTATTTATTATTTATTATTTATTATTTATTATTTATTATTTATTATTTATTATTTATTATTTATTATTTATTATTTATTATTTATTATTTATTATTTATTATTTATTATTTATTATTTATTATTTATTATTTATTATTTATTATTTATTATTTATTATTTATTATTTATTATTTATTATTTATTATTTATTATTTATTATTTATTATTTATTATTTATTATTTATTATTTATTATTTATTATTTATTATTTATTATTTATTATTTATTATTTATTATTTATTATTTATTATTTATTATTTATTATTTATTATTTATTATTTATTATTTATTATTTATTATTTATTATTTATTATTTATTATTTATTATTTATTATTTATTATTTATTATTTATTATTTATTATTTATTATTTATTATTTATTATTTATTATTTATTATTTATTATTTATTATTTATTATTTATTATTTATTATTTATTATTTATTATTTATTATTTATTATTTATTATTTATTATTTATTATTTATTATTTATTATTTATTATTTATTATTTATTATTTATTATTTATTATTTATTATTTATTATTTATTATTTATTATTTATTATTTATTATTTATTATTTATTATTTATTATTTATTATTTATTATTTATTATTTATTATTTATTATTTATTATTTATTATTTATTATTTATTATTTATTATTTATTATTTATTATTTATTATTTATTATTTATTATTTATTATTTATTATTTATTATTTATTATTTATTATTTATTATTTATTATTTATTATTTATTATTTATTATTTATTATTTATTATTTATTATTTATTATTTATTATTTATTATTTATTATTTATTATTTATTATTTATTATTTATTATTTATTATTTATTATTTATTATTTATTATTTATTATTTATTATTTATTATTTATTATTTATTATTTATTATTTATTATTTATTATTTATTATTTATTATTTATTATTTATTATTTATTATTTATTATTTATTATTTATTATTTATTATTTATTATTTATTATTTATTATTTATTATTTATTATTTATTATTTATTATTTATTATTTATTATTTATTATTTATTATTTATTATTTATTATTTATTATTTATTATTTATTATTTATTATTTATTATTTATTATTTATTATTTATTATTTATTATTTATTATTTATTATTTATTATTTATTATTTATTATTTATTATTTATTATTTATTATTTATTATTTATTATTTATTATTTATTATTTATTATTTATTATTTATTATTTATTATTTATTATTTATTATTTATTATTTATTATTTATTATTTATTATTTATTATTTATTATTTATTATTTATTATTTATTATTTATTATTTATTATTTATTATTTATTATTTATTATTTATTATTTATTATTTATTATTTATTATTTATTATTTATTATTTATTATTTATTATTTATTATTTATTATTTATTATTTATTATTTATTATTTATTATTTATTATTTATTATTTATTATTTATTATTTATTATTTATTATTTATTATTTATTATTTATTATTTATTATTTATTATTTATTATTTATTATTTATTATTTATTATTTATTATTTATTATTTATTATTTATTATTTATTATTTATTATTTATTATTTATTATTTATTATTTATTATTTATTATTTATTATTTATTATTTATTATTTATTATTTATTATTTATTATTTATTATTTATTATTTATTATTTATTATTTATTATTTATTATTTATTATTTATTATTTATTATTTATTATTTATTATTTATTATTTATTATTTATTATTTATTATTTATTATTTATTATTTATTATTTATTATTTATTATTTATTATTTATTATTTATTATTTATTATTTATTATTTATTATTTATTATTTATTATTTATTATTTATTATTTATTATTTATTATTTATTATTTATTATTTATTATTTATTATTTATTATTTATTATTTATTATTTATTATTTATTATTTATTATTTATTATTTATTATTTATTATTTATTATTTATTATTTATTATTTATTATTTATTATTTATTATTTATTATTTATTATTTATTATTTATTATTTATTATTTATTATTTATTATTTATTATTTATTATTTATTATTTATTATTTATTATTTATTATTTATTATTTATTATTTATTATTTATTATTTATTATTTATTATTTATTATTTATTATTTATTATTTATTATTTATTATTTATTATTTATTATTTATTATTTATTATTTATTATTTATTATTTATTATTTATTATTTATTATTTATTATTTATTATTTATTATTTATTATTTATTATTTATTATTTATTATTTATTATTTATTATTTATTATTTATTATTTATTATTTATTATTTATTATTTATTATTTATTATTTATTATTTATTATTTATTATTTATTATTTATTATTTATTATTTATTATTTATTATTTATTATTTATTATTTATTATTTATTATTTATTATTTATTATTTATTATTTATTATTTATTATTTATTATTTATTATTTATTATTTATTATTTATTATTTATTATTTATTATTTATTATTTATTATTTATTATTTATTATTTATTATTTATTATTTATTATTTATTATTTATTATTTATTATTTATTATTTATTATTTATTATTTATTATTTATTATTTATTATTTATTATTTATTATTTATTATTTATTATTTATTATTTATTATTTATTATTTATTATTTATTATTTATTATTTATTATTTATTATTTATTATTTATTATTTATTATTTATTATTTATTATTTATTATTTATTATTTATTATTTATTATTTATTATTTATTATTTATTATTTATTATTTATTATTTATTATTTATTATTTATTATTTATTATTTATTATTTATTATTTATTATTTATTATTTATTATTTATTATTTATTATTTATTATTTATTATTTATTATTTATTATTTATTATTTATTATTTATTATTTATTATTTATTATTTATTATTTATTATTTATTATTTATTATTTATTATTTATTATTTATTATTTATTATTTATTATTTATTATTTATTATTTATTATTTATTATTTATTATTTATTATTTATTATTTATTATTTATTATTTATTATTTATTATTTATTATTTATTATTTATTATTTATTATTTATTATTTATTATTTATTATTTATTATTTATTATTTATTATTTATTATTTATTATTTATTATTTATTATTTATTATTTATTATTTATTATTTATTATTTATTATTTATTATTTATTATTTATTATTTATTATTTATTATTTATTATTTATTATTTATTATTTATTATTTATTATTTATTATTTATTATTTATTATTTATTATTTATTATTTATTATTTATTATTTATTATTTATTATTTATTATTTATTATTTATTATTTATTATTTATTATTTATTATTTATTATTTATTATTTATTATTTATTATTTATTATTTATTATTTATTATTTATTATTTATTATTTATTATTTATTATTTATTATTTATTATTTATTATTTATTATTTATTATTTATTATTTATTATTTATTATTTATTATTTATTATTTATTATTTATTATTTATTATTTATTATTTATTATTTATTATTTATTATTTATTATTTATTATTTATTATTTATTATTTATTATTTATTATTTATTATTTATTATTTATTATTTATTATTTATTATTTATTATTTATTATTTATTATTTATTATTTATTATTTATTATTTATTATTTATTATTTATTATTTATTATTTATTATTTATTATTTATTATTTATTATTTATTATTTATTATTTATTATTTATTATTTATTATTTATTATTTATTATTTATTATTTATTATTTATTATTTATTATTTATTATTTATTATTTATTATTTATTATTTATTATTTATTATTTATTATTTATTATTTATTATTTATTATTTATTATTTATTATTTATTATTTATTATTTATTATTTATTATTTATTATTTATTATTTATTATTTATTATTTATTATTTATTATTTATTATTTATTATTTATTATTTATTATTTATTATTTATTATTTATTATTTATTATTTATTATTTATTATTTATTATTTATTATTTATTATTTATTATTTATTATTTATTATTTATTATTTATTATTTATTATTTATTATTTATTATTTATTATTTATTATTTATTATTTATTATTTATTATTTATTATTTATTATTTATTATTTATATTTTATTATATTTTTAATATTTATCATTGCATATTTATTAAAGGAAATAGTATAATATATACAAAACTGTAAGTATGTACGTTAATAATATTATGAAAAAAAAGGATAATTGTTTAATATGCTTGTTTATTAAATGGATTGAGTAATTCACCAATATGCTAGAATTATATCTAAACTAATCCCAAATCTATTTCTTAATCCAAATTCAGAATTCGGTTCATATCCACTTTAATTCCGCTGACCAGATACTGATGGTAAACCAACAGTCATAGAAGTAATCTCATCGCTCTGACTCAAAACACCTAAAGAAATATCAATACTCCTTTGGACATATTTTGGTATCAACTTCAATACTTTTTCTGCAAAAAAGCAGTATGTCATGGAAACAAAAGTATCACAATAGTATGTCATGGAAACTATCTTCGTTGGTTTAAATATCCTGACAGGTTGTCGAATATTGATTGAAAAGTCTCCACTCAAAGCACTTTCCAAAATAGACCTCCGCTGCTCCAATTTAAACGACGATGTCACGGAGCAGGTTTTTGAAGATATCCTCCGCAACTCCTTCGTTATAGAAATCTCAAAGACTTCCGATACCAGAATATTAGAATATGAATTTTCTGAAAATTGGGACCTCACCCTGGCAAGATCACAAATTAAAAAATGAATTAGTCCTCCTTTCCAATATTTTTTGTATATATTGCTCCAACGTGTTGCCTTTATTCTCGAACGAATGGTGAGATAAGAAGTGAATCATCCTTTTAAATGCCATGGGTTTACAATATCTGTACAGCTCTATCCCACTAGACGTCCGGGTGATCGAAATATCTAAAAATGATATTGTGGGCTGATGATACGCATCCTCCTCACGGTCAAGAGTCAACCGCAAACTGGTGACTTCCTCAAATGTTGGTTGAAATGATGCGGCCTATTCAGGACGCATATATAGTAGAAAAACGTCCATGTACTTCACCAATAGCATGTTTAATTGAAGTAAATAGTCCAACATAACTGTAGCAAGAAGTCCTGAATCACAGGACCCTGTGGTAATCCACACACTTGTTTATATACCCGCCCAAGGTATGAAACATATGGCACTACCTCCAATGTAAAACGCAAACAGGTCTTCAATAACGGGATTGAAATTGAACATTTTTTTTGAACCAATCGCTCTCAGCCATTTCAACTATCAAGGTTATTATACGGAAGCTATTCATGGTTGTATACATGTCAATGACATCGAACTTCAAAAATTTATAACCTTCTAGAAATGGCATAGTTAGAATTTCATGAGCAGCCGTTATAATATTCCTCAAGTTATTTTTCAACAATAAGGGCTGCAAAACAGCCTGCAATGACTTTTTTTTATCGGATATGTCACCCATCGAAATGTACCACATATTTGTAGGTCTACAAGGGTTTTCTGGTTTGTGAATTTCACAACCCCATACAAATATGGCAACCTGACATTTTCATCGGTATAACCACACATAAACCTGTAATTTTTGGCAGAAAACGGCCGTAACGCAACATCGACAGCATTATATGCGATTTTCAGGCTATTACAGATTCCCTTTAATGTGTTCATAACTATTTTTTTCTGCTTTATAAATGACTCAGTCGACACCTCCTTATATACACCATTGTTGAGACCCAGGCAGCCATTTTTCTCTATAATCAACTGTCAGCATGATAATGCTGCATTTGTCTTTATCAGCCTGCACAATACTGACATCCGGGTTCGAATCCATAAATTTCTTTGTCCCTTCCAATAAATAACGGATCATGAGAACCTTATATTCAGAAGTAGACGAACCCCACAACAGACCTGTTAAGTGCGTGTAATGCTCTACAATCAACTTGCGGAAACACGAGTCAGGATCCAATTGTCCCACATTTGACATAATAACAATATAAATAAAGTGTGTAGTCTCCGCATAATCCAAAACTGCTGGCAAATGGGGGGGGGACCAATTTTGGGACCCCAGCTTAAAAAAGTTTCAACCTCACTCGAAGCCTTTATGGTCGATAAATTTTTAAATCCACCAGTAATCTTCCCAGGAATAGTATATGCGACCATAGGAACTGATTTAAAGAGCAAGTCGGCCATTATAATTGGTGAAGAAGCCATTGTTTATTATTTTAGTTTTTGTTATTCTCTAAAGCAAAAAAAAATAATTGTCTGTTCACTCAGACTTATAAATTCAGACTATAAGTAAAATTAATATTGGATTGACATTCATTACCCTACATTCAAAAGTCATTAAGTTTCACATAAAAAATAAAAACAATATTCTGAAAGTTCTGAACAAAATTAAATAATATTTTATATTATTAATATTTTATTTGTTAATTTTTTAGTATTTATCATAAAAATTCATCATCAACACCCCAGATAAATTACTTTTAGCCCACAAGGTGTGCAATTCAGATGCATTTTCTGATCCTTATTGCCTTTTAGAATAGCTAAAAAGCATCAAAGCGATCATGACCAGGTCTTTCGTTCCACTTTAGGGAAATTCGCGGGGTGAGATTTTAGAATTTTATTTTAGCGAATTGTATCCTCTCTCACCTCAAAACTTACATTTAATTACCAATAGATTCTTTATATCTATTGATATTCTTTAATTGATAACTCTATAATTGTTAATGCCTTTCAATACAAAACCAATAAGATCGATTCAAAATTTCTTATCACATTGCATGTATTGCGGTTTCCTGAAAAATTTTGACAAACAAAAATGTATCTTTTTACATCAAATATTTTATTTTTCCAGTGTATATACGAAACGAAGCAGCATCATCGTGCTCACTTGAGCAGGCTTGACTGATACGATCGACTTATATTTCAGTGTTGCCACTTTCTGATTAATTCTACAAAAGCGTGCATTTTTTATCTCATTGTATAATGTTTGTGTATTTTATTACGTAACTTCAATTTGAATTACAATTATTATAATCTGATAATAATCAAATATAAAAAATACAAGATTTCCAATAAATATTTTTTTTATTTATATTACATGAAATTTATCTAATGATTATTTCATATTTAAATATAAAAATATAGAGATGGCGACCCTGTGCTCTACTCATAAGTCAATGCTGTCGCTAATTTGTGGTAAGCAAGTTACTTTTGAGCAAGCCTACCACTTCTTTTAACAAGAATGCTTCAATTCATATTTTATAAATTGTCAAAGAATTGGAGTTATTTTCGTTTTAAATCACAAAGATTTAAAAAAATAAATCGAAGGATGTTCCGTGGCCACCAAAATCTTACTTTTGAGCAAGCCTTCCACTTCTTTTATCAAGAATGCTTCAATTCATATTTTATAAATTGTCAAAGAATTGGAGTTATTTTCGTTTTAAATAACAAAGGTTTAAATAAATAAATCGAAAAATTTCAAACCACTTAAAATTTAAATATGTTTTACTTCAAATCTTGAGTGTTAAAAATTATTTGAGTGTGTTTTGCTTCAAGTCTTGAGTGAGAAAAATGATTTGAGTAATTGTAAATCGATGTTGTCGCTAATTTGTGGTAAGCAAGTTACTTTTGAGCAAGCCTACCACTTATTTGAACAAGAATGCTTCAATTCATATTTTATAAATTGTCAAAGCATTGGAGTTATTTTCGTTTTAAATCACAAAGATTTAAAAAAAATAAATCGAAGATGGATGTTCCGTGGCCACCAAAATCTTACTTTTGAGCAAGCCTAATAATCGAGAATTTTCAAACCACTTAAAATTTATATTTGTTTTACTTCAAATCTTGAGTGTAAAAAATTATTTGAGTGTGTTTTGCTTAAAGTCTTGAGTGAGAAAAATGATTTGAGTGATTGCAAAATCATTTGTGTTTATTTGAGTGATTGCAAAATCATTTGTGTTTATGCAGCAACCAAATGATTTGACAAATGATTTTTTATTTTTGGAATTGAATCATTTGATTTGAAAACTGATTGCAGTTTTTTTGTGATTCATTCTCAAGACTAAAATGAACAGGTGTTTTAAATCACTGAATTAAAACTTATTTCAAAATCTTGTGACATTGCTTGATATTTCAAGCAATCCAATGATTTGAAAAGTGATTGCAACTTAAGATGATTCAATCTGTAAATGATTCTAACAGAGATTTAAAAAAAGATTTTATTTTAACAAACTGAATGAATTAAACAGAATGTAATTTAATATTTCAGTAACAGAGATTTGTTCCAATCAGTAATTGAATTGGTGTTAATGATTGTTTTTTCACATTACCAAATCATATGCATATATTTTTGGGACTGAATCAGCAATAGATTGAAACATTCACGGCTCTGATAAATATATTCTAAAATATTCACTAGCAGTTCGAACTCTTTTAGATGGATGTTCCATGTCGTCAATATAGGATCTCGCAATGACCCCTTTAACCGTATTAGGGTACATGCGAAGTTGATCGATGCATTGAACTTTAAAACACCTACGAGCCACTATTATAAACGTTACCAAACCACTATACGAATGTTATGCTGGCAGATCCACCGTTTTTTACTTCCTGTGCAGTTGCACTTAAATCCGGCTCTGACGTTTACCATAAAGTGATTCGCTGTGAGCTGATCAACCATATATATTGTTTACGTAAAACGTAAGCACGATGTGTTTGAACACGCCCGCCGGACCCACTCGTTGCAGTGAAACTCGTTGCAATTAGTTTTGACGTTTAAGTACAAGATCGACTCACTCGTATCGTTTATAATACACCGAGCGCACTCAATCGACCCGTCTTCGGACATTTGTAGTTTTAAATAATATATAAAACCCGTCAACGCGACAAACCCGGTCGCGACAACAATCAATTAAACACAGACTCTACAATCAACACAAATTCACAACAACAACAGGAAGGAATATCACAGAACTTCAACGAAGACAGCGAAGGAATTTCACAACTCAACACAACAACATTACATTACATTTTAAATCCTTCACGCCAACCCGTTCATCACCCGAACATTTGGTTCGATCGAGCAACGGATTGTCCCGACCCGCATGAAACAATAAAAATTTGGAATTTAATTTGTAATTGACCCGACCCACATACATATATTCGTTCAAATACTCGAAAAACCCGGTTATTAAATGTTCGAGCTACCCGGGTAATTTGTTCGAGCTATTCGAGTAGCTCGTTTGTTCGAGTAGCTCGTTTGTTCGAGTAGCTCGATTACTCGTTCGTTGATCGAGTAGCTCGATCGTTGTTCGAGATTCGAGTAGCTCGTTCGTTCGTTCGTTTGTTCGATTGACGATTGTTCATTTGATCGCTTGTTAATTTGTCTGTCCGTTCGTTTGCTTGATGTGGTAGTTGGTCGGAAGTGGTTGGAAAAAAGTGGGTGGACAAAAGTGGGTGTGAAAAAGTGGGCGGAAAGTGATAAAAAGACCGAAAAAAATTTTATTGCAGAAATCGGTAGCAGACATCAAGGGAAATCGAATGGTACCACTCTCAGTGGTCCCTGACCCCCAAAAGGGGGTCAAAAACCCCCTTAATTAAGTTAAGCTTTACTTTAATAATAAAAATGTAATAAGTTTTTAGTTCAGTTTAGGATGTGGTCGCGAGCAGTCTTATTTTAATAGTATTAATCAATTAATAAACTTGTGTATGTACAATAAAAACTCTCTTTGATTGGTGAGGATAAAAGTTGGGACAGTTGGCGGCCCAACATGTATTTTTTTAAGTGCTGTCAGGACGACAGCTCTAACTTTTATTATTTATTATTTATTATTTATTATTTATTATTTATTATTTATTATTTATTATTTATTATTTATTATTTATTATTTATTATTTATTATTTATTATTTATTATTTATTATTTATTATTTATTATTTATTATTTATTATTTATTATTTATTATTTATTATTTATTATTTATTATTTATTATTTATTATTTATTATTTATTATTTATTATTTATTATTTATTATTTATTATTTATTATTTATTATTTATTATTTATTATTTATTATTTATTATTTATTATTTATTATTTATTATTTATTATTTATTATTTATTATTTATTATTTATTATTTATTATTTATTATTTATTATTTATTATTTATTATTTATTATTTATTATTTATTATTTATTATTTATTATTTATTATTTATTATTTATTATTTATTATTTATTATTTATTATTTATTATTTATTATTTATTATTTATTATTTATTATTTATTATTTATTATTTATTATTTATTATTTATTATTTATTATTTATTATTTATTATTTATTATTTATTATTTATTATTTATTATTTATTATTTATTATTTATTATTTATTATTTATTATTTATTATTTATTATTTATTATTTATTATTTATTATTTATTATTTATTATTTATTATTTATTATTTATTATTTATTATTTATTATTTATTATTTATTATTTATTATTTATTATTTATTATTTATTATTTATTATTTATTATTTATTATTTATTATTTATTATTTATTATTTATTATTTATTATTTATTATTTATTATTTATTATTTATTATTTATTATTTATTATTTATTATTTATTATTTATTATTTATTATTTATTATTTATTATTTATTATTTATTATTTATTATTTATTATTTATTATTTATTATTTATTATTTATTATTTATTATTTATTATTTATTATTTATTATTTATTATTTATTATTTATTATTTATTATTTATTATTTATTATTTATTATTTATTATTTATTATTTATTATTTATTATTTATTATTTATTATTTATTATTTATTATTTATTATTTATTATTTATTATTTATTATTTATTATTTATTATTTATTATTTATTATTTATTATTTATTATTTATTATTTATTATTTATTATTTATTATTTATTATTTATTATTTATTATTTATTATTTATTATTTATTATTTATTATTTATTATTTATTATTTATTATTTATTATTTATTATTTATTATTTATTATTTATTATTTATTATTTATTATTTATTATTTATTATTTATTATTTATTATTTATTATTTATTATTTATTATTTATTATTTATTATTTATTATTTATTATTTATTATTTATTATTTATTATTTATTATTTATTATTTATTATTTATTATTTATTATTTATTATTTATTATTTATTATTTATTATTTATTATTTATTATTTATTATTTATTATTTATTATTTATTATTTATTATTTATTATTTATTATTTATTATTTATTATTTATTATTTATTATTTATTATTTATTATTTATTATTTATTATTTATTATTTATTATTTATTATTTATTATTTATTATTTATTATTTATTATTTATTATTTATTATTTATTATTTATTATTTATTATTTATTATTTATTATTTATTATTTATTATTTATTATTTATTATTTATTATTTATTATTTATTATTTATTATTTATTATTTATTATTTATTATTTATTATTTATTATTTATTATTTATTATTTATTATTTATTATTTATTATTTATTATTTATTATTTATTATTTATTATTTATTATTTATTATTTATTATTTATTATTTATTATTTATTATTTATTATTTATTATTTATTATTTATTATTTATTATTTATTATTTATTATTTATTATTTATTATTTATTATTTATTATTTATTATTTATTATTTATTATTTATTATTTATTATTTATTATTTATTATTTATTATTTATTATTTATTATTTATTATTTATTATTTATTATTTATTATTTATTATTTATTATTTATTATTTATTATTTATTATTTATTATTTATTATTTATTATTTATTATTTATTATTTATTATTTATTATTTATTATTTATTATTTATTATTTATTATTTATTATTTATTATTTATTATTTATTATTTATTATTTATTATTTATTATTTATTATTTATTATTTATTATTTATTATTTATTATTTATTATTTATTATTTATTATTTATTATTTATTATTTATTATTTATTATTTATTATTTATTATTTATTATTTATTATTTATTATTTATTATTTATTATTTATTATTTATTATTTATTATTTATTATTTATTATTTATTATTTATTATTTATTATTTATTATTTATTATTTATTATTTATTATTTATTATTTATTATTTATTATTTATTATTTATTATTTATTATTTATTATTTATTATTTATTATTTATTATTTATTATTTATTATTTATTATTTATTATTTATTATTTATTATTTATTATTTATTATTTATTATTTATTATTTATTATTTATTATTTATTATTTATTATTTATTATTTATTATTTATTATTTATTATTTATTATTTATTATTTATTATTTATTATTTATTATTTATTATTTATTATTTATTATTTATTATTTATTATTTATTATTTATTATTTATTATTTATTATTTATTATTTATTATTTATTATTTATTATTTATTATTTATTATTTATTATTTATTATTTATTATTTATTATTTATTATTTATTATTTATTATTTATTATTTATTATTTATTATTTATTATTTATTATTTATTATTTATTATTTATTATTTATTATTTATTATTTATTATTTATTATTTATTATTTATTATTTATTATTTATTATTTATTATTTATTATTTATTATTTATTATTTATTATTTATTATTTATTATTTATTATTTATTATTTATTATTTATTATTTATTATTTATTATTTATTATTTATTATTTATTATTTATTATTTATTATTTATTATTTATTATTTATTATTTATTATTTATTATTTATTATTTATTATTTATTATTTATTATTTATTATTTATTATTTATTATTTATTATTTATTATTTATTATTTATTATTTATTATTTATTATTTATTATTTATTATTTATTATTTATTATTTATTATTTATTATTTATTATTTATTATTTATTATTTATTATTTATTATTTATTATTTATTATTTATTATTTATTATTTATTATTTATTATTTATTATTTATTATTTATTATTTATTATTTATTATTTATTATTTATTATTTATTATTTATTATTTATTATTTATTATTTATTATTTATTATTTATTATTTATTATTTATTATTTATTATTTATTATTTATTATTTATTATTTATTATTTATTATTTATTATTTATTATTTATATTTTATTATATTTTTAATATTTATCATTGCATATTTATTAAAGGAAATAGTATAATTTATACAAAACTGTAAGTATGTACGTTAATAATATTATGAAAAAAAAGGATAATTGTTTAATATGCTTGTTTATTAAATGGATTGAGTAATTCACCAATATGCTAGAATTATATCTAATCTAATCCCAAATCTATTTCTTAATCCAAATTCAGAATTGGGTTCATATCCATTTTAATTCCGCTGACCAGATACTGATGGTAAACCAACAGTCATAGAAGTAATCTCATCGCTCTGACTCAAAACACCTAAAGAAATATCAATACTCCTTTGGACATATTTTGGTATCAACTTCAATACTTTTTCTGCAAAAAAGCAGTATGTCATGGAAACAATAGTATCACAATAGTATGTCATGGAAACTATCTTCGTTGGTTTAAATATCCTGACAGGTTGTCGAATATTGATTGAAAAGTCTCCACTCAAAGCACTTTCCAAAATAGACCTCCGCTGCTCCAATTTAAACGACGATGGCACGGAGCAGGTTTTTGAAGATATCCTCCGCAACTCCTTCGTTATAGAAATCTCAAAGACTTCCGATACCAGAATATTAGAATATGAATTTTCTGAAAATTGGGACCTCACCCTGGCAAGATCACAAATTAAAAAATGAATTAGTCCTCCTTTCCAATATTTTTTGTATATATTGCACCAACGTGTTGCCTTTATTCTCGAACGAATGGTGAGATAAGAAGTGAATCATCCTTTTAAATGCCATGGGTTTACAATATCTGTACAGCTCTATCCCACTAGACGTCCGGGTGATCGAAATATCTAAAAATGATATTGTGCGCTGATGATACGCATCCTCCTCACGGTCAAGAGTCAACCGCAAACTGGTGACATCCTCAAATGTTGGTTGAAATGATGCGGCCTATTCAGGACACATATATAGTAGAAAAACGTCCATGTACTTCACCAATAGCATATGTAGTTATTTACGAATAATTGTTAATTGAAGTAAATAGTCCAACATAACTGTAGCAAGAAGTCCTGAATCACAGGACCCTGTGGTAATCCACACACTTGTTTATATACCCGCCCATGGTATGAAAAATATGGCACTACCTCCAATGTAAAACGCAAACAGGTCTTCAATAACGGGATTGAAATTGAACATTTTTCTTGAACCAATCGCTCTCAGCCATTTTACCTATCAAGGTTATTATACGGAAGCCATTCATGGTTGTATACATGTCAATGACATCGAACTTCAAAAATTCATAACCTTCTAGAACTGGTATATTTAGAATCATGAGCAGCCGTGGTAATATTCCTCAAGGTATTTTTCAACAATAAGGGCTGCAAAACAGCCTGCAATGAGGACGAAATGATTTTTTTTATCGGATATGTCACCCATCGAAATGTACCACATATTTGTAGGTCTACAAGGGTTTTCTGGTTTGTGAATTTCACAACCCCATACAAATATGGCAACCTGACATTTTCATCGGTATAACCACACATCAACCTGTAATTTTTGGCAGAAAACGGCCGTAACGCAACATCGACAGCATTATATGCGATTTTCAGGCTATTACAGATTCCCTTTAATGTGTTCATAACTATTTTTTTCTGCATTATAAATGACTCAGTCGACACCTCCTTATATACACCATTGTTGACACATGTTGAGACCCAGGCAGCCATTTTTCTCTATAATCAACTGTCAGCATGATAATGCTGCATTTGTCTTTATCAGCCTGCACAATACTGACATCCGGGTTCGAATCCATAAATTTCTTTGTCCCTTCCAATAAATAACGGATCATGTGAACCTTATATTCAGAAGTAGACGAACCCCGCAACAGACCTGTTAAGTGCGTGTAATGCTCCACAATCAAATTGCGGAAACACGAGTCAGGATCCAATTGTCCCACATTTGACATAATAACAATATAAATAAAGTGTGTAGTCTCCGCATAATCCAAAACTGCTGGCAAATGGGGGGGGGACCAATTTTGGGACCCCAGCTTAAAAAAGTTTCAACCTCACTCGAACGAAGCCTTTATGGTCGATAAATTTTTAAATCCACCAGTAATCTTCCCAGGAATAGTATATGCGACCATAGGAACTGATTTAAAGAGCAAGTCGGCCATTATAATTGGTGAAGAAGCCATTGTTTATTATTTTAGTTTTTGTTATTCTCTAAAGCAAAAAAAAATAATTGTCTGTTCACTCAGACTTATAAATTCAGACTATAAGTAAAATTAATATTGGATTGACATTCATTACCCTACATTCAAAAGTCATTAAGTTTCACATAAAAAATAAAAACAATATTCTGAAAGTTATGAACAAAATTAAATAATATTTTATATTATTAATATTTTACTTGTTAATTTTTTAGTATTTATTTAATTATCATAAAAATTCATCATCAACACCCCAGATAAATTACTTTTAGCCCACAAGGTGTGCAATTCAGATGCACTTTCTGATCCTTATTGCCTTTTAGAAAAGCTAAAAAGCATCAAAGCGATCATGACCAGGTCTTTCGTTCCACTTTAGGGAAATTCGCGGGGTGAGATTTTAGAATTTTATTTTAGCGAATTGTATCCTCTCTCACCTCAAAACTTACATTTAATTACCAATAGATTCTTTATATCTATTGATATTCTTTAATTGTTAATGCCTTTCAATACAAAACCAATTAGATCGATTCAAAATTTCTTATCACATTGCATGTATTGCGGTTTCCTGAAAAATTTTGACAAACAAAAATGTATCTTTTTACATCAAATATTTTATTTTTCCAGTGTATATACGAAACGAAGCAGCATCATCGTGCTCACTTGAGCAGGCTTGACTGATACGATCGACTTATATTTCAGTGTTGCCACTTTCTGATTAATTCTACAAAAGCGTGCATTTTTTATCTCATTGTATAATGTTTGTGTATTTTATTATGTAACTTCAATTTGAATTACAATTATTATAATCTGATAATAATCAAATATAAAAAATACAAGATTTCCAATAAATATTTTTTTTATTTATATTACTTGAAATTTATCTAATGATTATTTTATATTTAAATATATTTTTGAATACCCATTTAAAGAAAAATGAATCTGATGATAAACATAAAATTGAATCGAATTTAAGTATCTTTCTGTGTACAAGATACTATTACTATTAAAAAGTATTTTAGGATATATTTAATGTAAAATTAAAATATAGAGATGGCGACCCTGTGCTCTACTCATAAGTCAATGCTGTCGCTAATTTGTGGTAAGCAAGTTACTTTTGAGCAAGCCTACCACTTCTTTTAACAAGAATGCTTCAATTCATATTTTATAAATTGTCAAAGAATTGGAGTTATTTTCGTTTTAAATCACAAAGATTTAAAAAAATAAATCGAAGGATGTTCCGTGGCCACCAAAATCTTACTTTTGAGCAAGCCTTCCCCTTATTTTATCAAGAATGCTTCAAATTCATATTTTATAAATTGTCAAAGAATTGGAGTTATTTTCGTTTTAAATAACAAAGGTTTAAATAAATAAATCGAAAAATTTCAAACCACTTAAAATTTAAATATGTTTTACTTCAAATCTTGAGTGTAAAAAATTATTTGAGTGTGTTTTGCTTCAAGTCTTGAGTGAGAAAAAAGATTTGAGTGATTGCAAATCAGTGATTGCAAAATCATTTGTGTTTATGCAGCAACCAAATGATTTGACAAATGATTTTTTATTTTTGGAATTGAATCATTTGATTTGAAAACTGATTGCAGTTTTTTGTGATTCATTCTCAAGACTAAAATGAACAGGTGTTTTAAATCATTGAATTAAAACTTATTTCAAAATCTTGTGACATTGCTTGATATTTCAAGTAATCCAATGATTTGAAAAGTGATTGCAACTTAAGATGATTCAATCTGTAAATGATTCTAATGAATGAATTAAACTGAATGTAATTTAATATTTCAATAACAGAGATTGCAATCATTTGGTCAAAAGAAATAATGATTTTTTTGTTCCAATCAGTAATTGAATTGGTGTTAATGATTGTTTTTTCACATTACCAAATCATATGCATATATTTTTGGGACTGATTCAGCAAAAGATTGAAACATTAACGGCTCTGATAAATATATTCTAAAATATTCACTAGCAGTTCGAACACTTTCAGATGGATGTTCCATGGCCACCAAAATCTAACCTGAGCTAGTAGCAAGCATGCAGATCTCCAATACGAAGCTATCTGATGATACCATGGCTGTCGTCAATATAGGATCTCGCAATGACCCTTTTAACCGTATTAGGGTACATGCGAAGTTGATCGATGCATTGAACTTTAAAACACCTACGAGCCACTATTATAAACGTTACCAAACCACTATACGAATGTTATGCTGGCAGATCCACCGTTTTTTAATTCCTGTGCAGTTGCACTTAAATCCGGCTCTGACGTTTACCATAAAGTGATTCGCTGTGAGCTGATCAACCATATATATATTGTTTACGTAAAACGTAAGCACGATGTGTTTGAACACGCCCGCCGGACCCACTTGTTGCTGTGAAACTCGCTGCAATTAGTTTTGACGTTTAAGTACAAGATCGACTCACTCGTATCGTTTATAATACACCGAGCGCACTCAATCGACCCGTCTTCGGACATTTGTAGTTTTAAATAATATATAAAACCCGTCTACGCGACAAACCCGGTCGCGACAACAATCAATTAAACACAAACTCTACAATCAACACAAATTCACAACAACAACAGGAAGGAATATCACAGAACTTCAACGAAGACAGCGAAGGAATTTCACAACTCAACACAACAACGAAGACACAATATATTCAACTCATAAGGTTTGATATCATTACATTTTAAATCCTTCACGCCAACCCGTTCATCACCCGAACATTTGGTTCGATCGAGCAACGGATTGACCCGACCCGCATGAAACAATAAAAATTTGGCATTTAATTTGTAATTGACCCGACCCACATACATATATTTTAATCATAGCTCTCGATTACCCGGGTGCCCGGGTACCCGGGGGTTACCCGCGTTTTTCGAGCTACCCGGGTAATACCCGGGTTGTTCAAATACTCGAAAAACCCGGGTATTAAATTTGTTCGTTCGTTTGTTCGAGCTATTCGAGTAGCTCGTTTGTTCGAGTAGCTCGATTACTCGTTCGTTGATCGAGTAGCTCGATCGTTGTTCGAGATTCGAGTAGCTCGTTCGTTCGTTTGTTCGATTGCCGATTGTTCATGACGATCTGTCCGTTCGTTTGCTTGATGTGGTAGTTGGTCGGAAGTGGTTGGAAAACAGTGGGTGGACAAAAGTGGGCGGAAAGTGATAAAAAGACCGAAAAAAATTGTATTGCCGAAATCGGTAGCAGACATCAAGGGAAATCGAATGAACCACTCCAAAGGGTACCATTAGTCTTCTAATGAGGCTCGCTATCCATTTCCGCAATAAAAAATTGTTGGACAAAAAGTGGTTTTTGACCCCCTTTTGGGTGTCGAACAAACGAACGAACAAACTACCCGGGTTTTGCGAACTACCCGGATAGCTCGAACATTTAATACCCGGGTTTTCGAGTATTTGAACTACCCGGGTATTACCCGGGCTTTTGAGCGCTACTCGAAAATACTCGTATGAAATCGGGAGCTCTGATTTTAATATATTTTCATTACAAATCTGCCAAATTTTTGTTTCATTTGTTTTCACCTAATTACTCGCTGCTGCACTCGTTTGTTTTTATTTGTTTTATTTGCTCATAAAACAAATAAACAAACACTAATTCACTCACAGCTAAGAGCGTTGCTATATGGTTGCCACGCTGTGCTATAAAAAAGTGATTTCGTGGGGTTTTAAAAATAGCCTGTAAGAATCAAGGAATCTTCCCCGAATTTTCGGAAGTTGCCTGTTAAGCAATCTTTAACCCTTTTTAACCCACATAAAACCTTTTTAACCCTTTTCGACCCAAAAAATTAATTTTATTGATATTTAATAATTTTTTATTTAAAAATAATTATAAAAAAGTTCCTGACCCGTTTATTATCAAAAATATTTTTAAAATATTAACCCACCAGGACCCAAAATCATTTTTATTGATTTTTTAAATAAAGTTAAAGAATATTGTACAAAATAATATATAATAAGTCATATAAAATTTTTTGATTTTAAACAAATTCACAGCCAAAAGCATAAAAATGTTTAATAAAATTTTATTTCGACCCGGTTTACCAATAAATAAAGTTTTAAAGTTAACCCATTTTGACCCAATGATAAATTTTTCAAATTTTGTTGAAGTTTATCTAAAAATGAATTGATTTAATACATTTTTATCGTTCTTTCATTGTGAATAAATCATTTTGATTGCTGTTAACCCATACACACCCTAATATAAAAATTATTTATATATTTTTTATAAGTTTTCAGATTTATTTTCTAAAAAACTATTGCGACCCGTGATAATCTTTTAGATTAAGCCATCCAGACCCAATATTTATATAAATTATTAAAATATTTGAGATTGTCTCAAATTAGTTGAATATTTTTAAATCCAACACAATAATAAAAAATATGGCGGCTCTGACAGCATTTTTTCAATTTCGAAACGATATTATAGAATTTGAGTAAAGAATTTGCGAGACCCCTACCAAAGATTTAATACCTCATGCCTTGGAGTTTCATCAGAAGCAGCTTACATTTCTGTGGGATAATTTCCAAGCTTCGTATCATTCTGTACGAAGTGAAGCCGATAATCCCGATGTGGACAGAAATAAGCTGAAGGATAAATATTCCAAAGCATATAACGCGTACATACGCTGTATTACTTCAATTTCAGAAATAATGGAGACATTCAAACATCCGGTAGAAACTCCCAAGGCAAGGGAAGAAACGACCCCGATACAAATCGAACCCTATATAACTTTTTCGACTATTTACATTAACAATTCCCGATTAAGTGATGTAGAATCAAAAGAAGCAAGAAAATGATTCTTGGTACGTCATTGGTCAACGTCGAACACACAGGATACAAATATGTGGTGCGCGCCCTGATTGACCCAGGCTCTGAAGCTACATTTGTAACAGAAAAATTAAGTAAGCGGATAGTTAACCCGTGCCGTTAATGCACAAGTAAGTTGTTTGAACCACATAGTTACTGCAAACCAATCAAGATCCTGCGAGTTGACGTTGTATTATCCTACAGACCCTAACTTTAAAGTTAAAACACTTGTATTCAAGACCCTAACCAATGATTTGCCTACCTATGCAATTGACCCGACACTTTGCAGCAATTTGGCTAGCCTTCAATTGGCCGACCCAGAGTTCTACAGAACCCGACCCGTGAATGTGTGACCAAGTAATTCTTAATGAGACCCAATTCTCCAACAGGAGAATTCAAAACAACGATGTCAGTTTTGAACAACGCGCTGAGCAAACAATATTTCAGCCCATCGCTACCAGCTCTTATTGTCATGGACGACAATATGGACCGTCGACCCGTCCAATGTCATGCGAACTTTGCCAGCAGGTGTTGAGAGTTAGCATTATGACAGTCACTCATAGCATGGCAGTTCATTGATATTTTTCTAGTGGGTATTTGATGTTGCTAAATATTAATTGCTAAATATTTAAATAATATTATATGCATTCTAATTGTTGTTAAAACAAAAAGTAAATGATGTTGGTTTGATGACACACCTTTGGGTCGTTGCCAAAATAAGCGGCGACAATTTACTTAGTCAGCAATTGTAACTATAAACCAAATTCGCAGCAGCGTCAAGTTGCTAGCTTGAAGAAAATAAGCACGTGGTGCAATTTGTTAGTAAACAAAGATGACTTCAATTCAATGACTTTGCGATGGTCTAAATTCAATGGCATCGCGGGTTGCTGATTATGCAAGAGTTGCTTTCACGGTCAGCGTTAAGAAGTCAAGTTGTGGATCGAACTTGAGTTCTTTACGGAACTTGTGATTCGTTAAAATTATGCTTCTGGGCATAAGCAGCACACTGTGATTGGCCAAAATTATGTTTCTAGGCTGAAGCAGCAAAAGACACTGGAAAAGTAGCATTGAAACTAAGTATTAGTATATAAGGGACTATGGGGGCGATTATCACAAGGCAACGTGTCTGAGTGCTTCAACATGGCGAAGCCAGCGCAATCCTTGTCGGTGTCGTCTCAAGTCAACTCACTGGTCACCAGAATTGAAAAATTGTCAATGGTGACACCTCCACTTCGGTGGAAGTCCTCCTCGTGGAAGTCCCTGGAAACGGCGCTCTACACCACCCGGTGTAGAAGTCGGCTAAAGTGAGTGGCGAGCATCTCCCTCAGAGTGAGGGTTCGTGCGTTTGGTTTGGGTCCCACCACGGAAAAAACCTATGCGCCCAATGAAAACAAAAAAGAAGCCTCGGATAACGACCGATTACAACGATGACGACCCACGCAAACGTTTTAAGGACCATGATTTACGGATATGCACCTGGAATGTCCGGACCCTTTATAGGGAAGGTGCCTCTATCCAGCTGGCAGATGTCCTCGAAAAATATAAGGCTGACATCACCGCTATCCAGGAGATGCGATGGACGGGACAGGGCTGTTCGAAACAAGCGTCCTGTGATATCTACTACAGCTGCCATGCGGAGAGACACGAATTTGGATGTGGATTTGTGGTCGGAAAGAGACTCCGCCACCTTGTCTCTAGGTTCACGCCCGTGGACGAAAGGCTGGCAACAATCCGCATCAAGGCTAAATATTTCCATATCAGCCTAATTTGTGCACACGCTCTGACGAACGAGAAAGATGACGAGACAAAAGAGCGCTTCTACGAGCGCCAAGACAACGCATACGAGCGCTGCCCCGCCACGATATCGAAATCGTGCTAGGCGATTTTAACGCCAAGGTGGGCAGAGAAGCCATCTATTGTCCCACAATCGGAAAATTTAGCCTCCATGCCAACACTTCCGATAACGGAACGAGGCTAATCGACTTCGCCGCAGCACGAAACATGGTAGTTAGTAGCACTAGATTCGAACATTTCGATATCCACAAGGCCACATGGTTGTCGCCCGATCAAAAAACTCGAAATCAAATTGATCACGTTGTGATTGACGGAAGGCACGCTTCAAGCGTGATGGACGTACGCACAATCCGAGGTGCCAATATGGACTCGGATCATTACCTTGTAGCAGCCAAGGTCCGCACACGCTTAAGCGCTGCGAAGAACGTACGGAACCAAACGCAGAGAAAGCTAGACGTCGGAAAGCTGCAATCACAACAGACAACGCAAGCCTTTTCCACTCGACTCTCACACCTGCTTAGACAAAGCACTCCTCCTCTCGATGATATAAGCGCGCAGTGGAATCATATCTCCTGCTCTATGCGTACGGCTGCCGAAAAGGTGCTTGGATTCCAACGCCCCCTGAGGAATCAGTGGTATGACCAAGAGTGTCGCGCGGCCACTGCAGAGAAAGACGCTGCGTACAAATCCACCCTGCAGTCAGTAGCTACGCGAGCTGCGAAAGAGCGATACAAAGAGAAGAGGAGGGAAGAGAGACGTCTTTTCAGGCGTAAAAAAAGCGAGGCAGAAAGACGTGAGTGTGAGGAGATTGAGATGCATGGGGACAGGAATGAGGCTCGAAAATTCTTCGAGAAAATAAGACGCCTAGCCGGAGGTTCGAAATCCGGAGCCTCTTCCTGTAAAGATGAGAACGGAAATCTAGTGACAGATATCCAGAGCACACTGAAAATATGGAGGGATCACTTCTCTAAACTGCTGACCGGTGATGATGACCTCAATTCCACCGATAGAGAAGCAAACCCGGCAACCCCAGTACTTGATGACGACGTTGAGATTCCGCCACCCGACCATGACGAGGTCAGAATTGCTGGGCTAAAAAACAACAAAGCCGCAGGTGCTGATGGCCTGCCTGCTGAATTGTTTAAGACCGGAGGCGAAGAGCTAATAGAGAGCATGCACGAGCTCGTAAGCAGAATATGGTCGGATGAAAGCATGCCAAGTGACTGGAACCTCAGTGTACTCTGCCCAATCCTTAAGAAAGGGGATCCCACTATCTGTGCCAACTACCGTGGGATCAGCCTACTCAATATCGCATACAAGGTTCTATCGAGCGTATTATGTGAAGATGTGAAGACTGAAGCCCATCGTCAACAGACTGATTGGACCTTATCAGTGCGGCTTCAGACCTGGAAAGTCCACCATAGACCAGATTTTCACATTGCGCCTAATCCAGGAAAAGACCCTAGAAAAACAGATCGACACCTACCACCTATTAGTCGACTATAAAGGCCGCCTTCGACACTCCGATAAGGGAACGATTATACGCCGCAATGTCTGAGTTCGGTATACCTGCGAAACTTATAAGGCTTTGCAGGATGACCCTGAGCAACACACGTTGCTCAGTGAGAATAGGAAAAGACCTCTCCGAGCCATTTCATACCGAACGAGGTTTCAGACAGGGTGACTCCCTATCGTGCGACTTTTTTAACTTATTGATGGAGAAAATAGTTCGAGCTGCCGAACTCCGTCAAAGCGGCACTATCCTCAACAAAAGTGTCATGCTGCTCGCATATGCCGACGATATTGATATCATTGGCAGGAGCACACGAGCAGTCAGCGCAGCATTCTCCAGATTGGAGAAAGAGTCGCGTCGAATGGGTCTAGCGGTGAACGAGGACAAGACGAAGTTCCTTGTGTCAACAAGCAAAAAAGAGTCCGTGCGTCTTGGACAAAAAGCTGATTTTGGCACCCACAAGTTCGACATTGGAGGACTTCGTCTATCTGGGATCCAACGTAAACAGCAACAACGACGTCAGCCTGGAGATCAAACGGAGAATAACTCTTGCCAACAGGTGCTACTTTGGGCTCAGTAGGCAATTGAGAAGCAGAGCCCTCTCTCGCCGGACAAAAATAAAGCTCTACAAGTCACTCATCATGCCCGTCCTACTTTATGGTGCAGAAACATGGACGCTGGCCACCACCGATGAGAGAGTACTGGGAGCGTTCGAGAGAAAGATTCTCCGTAAAATCTTTGGCCCTATCTGCTTTGCTAACGAGTATCGAATCAGGATGAACCACGAGCTGTATGAGTTATTCGACGACATTGACATAGTCAAGCGCATCAAGATCCAGCGGCTTCGCTGGCTAGGTCATGTCGAACGAATGGATGAAAACACTCCAGCCAAGAAGGTGCTTGAATCGAAACTCGAAGGTGGACAGCGTAGAAGAGGGCGTCCAAATCTGCGTTGGAAAGACCAAGTTGAGGATAACCTGGCAACGCTTGGTATTTCTAACTGGCGTCAGCGCGCGCAAAGCAGATCCGACTGGCGCGGCTTCATCTCAGCGGCCAAAACCGACCCACGGTTGTAAGGGCCATTTAAGTAAGTAAGTAAGTATAAGCTGTAGTTATTTAGTTTTTAAGGGAGTTGTTATTAGATTAAGAAGTGAGTCCAAGAAGTGGAACATTAAAAGGAAATAAAAATTATAAAAAGGATAAACTTGAAATGGAGTAAGTGTTATTATTTATTAAATGTCTTATTTTTAGGTGATCAAATAGGGACATTAACATTGGCGCAGCCGGTTACAGCCGGATAGAGAAAAAATTATAAAAATATAAACAATTTTGGAAAATTTGAATAGTTTCGTTGGAAAAAATATCTTAAACTGATACGTTTAATGGAAACTCTTCAATCGGAATTAAAAAAGACACAACATGAAACAACAAAATTAAATGGAGAAATTGGACTTTTCATTGAACGTTTGTGGACAGAGATTAAAAGAATAAACGGTTCAAAAGGCTACATTCAGCTAGTTAGAGAAAAGATTAGAACCACTGCTAACACGAGAATAGAAGAAGCAGACATAATATTCTTTTTATTTTTAGAAATAATAGAAGCTAAGACAGATTTTAGCATAACAGAGAAAGAAAAATTAGAGACAGAGTTAACAGAATTAAAAAAAATGAATAATTACTTAAGAGATCAAATTAAAACAATTTTGGATCACGCAGAACACTTAGACGAAAATAGAGGAAAACTAGTGGAAATTATTGAAAACCGGAATTACAGAGACACACTGGAAACCTCTAGAAGTGCCCGATTCAGGGCTGAGTATTGTAGTATCACAGATGCACAAAAAACAATTGTACAATTAGAAGATAGAAATAGGCTACTACAGCAAGAATTAGAGTTAGTAACCAACGACTCATTGATACATAAGGAAGCTGTAAACAACAGTGAAATAAGTCACACAGAAAAAATAAATTTCCCGGAATATAAAATGGGTATCGAACATATTGCAAAAATGGTGAACCATTTGGTTCCGATGTTCTCAGGCACGGACTTCAGTGATTTACCCTCAGAAGTATGTAAATTCATACAAGGATGTGATTTAGCGGTAAAGTCAACAAAAGAAACAGAGTTTCAAGAATTTTTATCGTGTGTTAAGCTAAGAATGTATGGAGATGCATTCGACCTAGTAAAAGGTATTCAATTTAGCGGATTAGATGAATTATATACTTTAATAAAGAGGACATATCTTAAAACCGTAACATTAGACTCAGTGATAAATGAAATAAAGGAGACATATCAAAGATCAACCGAAGAAATTCGACCTTTTGCAAGACGTCTAAATGTACTAAAAACAAAGGCGGTGGAATTAATAAAAGAAAAATATAATGGCAGAGGGGACGATGCTATGCTAATAGAATTAGACAAATCCATACAAAAGACTTTTAAGGTAGGTCTTAAGGACAGCACACTGAAAATACACATGCTAAATAATAAGGCGGACTCACTAGATTCACTGATAGAGGAAGCGGTAGAAACGTTGGAGACGATACAAAGTGGGCGTGTAAGAGAAACATCGCTTAGTGCCGCAGAGGTGCTTTTTAGCAGATCCTCACACCCCACATGTGGAAAAATCGGTATAAAAAATTCAAACGAAAGGAATAAAGTGGAAACCCCATGTTCATTTTGCGGTAATGTAGGACACACGCGGGACGAGTGCGTCAGTCGAAAAAATACTCCATACTGTCAAGGATGTGAGACCTATGGTCACGAATCGAACTTAAGATGTGCACAGAAAATAAATGAACCAGAGCAGCAATTTACAAGTAAACAACAAACGCAAAATAACAACTATAATGATGGTTTCACGAACAATACGCAAGCCAATAATAGCAAGTATAATGCTCGTGGTTTATTATTACAATGGGAATTATAATAATAATGGAAATAATAGGAATTATAATAATAATGGAAATAACAGGAATTATAATAATAACAATAATAATAGAAGATATAACAACAATAATAGGAAAACTAACAATAATAATAGAAATAATAATTACAACAATGGAAATAACTATAACAATAATAATGGTAATACCAATAGCAAAAGTCGTCAAAATTATAATAATAATGACGATAGGAGAAATGGAAATAATAATAGTAACAACAACAATAATAATAAGAAAGATTTAAATAAATGTAAATGGTGTGCAAGAATCGGGCATACGTTGGAAAACTTTTACGCGAAGAAAAATTTTGAGTCTACCCGCAATCAGGGAAATTGTGAATCAGACGCCGTGTGCGGTAGTGGATACGTTCGCTATCAATGGTAGGAAAATGGTATATAATTTTTGTTCACTAATTGTATTAACGTTGAACGTCTTTGGCATAATAGCATTAACAGCAAAAAATTATTTTTATGATTGCATAATAAATGGGATATGTATAGAAGAAAATAAGACGAAATTAAATGATCTGATAACTTCAGGAATTGATAGCATAAATAAAAATATGAGTAAATATATTGAAAATATTAAGGAATTAAAATTAAGTTTATATACAAAAAGAAAAATCGCGTTATTTATAGTAGACATGGGGAATTCAGACAGATATCAAAATTAAATGATGTCTTTATAGAAATTCCTTGTAAGGAAGCAAAAAATGGGAAACTAATATTACTAGTAGATTCTGGTGCAGACTCTAGCTTGGTAAAGTGGAGTGAATTAGATAATAAGCTAGAGAGAAATTTAAAAGACACAAAAGATCAGAGCGGAGAATTTGGTGGACATGTGACCACCACAGGATCAATTAAAATTCAACATATGGAACATAGAAGGCTCAGTCTGACGTTACATACAATAATGCAGGATCAAAGAGTTCCGGCAGACGGTATACTTGGACGAGATAATCTATGGAACCACGCAATCATCAATGCAGTGGAAAAGGGATTAACCTTTATAGACAGAAACAAAAATAAAATTGTAACACTACAACTAAGATCACTAGATGAAATAAATAAAATATTATACAGTGAAGAAATAAAAATAACAGCAAGATCTAAAGGTATCGCCAGATTACCACTACGAACCAAGATCCCTGTAGTAATAATTCAAAAACAAGAAATTTCGCCAGGAGTTTATATCGGAGAAACCATATCAAATGTGAGAAAAAATAGTGTTTACGTTTCAGTGTTAAACTCAACAGAAAACGAGTTGGGAAAGTTAGGTCACATGGGTAAGTTCGATCACATGGGGCGGATTTTTATAGTCGGTCGGGACGGGCTATGGAATACCCTACACCTTTGGTGAAGATATTAATGAGGAATATTTAATTGTATACCTTAATTTTAAATTATTAATTATGCTGAACCTCCCCTCCCTCAGAATATTATTCATATATCAGAAATTTACGTCTTATATCCCCATAAATTAAAAAAATTATATAAAGTATAAAAAACTAAAAAAAAAAATTGAAAAATATAATTGGGCGGACCACGCCTATATTTAAAATTTTGAAAGGCTATTATTTCACAGATTTGATTTTAATAATTTACGGATCATGAAAACCCGGGAAATAATGAAAAAAAAAGTTGGCGGATCACGCCCATTTTTGGACCACATATGTTTAGGTGAATTCTAACAATACGTTTTAAATTTTATAACTATACCTTGAATACTTTTCGAAATATTAGTTTCGAAAGAGTTATATAAAAGTGACTTGTATGGGATGTGGGCGTGTCCGTTGACCGATTTTGCTCATTTTCAAACCCAGTTCCGCAATTTCATCGCATTCTGATCAGTATTTCTCAAGTTATTCTGTATTCGGACAGCAAGACAGCAAGACAGCAAGACGGACAGACAGACATGGCTAAACGGACTCGGGTAGTGATGCTGATCAAGAATATATATACTTTTCCATACCGGACACGCCTCCTATGGGGCGTTATAATATATGCACAAAGTTAATATACCCTGTACCTCATAGGTGTTGGGTATAAAAAGATATAATATTGAATAAGAACATACAGCTCAAATTTTCAAATTATAATAAATTTATAGCACCAGTGAGTGGCACAATGAATAGCGTACAAAGAATAAACATACGACACAGAATATGCAAACTATTTGACTCATTAAAATTGGATCCAAATGCAAATGTTGAAGAGAAGGCATCCATAGAAAAAATATATAAACTGTTGCGAAAGGATGCCAGTTTTTTATGGACAGACAAGTGCAAGGACTCATTTATAAAACTTAAGGAAGCAATTATTTCACCTAATGTTCTAGCATACCAAGATTTTTCAAAACCATTTGTATTGACAACAGATGCAAGTGGAGAAGCTATAGGCGCAGTGCTGTCACAGGGCGAGCCAGGTTCTGATCGACCAATCGCATTTGCAAGTAGAGCTCTGCATGATGCAGAAACAAGGTACTCAAGAATTGAACGAGAATTTTTGGCAATAGTATGGGCCACAAAAAATTATAGAGCGTATTTGTTGGGGCGTCCATTCACGGTTTATACGGATCATCAACCACTGCGTAGCATAGCGAATTTAAAGGATCAAACGTCAAGGCTAGCCAGGTTCAGGCACAAATTATCAGAATACGAGTTCGAAATAATTTATAAATCTGGCAAAAAGAATTTAAATGCTGACGCATTAAGTAGGATTCCACAATTAGAAACAAAAATTGCGGCAGTTCAAACCCGTTCTAAAAATAAACCAAAGGCAATAGATCCACAACCGGACGTCAGTAAGCCAGTCTTGGACGACACAGTAACGGATATGGATGGTGAAACAATCTCGAGTCAAGCATTAACCGATCCTGAAGAAATTAAAACAGTACTTAGAGACTTTCACGACTCGCCGTTAGGGGGTCATCAGGGCACACTGAAAACATATTTTCGAATAAGAAAGCAATATAGGTGGAAGGGTATGCAAAAACAAATTAAAGAGTATGTAAAAAATTGCCCTAAATGTCAAGTTAACAAAAGTTCTAAGCTAACAAAAATGCCAATGGTCTTGACAGATACACCAACGCGCCCATTTGATAAAGTTTATATGGACTTAGTAGGAATTTTACCCGAGACAGTATCTGGCAATAAATACATTTTAACATTTCAAGACGATTTTTCAAAATATATGTGCTGTGTAGCAATACCAGACGCAGAAGCAAGCACAGTGGCTAAAGCATTTTATGATGAAATTATAACACGCCACAATATTCCGAAAATTCTAGTAACTGACAATGGCTCTAATTTCGTGTCAAAGTTATTGTCTGATACATGCAAATTATTGGGTATTAAAAAAATGCACATTACACCCTATCACCCACAGGCCAATGGATCATTAGAACGTAGTCACAGACCATTAACAGAATATTTGAGATGTTTTGCTAAGGAGGATGGTTCCAATTGGGATCAATGGTTAAAAGCGGCAATGCATGTCCATAATATACGATGCATGTGTCAACTGGGCAAACACCTTTCCGAACACTATATGGTTATGATTCTGATATGCCAACTAATTTCAAACGTAAAGTTTCACCACTATATAAGGCCGATGATTATAACAAAATATTAAAATATCAAATACAGCGGGCGCAAAATCAAGAAAAGGTAAAAGGAAAAATCTAAAACAAGCTACGATAAATCATTAAATCCCATTGAGTTTCAAATTGGGGAAATGGTTGTAATGAAGAATCAAAATAGGAAAAATAAATTTTCACCAATTTGGGTAGGGCCCTATAAGGTTTTGTCCGTCACTACCTCCGTGACAACGACAATATTAATAAAAGGAAAGGGAAAGAAAATACACAACAATTTGTTGAAAAAATACCATAATTAGAAATTGATGTATTAATTGTTAAAATGCGGAAATATATTTATAAATAAATGGCGAAAAGTTTAGTATTGTGTGATAATGAATAGGAAATAGGAAAACAGAAGAAAACGGTACCCACAGATCGCTATGTATTACTTAAGGTTAATTTACTAGCATGTGGCGGACCAAATTTAAAGGTTATGAAAACAAGAAATATTAGGAAAAATGTAAATAAGAAAGAATTATAAATGATAACACGAGTTTTTTATACGAAATAAATGCGATAAAATATATTTGTACGAAATTGAGATATTGAACAAATAGCTAAGTACTGCAGAGCGTAGATAACTAGCATAGAAATTTTGAATTATAAAGTGAATTATGAAATTATGGTTGAATTATTAATTTTAAATTAAAATATAATGAAAAGTAGATTATGATGTATTGAATTTTTAATAAATAAAGAATTATTAATTTGTGTTAATTGCTGACGAGCAAATAAATGACAAGTAGGTTTTTTTTTAGAGCTAGAAAATGCTCCAAATGATATATAGGAAAAATATGATTGAATTAAAAGACTATAAATAATATTATAAAAAATATATAAATACGTTTACAACGAATGAAAAATAGGTTTTTAGATCTAGAATATGCTCCAAAAGAGATTATTATGATTGACTTAATTGATTAGAGAAATATTATAAAAATTATGAGAAAACGCATACAACAGTTGCAAAATGCTGTAACGAACTACCCGGTGGTCAAAGGCTGAGGTAACCTCAGCGGCGGTCCAGGGGTAGGTCGACAAATAATTTATTTATGTCAGGGGTACCTTTTTAGTTCAAATCAACTGTAGCCCCTGGTAAATGATAACGCCTTTGTTTTAATTCAAAAATAACTTCTTTAATAATAGTAATAATAGGTATAATAGGATAGTAAATTATAATTAAGGGCAGCGCTCCGCTGCCGCTACTGGATTGCTTAGAAATGGCGGGTTCCCGTCGGAGGCGTCTCCAACGCTGAACCCTCGGGTATGTAAATCTGGTTCCTCGGTCTGCGCCCCTTTCTGGCGCCACCGGTTGCTATGTCGTATTACGCCGCTCCTCGCGTCGCGGCTCACTATGCTACTGTTCGGTTCTCGTATGCTGCTACTGCTCGGTGCTCATACTATGCTACGGTTCGTTTCTCGTACGCTGTTACTACTCGGCTCACTGCTACTGCTCGGTTCCCGTGCTCTGCTACTGCTCGGCTCACTGCTACTGCTCGGTTCTCGAACGCGGTTACTACTCGGCTCTTGGGCGCTCGTGCCTACTCGGCTCGCTTGGTTCGGCATGGTGGTGACGCGCGCGAAATGGACGTTTGCACCGCGTGGTCGGATAAAATTACACAACTTACCGCCAAGCTTCTTGTGGCCACTTTTGAGGTTATGGTCGTTCGGTCCTCTGCGCCTGTATCTCTGCTTGCCACCACGATCCTCGTGGCGCTTTTTTGTAGGTTAGGTTGACTCGTCTTCCCTGGGCACTTTGGCTCTGCTGCGTTTAAATAAACTGAAGTTTTTGTTCGCCTTTGTTCGGTGTTCGGTTTCTGCTGCATTAAAAAAATCGATTTTACATTCACTTTGTGTCGCTTGGCTCAACCACAATGACAGGTTCAACCACCACCGATTCAGTCTGTGTGTCGGGCAGAGAAACTTGACCTTTCTATTGCCGTTCCCAGCAGCGCTCGTCAACGCCGTACCAACCAAAGAATAATTCTCAGCCTGCTTGAAACCTATACCTTTCTTTTCAGCTTCGATTATCTTTACGTTGGTATGGGTTTGGTTCCTTGTTGTAGCCCGCTTTTCCCAGTAGTAGCCCGCCTCCCAGGAGAAACTTACTACAACAACTCAGAACAATCTACTGTGTGTCTGCACTGTATCACTCTCGCCGACGAACTGAACGATGCTTCGGTTCTCGGCTTCTTCATCACCGTCGGCTACTATATTTCGTCGTAAATGCGGTGCATCGTATTCGTCTCTTTCACGCACCTGTCTGGTGCATAGACCGGTTTTACACCATTCTCACCACGACGCCATTTGTTCCATGATCGTAGTTTTTACTCGTTACTTTGGCTACAGACACCAGTGTTGCCCTCTTCTCATCAATTGTTCCCTCGGTGGCCCCCCTTTAACTGCTGGAGGCGAGCAATGTGTGGGACAAATTTACCCCATAAATTTGTCCGTCACAATGCATACAAGACTTTTTAGAGTTAGCAAATGATCCAATTGTTATGTTGATATTTATTTTATTAAAGCAGCTAAGTATTACTTCCGGTAATTTACTAGCCTGTGCAATAAATTATGAGTTAATGTTGAATGGAAGAAAAAAAAAAATGTAGAAATTGAAGTTGAGAAAATGAATATATATAAAACAAAAATATAGTTTAAGTTTCGTTAGAGATTGCGATAGAATGAAAAACAAATAAAAACGAGTTGGGAAAGTTAGGTCACATGGGTAAGTTCGATCACATGGGGCGGATTTTTATAGTCGTTCGGGCCCGACTATGGAATACCCTACACCTGGTGAAGATGGTGAAGATATTAATGAGGAATATTTAATTGTATACCTTAATTTTAAATTATTAATTATGCTGAACCTCCCCACCCTCAGAATATTATTCATATATCAGAAATTTACGTCTTATATCTCCATAAATTAAAAAAATTATATAAAGTATAAAAAACTAAAAAAAAAAATTGAAAAATATAATTGGGCGGACCACGCCTATATTTAAAATTTTGAAAGGCTATTATTTCACAGATTTGATTTTAATAATTTACGGATCAAATTTCCACTATATAACCCGGGAAATAATGAAAAAAAAAAGTGGGCGGATCACGCCCATTTTTGGACCAGGTGAAGTCAAGTTGTGGATCGAACTTGAGTTCTTTACGGAACTTGTGATTCGTTAAAAATATGCTTCTGGGCATAAGCAGCACACTGTGATTGGCCAAAATTATGTTTCTAGGCTGAAGCAGCAAAAGACACTGGAAAAGTAGCATTGAAACTTAGATTAAGTATTAGTATATAAGCTGTAGTTATTTAGTTTTTAAGGGAGTTGTTATTAGATTAAGAAGTGAGTCCAAGAAGTGGAACAGTAAAAGGAAATAAAAATTATAAAAAGGATAAACTTGAAATGGAGTAAGTGTTATTATTTATTAAATGTCTTATTTTTAGGTGATAAAATAGGGACATTAACATTGGCGCAGCCGGTTTTAGAACCAAACACTCTAGATAGAGAAAAAATTATAAAAATATAAACAATTTTGGAAAATTTGAATAGTTTCGTTGGAAAAAATATCTTAAACTGATACGTTTAATGGAAACTCTTCAATCGGAATTAAAAAAGGCACAACATGAAACAACAAAATTAAATGGAGAAATTGGACTTTTCATTGAACGTTTGTGGACAGAGATTAAAAGAATAAACGGTTCAAAAGGCTACATTCAGCTAGTTAGAGAAAAGATTAGAACCACTGCTAACACGAGAATAGAAGAAGCAGACATAATATTCTTTTTATTTTTAGAAATAATAGAAGCTAAGACAGATTTTAGCATAACAGAGAAAGAAAAATTAGAGACAGAGTTAACAGAATTAAAAAAAATGAATAATTACTTAAGAGATCAAATTAAAACAATTTTGGATCACGCAGAACACTTAGACGAAAATAGAGGAAAACTAGTGGAAATTATTGAAAACCGGAATTACAGAGACACACTGGAAACCTCTAGAAGTGCCCGATTCAGGGCTGAGTATTGTAGTATCACAGATGCACAAAAAACAATTGTACAATTAGAAGATAGAAATAGGCTACTACAGCAAGAATTAGAGTTAGTAACCAACGACTCATTGATACATAAGGAAGCTGTAAACAACAGTGAAATAAGTCACACAGAAAAAATAAATTTCCCGGAATATAAAATGGGTATCGAACATATTGCAAAAATGGTGAACCATTTGGTTCCGATGTTCTCAGGCACGGACTTCAGTGATTTACCCTCAGAAGTATGTAAATTCATACAAGGATGTGATTTAGCGGTAAAGTCAACAAAAGAAACAGAGTTTCAAGAATTTTTTTTTTAAGAATGTATGGAGATGCATTCGACCTAGTAAAAGGTATTCAATTTAGCGGATTAGATGAATTATATACTTTAATAAAGAGGACATATCTTAAAACCGTAACATTAGACTCAGTGATAAATGAAATAAAGGAGACATATCAAAGATCAACCGAAGAAATTCGACCTTTTGCAAGACGTCTAAATGTACTAAAAACAAAGGCGGTGGAATTAATAAAAGAAAAATATAATGGCAGAGGGGACGAAGCTATGCTAATAGAATTAGACAAATCCATACAAAAGACTTTTAAGGTAGGTCTTAAGGACAGCACACTGAAAATACACATGCTAAATAATAAGGCGGACTCACTAGATTCACTGATAGAGGAAGCGGTAGAAACGTTGGAGACGATACAAAGTGGGCGTGTAAGAGAAACATCGCTTAGTGCCGCAGAGGTGCTTTTTAGCAGATCCTCACACCCCACATGTGGAAAAATCGGTATAAAAAATTCAAACGAAAGGAATAAAGTGGAAACCCCATGTTCATTTTGCGGTAATGTAGGACACACGCGGGACGAGTGCGTCAGTCGAAAAAATACTCCATACTGTCAAGGATGTGAGACCTATGGTCACGAATCGAACTTAAGATGTGCACAGAAAATAAATGAACCAGAGCAGCAATTTACAAGTAAACAACAAACGCAAAATAACAACTATAATGATGGTTTCACGAACAATACGCAAGCCAATAATAGCAAGTATAATGCTCGTGGTTTATTATTACAATGGGAATTATAATAATAATGGAAATAATAGGAATTATAATAATAATGGAAATAACAGGAATTATAATAATAACAATAATAATAGAAGATATAACAACAATAATAGGAAAACTAACAATAATAATAGAAATAATAATTACAACAATGGAAATAACTATAACAATAATAATGGTAATACCAATAGCAAAAGTCGTCAAAATTATAATAATAATGACGATAGGAGAAATGGAAATAATAATAGTAACAACAACAATAATAATAAGAAAGATTTAAATAAATGTAAATGGTGTGCAAGAATCGGGCATACGTTGGAAAACTGTTACGCGAAGAAAAATGTTGAGTCTACCCGCAATCAGGGAAACTTTTAGGGGCCCAGAATAGGCCAATTATCTGGGAACCCAAGACAAGTTGCGACATCAGGCCAACGAAGATAGGAATTGTGAATCAGACGCCGTGTGCGGCAGTGTATACGTTCGCTATCAATGGTAGGAAAATGGTATATAATTTTTGTTCACTAATTGTATTAACGTTGAACGTCTTTGGCATAATAGCATTAACAGCAAAAAATTATTTTTATGATTGCATAATAAATAGGATATGTATAGAAGAAAATAAGAAGAAATTAAATGATCTGATAACTTCAGGAATTGATAGCATAAATAAAAATATGAGTAAATATATTGAAAATATTAAGGAATTAAAATTAAGTTTATATACAAAAAGAAAAATCGCATTATTTATAGTAGACATGGGGAATTCAGACAGATATCAAAATTAAATGATGTCTTTATAGAAATTCCTTGTAAGGAAGCAAAAAATGGGAAACTAATATTACTAGTAGATTCTGGTGCAGACTCTAGCTTGGTAAAGTGGAGTGCATTAGATAATAAGCTAGAGAGAAATTTAAACGACACAAAAGATCTGAGCGGAGAATTTGGTGGACATGTGACCACCGCAGGGTCAATTGAAATTCAACATATGGAACATAGAAGGTTCAGTCTGACGTTACATACAATAATGCAGGATCAGGGAGTTCCGGCAGACGGTATACTTGGACGAGATAATCTATGGAACCACGCAATCATCAATGCAGTGGAAAAGGGATTAACCTTTATAGACAGAAACAAAAATAAAATTGTAACACTACAACTAAGATCACTAGATGAAATAAATAAAATATTATACAGTGAAGAAATAAAAATAACAGCAAGATCTAAAGGTATCGCCAGATTACCACTACGAACCAAGATCCCCGTAGTAATAATTCAAAAACAAGAAATTTCGCCAGGAGTTTATATCGGAGAAACCATATCAAATGTGAGAAAAAATAGTGTTTACGTTTCTGTGTTAAACTCAACAGAAAAAGATATAATATTGAATAAGAACTTACAGCTCAAATTTTCAAATTATAATAAATTTATGGCACCAGTGAGTGGAACAATGAATAGCGTACAAAGAATAAACATGCGACACAGAATATGCAAACTATTTGACTCATTAAAATTGGATCCAAATGCAAATGTTGAAGAGAAGGCATCCATAGACAAAATATGTGCGTCATACCATGATGTATTTCTGTTAGAGGGGGATGAGCTATCACCTATTTTAAAACATGAAATCTCCACAATAGACGGCCAACCTCCGATTAACCGAAAACAATATAAATTACCACATATTGACAGAGAAGAAATCAACAAACAGGTGCAGAAGTTATTAGACGACGATATTATATCACCAAGAACGTCGGCTTGGAATTCACCACTATTGTTGGTACCTAAAAAGAGTGGCAAGGACGGACAGAAAAAAATGGAGACTGGTAATAGATTTCAGAAAATTGAACGACGCAACGATTAAACAAGCATTTCCAATACCTCGTATTGATGAAATTTTGGATCAATTAGGTCACAGTAGGTATTTTTCAACATTAGATCTTGCAAGTGGTTATCACCAAGTGCTAGTGGATGAACGCCACAGAGAAAAAACAGGCTTGGGACATTTTGAATTTAGTAGGATGCCATTTGGATTGACGGGGGCACCCGCTACGTTTCAAAGAATAATGAACCACATTTTAACAGGATTGCAGGGACTTGATTGTTTCGTATATCTGGACGATATAGTTGTGTATGGAAAAAACATAATGGAGCACGAAATTAGACTATGTAAGGTGTTAGAAAAATTGAGGGAAAATAATTTGAAATTAAATACGGAAAAATGCAATTTTTTAAGGCGAGAAGTAGTATATTTAGGGCAGAAATGCACGGAGTCAGGCGCAATGCCAGATCCCGATAAAATAGAATGTGTAAAAAATATTCCGGTACCCAGGACCAAGAAACAGGTACAAGCCTTCTTAAGTTTAGTAAATTATTACAGAAAATTCGTTAAGAATATGGCAAGGTTAACACTACCGATTAATAAACTGTTGCGAAAGGATGCCAGTTTTGTATGGACAGACAAGTGCAAGGACTCATTTATAAAACTTAAGGAAGAAATTATTTCACCTAATGTTCTAGCATACGAAGATTTTTCAAAACCATTTGTATTGACAACAGATGCAAGTGGAGAAGCTATAGGCGCAGTGCTGTCACAGGGCGAGCCAGGTTCTGATCGACCAATCGCATTTGCAAGTAGAGCTCTGCATGATGCAGAAACAAGGTACTCAATAATTGAAGGAGAATTTTTGGCAATAGTATGGGCCACAAAAAATTATAGAGCGTATTTGTTGGGGCGTCCATTCACGGTTTATACGGATCATCAACCACTGCGTAGCATAGCGAATTTAAAGGATCAAACGTCAAGGCTAGCCAGGTTCTGGCACAAATTATCAGAATACGAGTTCGAAATAATGTATAAATCTGGCAAAAAGAATTTAAATGCTGACGCATTAAGTAGGATTCCACAATTAGAAACAAAAATTGCGGCAGTTCAAACCCGTTCTAAAAATAAACCAAAGGCAATAGATCCACAACCGGACGTCAGTAAGCCAGTCTTGGACGACACAGTAACGGATATGGATGGTGAAACAATCTCGAGTCAAGCATTAACCGATCCTGAAGAAATTAAAACAGTACTTAGAGACTTTCACGACTCGCCGTTAGGGGGTCATCAGGGCACACTGAAAACATATTTTCGAATAAGAAAGCAATATAGGTGGAAGGGTATGCAAAAACAAATTAAAGAGTATGTAAAAAATTGCCCTAAATGTCAAGTTAACAAAAGTTCTAAGCTAACAAAAATGCCAATGGTCTTGACAGATACACCAACGCGCCCATTTGATAAAGTTTATGTGGACTTAGTAGGAATTTTACCCGAGACAGTATCTGGCAATAAATACATTTTAACATTTCAAGACGATTTTTCAAAATATATGTGCTGTGTAGCAATACCAGATGCAGAAGCAAGCACAGTGGCTAAAGCATTTTATGATGAAATTATAACACGCCACAATATTCCGAAAATTCTAGTAACTGACAATGGCTCTAATTTCGTGTCAAAGTTATTGTCTGATACATGCAAATTATTGGGTATTAAAAAAATGCACATTACACCCTATCACCCACAGGCCAATGGATCATTAGAACGTAGTCACAGACCATTAACAGAATATTTGAGATGTTTTGCTAAGGAGGATGGTTCCAATTGGGATCAATGGTTAAAAGCGGCAATGCATGTCCATAATATACGATGCATGTGTCAACTGGGCAAACACCTTTCCGAACACTATATGGTTATGATTCTGATATGCCAACTAATTTCAAACGTAAAGTTTCACCACTATATAAGGCCGATGATTATAACAAAATATTAAAATATCAAATACAGCGGGCGCAAAATCAAGAAAAGGTAAAAGGAAAAATCTAAAACAAGCTACGATAAATCATTAAATCCCATTGAGTTTCAAATTGGGGAAATGGTTGTAATGAAGAATCAAAATAGGAAAAATAAATTTTCACCAATTTGGGTAGGGCCCTATAAGGTTTTGTCCGTCACTACCTCCGTGACAACGACAATATTAATAAAAGGAAAGGGAAAGAAAATACACAACAATTTGTTGAAAAAATACCATAATTAGAAATTGATGTATTAATTGTTAAAATGCGGAAATATATTTATAAATAAATGGCGAAAAGTTTAGTATTGTGTGATAATGAATAGGAATTAGGAAAACAGAAGAAAACGGTACCCACAGATCGCTATGTATTACTTAAGGTTAATTTACTAGCATGTGGCGGACCAAATTTAAAGGTTATGAAAACAAGAAATATTAGGAAAAATGTAAATAAGAAAGAATTATAAATGATAACACGAGTTTTTTATACGAAATAAATGCGATAAAATATATTTGTACGAAATTGAGATATTGAACAAATAGCTAAGTACTGCAGAGCGTAGATAACTAGCATAGAAATTTTGAATTATAAAGTGAATTATGAAATTATGGTTGAATTATTAATTTTAAATTAAAATATAATGAAAAGTAGATTATGATGAATTGAATTTTTAATAAATAAAGAATTATTAATTTGTGTTAATTGCTGACGAGCAAATAAATGACAAGTAGGTTTTTTTTTAGAGCTAGAAAATGCTCCAAATGATATATAGGAAAAATATGATTGAATTAAAAGACTATAAATAATATTATAAAAAATATATAAATACGTTTACAACGAATGAAAAATAGGTTTTTAGATCTAGAATATGCTCCAAAAGAGATTATTATGATTGACTTAATTGATTAGAGAAATATTATAAAAATTATGAGAAAACGCATACAACAGTTGCAAAATGCTGTAACGAACTACCCGGTGGTCAAAGGCTGAGGTAACCTCAGCGGCGGTCCAGGGGTAGGTCGACAAATAATTTATTTATGTCAGGGGTACATTTTTAGTTCAACTCAACTGTAGCCCCTGGTATATGATAACGCCCTTGTTTTAATTCAAAAATAACTTCTTTAATAATAGTAATAATAGGTATAATAGGATAGTAAATTATAATTAAAGGCAGCGCTCCGCTGCCGCTACTGGATTGCTTAGAAATGGCGGGTTCCCGTCGGAGGCGTCTCCAACGCTGAACCCTCGGGTATGTAAATCTGGTTCCTCGGTCTGCGCCCCTTTCTGGCGCAACCGGTTGCTATGTCGTATTACGCTCGTCGCGTCGCGGCTCACTATGCTATTGTGCGTACCACCCGGGACCCCTCGTCTGTCCCCGGCTCCGATGCCGGCTCACTTTGCTTTGTCCGGGTGGTCGTTGTGGAATCCCTCGTAGTTGCCCCTGATTCAGCCCTTCGGCTCACTGCTACCCCTCGATCGGCTGCCTTAGCGCTCGGGTCGGCTCGGTTATTCTCGAATGTACTGCTGTCGCTCCTCGGTTATCGCGAGGTTACGCGTTCGGCTGTCAGGTGCTCGTGTCTACTCGGCTTGCTGTTACTGCTCGGCTCTTGTACACTGCCACGGCTCGGTTCTCGTACGCTGTTACTGCTCGGCTCTCGTGCGCTCGTGCCTACTCGGTTCACCTCTACTGCTCGGTTTCTCGTACTCTGCTACTGCTCGGTTCTCGTACGCTGTTACTGCTCGGTGTTCATACTCTGCTACGGTTCGGTTCTCGTACGCTGTTACTACTCGGCTCTCGTGCGCTCGTGCCTACTCGGTTCACTGCTACTGCTCGGTTCTCGTACTCTGCTACTGCTCGGTTCTCGTACGCTGTTACTGCTCGGTGCTCATACTCTGCTACTGTTCGGTTCTCGTATGCTGCTACTGCTCGGTGCTCATACTCTGCTACGGTTCGTTTCTCGTACGCTGTTACTACTCGGCTCACTGCTACTGCTCGGTTCCCGTGCTCTGCTACTGCTCGGTTCACGTACGCTGTTACTGCTCGGTGCTCATACTCTGCTACTGTTCGGTTCTCGTACGTTGCTACTGCTCGGTGCTCATACTCTGCTACGGTTCGGTTCTCGTACGCTGTTACTACTCGGCTCACTGCTACTGCTCGGCTCACTGCTACTGCTCGGTTCTCGAACGCGGTTACTACTCGGCTCTTGGGCGCTCGTGCCTACTCGGCTCGCTTGGTTCGGCATGGTGGTGACGCGCGCGAAATGGACGTTTGCACCGCGTGGTCGGATAAAATTACCCAACTTACCGCCAAGCTTCTTGTGGCCACTTTTGAGGTTATGGTCGTTCGGTCCTCTGCGCCTGTTTCTCTGCTTGCCACCACGATCCTCGTGGCGCACTTTTGTAGGTTAGGTTGACTCGTCTTCCCTGGGCACTTTGGCTCTGCTGCGTTTAAATAAACTGAAGTTTTTGTTCGCCTTTGTTCGGTGTTCGGTTTCTGCTGCATTAAATAAAACGATTTTATATTCACTTTGTGTCGCTTGGCTCAACCACAATGACAGGTTAAACCACCACCGATTCAGCCTGTGTGTCGGGCAGAGAAACTTGACCTTTCTACTGCCGTTTCCAGCAGCACTCGTCAACGCCGTACCAACCAAAGAATAATTCTCAGCCTGCTTGAAACCTATACCTTTCTTTTCAGCTTCGATTATCTTTACGTTGGTATGGGTTTGGTTCCTTGTTGTAGCCCGCTTTTCCCAGTAGTAGCCCGCCTCCCAGGAGAAACTTACTACAACAACTCAGAACAATCTACTGTGTGTCTGCACTGTATCACGGTCGCCGACGAACTGAACGATGCTTCGGTTCTCGGCTTCTTCATCACCGTCGGCTACTATATTTCGTCGTAAATGCGGTGCATCGTATTCGTCTCTTTCACGCACCTGTCTGGTGCTTAGACCGGTTTTACACCATTCTCACCACGACGCCATTTGTTCCATGATCGTAGTTTTTACTCGTTACTTTGGCTACAGGCACCAGTGTTGCCCTCTTCTCATCAATTGTTCCCTCGGTGGCCCCCCTTTAACTGCTGGAGGCGAGCAATGAGTGGGACAAATTTACCTCATAAATTTGTCCGTCACAATGCATACAAGACTTTTTAGAGTTAACAAATGATCCAATTGTTATGTTTATATTTATTTTATTAAAGCAGCTAAGTATTACTTCCGGTAATTTACTAGCCTGTGCAATAAATTATGAGTTTATGTTGAATGGAAGAAAAAAAAATGTAGAAATTGAAGTTGAGGAAATGAATATATATAAAACAAAAATATAGTTTAAGTTTCGTTAGAGATTGCGAAAGAATGAAAAATAAATAAAAACGAGTTGGGAAAGTTAGGTCACATGGGTAAGTTCGATCACATGGGGCGGATTTTTATAGTCGGTCGGGCCCGACTATGGAATACCCTACACCTGGTGAAGATGGTGAAGATATTAATGAGGAATATTTAATTGTATACCTAAATTTTAAATTATTAATTATGCTGAACCTCCCCACCCTCAGAATATTATTCATATATCAGAAATTTACATCTTATTTCCCCATAAATTAAAAAAATTATATAAAGTATAAAAAACTAAAAAAAAAATTTGAAAAATATAATTGGGCGGACCACGCCTATATTTAAAATTTTGAAAGGCTATTATTTCACAGATTTGATTTTAATAATTTACGGATCAAATTTCCACTATGAAAACCCGGGAAATAATGAAAAAAAAAGTGGGCGGATCACGACCACATATGTTTAGGTGAATTCTACATATACGTTTTAAATTTTATAACTATACCTTGAATACTTTTCGAAATATTAGTTTCGAAAGAGTTATATAAAAGTGACTTGTATGGGAGGTGGGCGTGTCCATTGACCGATTTTGCTCATTTTCAAACTCAGTTCCTACTTTTGGATAAAATATATTGAGACGAAATTTCATCGCATTCTGATCAGTATTTCTCAAGTTATTCAGTATTCGGACAGCAAGACAGCAAGACGGACAGACAGACAGACGGACATGGCTAAACGGACTCGGGTAGTGATGCTGATCAAGAATATATATACTTTTCCATACCGGACACGCCTCCTAAGGGCGTTACAATATATGCACAAAGTTAATATACCCTGTACCTCATAGGTGTAGGGTATAATAAAAATTGCATATATGTCGAATGAGCATTTTTTAAAATAAACAGCTTAAAAATAAGCTAAACTTCACAAGGTTTAAAACAAAACAAAAAAAAAGTGGAAGATGTTTTACTAGTAGAATATGTTATTCAGATAAAATATATTCTGTTAGAATTATGAATAAATTAATATTTTTTTTCTCTTCTGGAAAAATGTTTATGAAACAACAAAACCAATATACGTATTTATTATGCTGATTAGTTTAATAGCTATTAAAATATAAAAATATAAACTTAAATAAATATGTTATATGACACATGTATTTTGTACATACCACAACTTATATTGTAAAATATTAACACAAACTATAAGATAATATCAAACTTCGTAATATAAGAGAATGTTAATTTATAAGAAAAATGTGTTTTTTTTTTATTTTATAAAATTTTAAAGTACAATATTATATAAGGTAATATATGAATGATAATTTTGATAGAGATATAACGATGTTATTATATGAATATAATGTTTTATAGACACTTAAATATATGAGTGATTGTAATGATGAATACACGAAAATTATTAGATTTAAGTAAAAATAATTATAGCAACGAAATCTCATTGAATACTAAAAATATTGTGACAGTAATTAGATATAGTTTTATAACAAAAATAAGTTGGCAATAATATGGCTAATCCTGCTCATTGTGAGGGTCCAGGTAGATTCAATTCACAGACCGACAGCGTTGGAGCAGCATTCACTCGTGTTCGATCGGAAAACAGATATAGGGATCTACAGGGCGGAGTGAACAGTAATCACGAAATTTGTTGTAACTGACTCAAGCGAACAATTGTAGTTAACAGATGACTTCGTGTCAAGGGTACAGGGTTCATGCACAAGAAACGAACGGTTGTGGAAAACCTACGATACGCGTAAAACATACGGAAAACATATGCGTTAAACTACGTAAAACATATGATAGAGCAACAAGTAACGGTGATGGCCAGTAATTACGACAGGTTGTCCAGAACGTTGCAAGCAACCATAAAAGAGATAGAGGGGTTGCGTGTTGGAATGAACGCTACACTAGAGGAACTCACCAGAATTAAACACAATCACATAAGGAGATGGCATCAATCGAATTCGCTATCATAGTGTTGAAATAAAGAAGATTGTGAACACAAACCTGAAAAAGCTCCAGAAACAGAACCAGAAAGTTATCTAGAATGAATCTGAGCATAGCATGTTGCACCCGGACGTTTTGGGCCAAGCGTTGCTGAGCGAATTAATAATGGAACTGAAGATAATGTACGAATCAGAGTGGTTCTTAAAGAACATATTTACACATCAAAGCTAAAGCGACATAGCAATGTAGTGTCGGAAGCAAGTTTGACGGAGTCGGGAGCAGTCGGGACCCCGAGAAGTATCCTACTCAGGGGCTCCTAGATTTGTGAGATCGATGACGTCATCACTAACAAATAAGATGGTGGGAACCGCAGTCCGAAGGAAAGAAGACAAGCACAAGAACTCATATCTGGAGCTTGAAGAAACAGTATCGCTACCACATATGAAGATCGATTAACCATGCCAATAGTGACGAGAGTTATGTTTACAGCAGAGCCCGTCAGTTAACCAACGGAGACCGACCACGATATCTTGACAACAACAGCTGTAATATATAGACAAGGTGATTGCGGAGCTGAAGTATGCGGTTATGTATGTATTAAGTATCGGTAGTATGTTTGTATTGTACAGTAGTGTAAGGTATTGGTATCAGATGTTAGTATAAGATTGTCGAAAAAATTTTTTTTTTTGTAAGGGGGGAGGAATGTTGAGAGTTAGCATTATGACAGTCACTCATAGCATGGCAGTTCATTGATATTTTTCTAGTGGGTATTTGCTGTTGCTAAATATTTAAATAATATTATATGCATTCTAATTGTTGTTAAAACAAAAAGTAAATGATAAGCGGCGACAATTTACTTAGTCAGCAATTGTAACTATAAACCAAATTCGCAGCAGCGTCAATATATATATATATATATATATATATATATATATATATATATATATATATATATATATATATATATATATATATATATATATATTGTTGAGGTTTGACCCTGACCCCCTCCGATTTTAATATGTTGTTATTATTGGTCAATGAAGTTTATATTTAATTTTTCTGTTTTCTATCGCACCCTCTTCACTCCATTTGCAAACTCTAAAAACACGAATTTTGTTGTTTTGCACTACATAAATTCTCGACATTGAAAAAAGATCATTCCACTTTGAATTGGAGTGGTAAGAAATTGTCTTCTATTTTTTTAGGTTAATTTATTTACTAATTTCTTCCTACTTTTTTTTATATCAGTACTATTTCTTACTATTTCTTAAGTTTTCACCGTTGATGTTTGGTTACATGATTATTTTTGTTCACTATTCTTTGTTAATCGTAATGGATCGACAGTTTCGTAAAGCTATTCGTTTTTTGTTTCTGATTGTTCTAATTTTTATTGTGTAAATGAATTCTAGATCGCCCTGTGGCGTTTATGATAATAACAAACTCTTAATAGATATTTTTTGCAAGCAATATGACGGACTCTCATTTGTTCATTTTAATGCGAGAAGTTTAAACGCATCTAAACTTGACTACAATAAATATATTTTTGATAAATTCAAAGTCGACATCATTTGTGTGTCTGAAACCTGGTTTAATCCTGACATACCTAATAGTTATTTTGTCATTGTCAATTACAGACTTTTTAGGAATGACAGGATTGCCAAAAAGGGTGGTGGAGTTGCAATTTATTGTAAATCCTATCTTAATACCAAGCTTGTAAGTAAGTCTCGTGGGTCTGACATTGAATATATTAATGTGCAAATATCAGATCGTGATATCAAAATACTTGTTTCTTGCGTCTATAATCCCAACAAATGCTTTAGTCTTGAACCTTTTTTCTGTGATATATGTACACGTGCTACAGATTTTGACTATTATACTGTATGTAGTGACTTTAATGTTAATTTACTTACAAAAGACCGTGTTTCTGACAATTTATATGACAAAGTTACTACGGCTGGAATGACAATTATAAATTCTATGACTCCGACTCGTTTTGCTCCTAATGTGACTCCTAGCTTACTTGACGTTTTTATTCTGTCTGATGTCTCCTTATTATTACTATTTAGCCAAATTTCTTTCATATCTGACCATGATTTACTATTCTGCACTCTTAATATTAATAAATGTTCAAATTCTAGACCAATGACTGTATCGTATAGTGACTTTAAGTCCATTGACTATTACATGTTAAATGATTTTTTTTTTTAAATCAGTTGGAATGATTGTTGGAGTTGTCTTTCTGTTGACGATAAATTAAATATTCTCGTTACCAACGTTTATAATGTTTTTGATCATTTTGTCCCCATTCGTACTATTACTGTTGATAATAAATCATGTCCCTGGTATACTCATAATGTGACATTAGCTATTAAGAAATGAAACAAACTTTATGTTAAATGGAAAAAGCATCGTGTCAATGAAAATTTGGAGCTCTTTAAGCATGCCCGTAAAACTGCTGTAGCAATAATAAGACGTTCTAAGAAAAGATTTTTCCATCGAAAACTTAACTGCTCACTTCCGTCCAAATTACTCTGGAAAAATATACGTAAACTTGGTGTTTGTAGTAGAGTTAATGCGGAGTGTAATATTGACCCTAACTTATTAAATAATTTCTTTCTTTCTAATAGTCTGACAAGAAATGTAAATAACCAATGTTGTACAGCTAGTTCCCTGAGGTTGACCAATTTGCATTCGAAAATGTTATGGAAGATGATGTAATCAAATCTATAATGAACATTAAATGCAGTTGGTGATGATGGTATTCCCTTGCGTTTTATCAAGTTGATATTACCGCACATTATTGGACCACTGACGCACATAATCAATCATTGCTTTACTACATAGCACAGTGTGCCCGGGTGAAATTCAGTATTGTCGGAACCACTCAACCGATTTTAAAAATTTGAAATTTGAGTTCGTATCTTTAATAGTTATGGAGATAAAAATCAGTAAAGTTGAACATTTTTTCATGAAAAACCTTTAAAAATTGTAAAAAATCCAAAAGTTATCCGATTTTTAAAATTCTTTTATTTATGGAAAGCTTACATTGAGATCTAATAAAAATGTACTTACATGAGAAAATATCTTGTTTAGTTTTAAAGATGTCTTGAACATGATTTTTTTTTTTAATTTTTGAAGACTTTACTTTACATATTTTTACATAGATTGTACATTTTATCATGAAATCAGAATGTATGTAAGGGACTTTTATAAACAATTAACACATAAATTATAAACTGAAAACTGTTTTAAAATATCTCAAGTGGTTTAGTAAATATGAAATTGTAAAGACGAATTTTTTTTTTATTTCCCATTTTTTCACTTTTTTTTGGAAAAGTTGACTTTTACGGAAATCTTCGCAAGTTTTTTTTTCTTCAGTAAAATGTAATTTATTATATTTTTTTGATAGATAACATTACTGAGAATCTTTTAAATGATAAAACTTATCCAACATGTCTTTAACCAATCTGGCAACACTGGTCAAAGTTCAAGTTTTTTTTTTTTTTTTTTTTACTTTGACCCCTTGCAGAAAAGTTTTCAAAGTCGAAATTCTAATTTTAAGTAAACAGTTTTAAGGGCGCGTTTTTTTTACGCATTTTTGACCCTTATTTATTTTTTTCCCGGCGAAAAATAATTATTTTTTATAAGTATATAAGGTTAGTATTTAATCGGCGAAAGTTTCATAATGATAGCAGGGTTAACTCTTGTTTAGATATGTTCAATCAAATTCAATGTTAGTTTTGCATAATTTTCCATACGAAATACAAAATTGGATTCTGGTGTAGACAATTTTGTATTTCGTATTTTTTTTTTGTAAAACTAACCTTATATACTTCGAACTTATAAAAAATAATTTGGTAATATATACATTTTACAGGTAGATATAACGGTTTTATGACAAGTGCTTTTAAAAAATTTATATTTCCAGAAATAATGTTGCCCTGCACATATACTTTATCTTTCAAACTGCATACCTAAATTTTTACGTTGAGCTTTGAAAACTTTTCTGCAGGTTTGTAAATCAAAATATTGTTACGAAAAGAGGTAATTTGCTCCACTGTGCAAGCAATCAACAATAATAAATGAGACTCAAGACAATTCAGCGCACTAAGCAATGTGTTAGAAAGAGGCGGAAGATCATTCAGCGCACTGAGGCAGTGTGCGAGAAAGAGATGGAAGATCAGCGCATTAAAACACATGAGTGCGAATGAGATGCCAATAGCATGCGTCATTCACGAAACGAGTAGAAGGTTCTCGAAACAAGTCGAAGCTTGTCGAAACGTGTCGAACTGATGCATGCAGTATACAAGGCCGCGCATCTGAGGCACTGTACTGCAGTAGTGATTGTAAAGTGGTCTAGGGCATCTCGTGTGATAATTGTCAAGTTAAACAGTTGTTAGAATTTGTTATTAGTAAAGTTGTTTATTAAAGTGAATTAATAAAGTTAATTGTTATAATTTAAACCAAACATAAGAGTATTTTTATTTTGTACACAATCCAGCGATACGAACTCGGAGAACAGTTTTCGGTAGACTGAATTTTCGTAACATTGGTGTCAGAAGTGGGATTGTGATACAAAATGGTTAAATTGGATCAACTTAAAGTCGACCAGCTAAAGAAGGAGCTGTCGATTCGTAATCTTGCAACAGCTGGTACGAAAGTAGAGCTACAAAAGCGTCTAATGGAAGAATTATAAAACCAAGGCATTGACCTCGCAGAGCACGAATTTGAAGTAGAAGCTGGACACGGAGCAAAAAGGACAGTCCCAAAGTTTTGATATGAGCCAGTTGCTCGGAGCAATACAACAAAAGCTTCAAGAAAATTCCAGCAAAATAGAACAGAAACTTCTAGAAAATTCGAAACAGCTCCAAGAAAATTCGACCAGAATGGAACAGAAATTTCAAGAAAATTCCAGCAAAATGGAACAGAAACTTCTAGAACAGCAACTAGAAAGTTCTAATCAACTGCAAACTGAAATTAAGCAGCAGATGCAGGAGCATTCTAAGCAGCTTTTGGAATTTTCTAATACACTCCATAGCAAAGTGACGGAGGTAGAAACGCATGTAAATGACATGGAAGTGAACATTGAAAAGTCGAAAAATTCAAAGATTAGAAAACGGTATAGACAAAGAAATCCAGGAAATAAAAAAAATTTGCACGTGTTGCAGATAAATGGACCTACACAGCATGTTTTTAGTGGTATGAGGCTAAAATCGCCGATTTACGATGGAACCACAGCGTTCAACATTTTCAAGCTGCAATTTGAGACCACGGCTGTAAGTAATCGATGGAATAATGAGGACAGCGTAGCCGCACTTATCGTGGCGCTTAAATGAGGCGCAGCCGAAGTATTGCAGACTGTTCCAGAAAGTGATCGAAATAGTTATTTAGCGGTTATGGCTGCACTGCAGCGAAAATATGGCAGTGATCACATGAAACAGATCTACCGAATGGAGCTGAAGGGCAGAATGCAACGAAATGGCGAAACTTTGCATGCGTATGCAGCGGACGTCGAGAGGCTTGCGTATTTGTCGTATGCAGATTCAACGAGTGATTTCATAGAAAAGTGCAAGATCGAAGCTTTTGTTGATGGCATACGTGATCCTGAGACAAAACGGGCAGCAATGACCATGCCGAAGGTGACATTTATGGAAACGGTCACCACAGCGCTTACGCAGGAGATAGCGTCTACATTGTGCCAGCGATGGAGAAACGTGTACTAGATAAGGAGAGAGAAAATGTTTGTCTAGAAGTAAGTCCAATGCCAGCGTTAAATCCGGACATTATGCTGCCAACAGAAACACCCAATTGAAAGGTAAATGCTACAACTGTGGAAAATATGGGCATATGGCACGAGACTGACGTGAAAGACGTAAATGTGTAAATCTGCAACCACCTAAAGGATACCGACCAGAAAAAAGACCTGAGTATGGCCAAATTAACGCCAGGAAACATCATGGCAATTCGGGCACTGTGTCGGCACGAGTGTGTAAAATGGAATCCAGAGAATGCTCGACGGAAGAAGAAAAGACGAACATAATTCACATTCGTTCGTTAAATGTCATGGCAGAATGATCAATGGACTCTAGAGCAAATACGAAATGATCAAAAGAAGGACCCCGTCATCGCAAAAATTAGGACGTTCAAGGAACAACAAAGAAAGCCATTATGGAAAGAGTTAGCATCTAACAGTCCAATAAGCAGGGCTTATTGGACGCAGTGGCAAAGCCTGAAGCTACAAAATGGTTGTTATTACCGTGTTTGGGAAACTGAAAATGGCAGATTTGCACGAAATTTAATTGTTGTTCCCAAATCAAAAATAAAAGAGATAGTACTGAAATGCCATTGTGGATCCAATGGATGTCACTTGAGCATTAATAAAACGGTTGATGAAGTCAGAAAACGTTTCTATTGGGTTGGATATCAAAAGTCAGTCGCCTATTGGATTCACAGATGTAAGCAATGTGTATCCGCAAAAAGAAAACCCGTCAGAAATTGCGGTAAGATAAATCAATACAACGTAGGAGCATATTTCGAACGTACTGCAATGGATGGGCAAAAGCCGATTCCAAAAAGTGTTTTGCGTAAGAAGAAAAGTGAAGACCAAGACGAGTTGCATCAGTCCTTAAGGCAGAGGATACAAATTCCAAGTAGTAAGATAAAATCCAGATATGACATGAGCACAAATCCAAAGGATTCACGGAAGGAGAGCTTGTTTTGCTCTATAACCGGGGACCTTTCGGCTCGCAGTCCAACGCACAAACCACTGAGCTACCGCGGCGACACTTAATGATAATGATTAATAAAATTGTAAATTTAAATAAAATTAATTCTTTTGAATTTCTTTATTACCTTAAAAACATAATAAATACATTAAAATTGTTGGATTTCTTGAAGTGTTAGTCTTGCACTTGCTCTTGTTCTTGTATTTCTTATCTTGCTCTTGTTCTTGCAAGAAATCTATATCTTGTTCACGCTTGGTTTTTATTTATTGTATTAGTAAAATATATAGAATAGCATGGGGTAAAGTGGGACAAGTTTTGAATCTATTCAATAATATTTATAAGTCTTTTAATTGATTTGTGACTGATTTTCAAAACAGCTCAATTTCGGACATATGTAGAATAAATAAAATTATGATAAGGTAATAAAAAACAATGGTAATGTAAGAAAACATTAGAAAGTTTAAAATTATTGACATCTCTGTAACTACTAAAGAAAATACGAAAAATGAAGTGCAAGTTCGAACATTTCAAGTATACAGGAAGATATTTGTTTGCAGATATTGCAGTTCATTGAATTGTTGAAAATAAATTTCTTTGGCTTTTATGGATGGAAATCGTACAATATTCTTCTTATGAAGTTTAAGAATTTTTATCGATGTATTCTTGTTGCTTTTGTTTACGGTTCGATGCACAGATCTCTTTTGCAATTCTGATCATTTTTCATTGGTTTGTGGTCACGAAATTTTGAATTGAAATTTTTTCTTGGCAAAATCAAATAAAACAATATTTTTACTAAAATAACAACAAACTTTACCCCAATATCTTTACCAATATCACAATTTGAACATAACTTAGCACCATATAAACAATGTTAAATTATTAGAAAAATATGGAAAAAAATAAATTTTATACAAAAACCCAAATCAATACCGAAACCGTAACTTGGAACCGGTATACCGACACCGTTTCGCTATAAAAACTTAAAACCGAAACGCGGAAAAAACCGATACCGAAATCGAAACCGATATTCGTTTAGGTTTCAATCCTTGGTACAAATATAACATCGATATGAGTTTTTGTCCATATGTTTGTGAACCATCCTAATATATAAGGTGCCCTAATATATATATAATAGATATATATATATATATATATATATATATATATATATATATATATATATATATATATATATATATATATATACATATATACATATATTAGGGTGGTACACACATATATATATATATATATATATATATATATAAATATCCATATTGAAAAAAACCTGCAATATTGTTTCGTGTGGTTAAATGAAAAAATACACATTAAAAATTACATTTCACAGAAATAATGTATTGTAGTTTTGTGGTATGCTTATGCTTTATACGTTTTTTTTTTTTTTTGTTTTGGAATATCTACTAAGATCCACAGTACTCAGACAGACTATATCCATTGTACTGTGAAATCTTTTCCCTACAATTTTGTGGTTAATATCACCACGAGCGCCCATGCCCAAGCCGGGATTCGAACCCGAGACCTTCAGAATGCAAATCCAGCGCACTACGTCTGGACTGCTGAGGCCGGCTGCTTTATACGTTTAAAGTCAACTCTAAATTTAAATTCAGCTTTTGAATTTGAAATTATTATTATTTATCATCAAATACAGTAGGGATCAAAAGGGATGTGCATTTGTTGCATCGATGATTTTTTTCGATGTAATGCATCGCCTCGTTGCATCGATGCTATCCGATGTATCGAACAAAAACAACGATATTTTCGATGCATCGAATGAAAAATAATTAGCTGCATTTATTTGACGAAATATTTTAACAAGCAGAAATGTGGTGCTCACAGTTAAATTGCCGTTTTGTCGTATTCGAACAATGTCGTACCAATATCATGAAACTGTTAATACGCTTATAAATACTTTTTTTGTTGTCCCGACAAACCTTTGAAAATAAATATTTTTTTTTCATTTGTCCTGATATTGACTGTTGGCATATTGCAACATTAGTGCGAGGACCTGTGGTACCCTAGAAAAATCGAAATCCGGTGCACCGACCTATTTGATCATATATGTACTCCAATGAAATTATATGGTTATTAATAACACTACACAACAAAATGCGAAAAAAAAGTTTGCCCAGTAAAATCCATTATTTTTGTATTATTTGAAATGACCCTCAGAATTTGAATATATGGATTTAAAAAAAATTGAATAGGTTTACGAGATTTCGGGCAATAACTTTTGTACTGAGCTTTCAAAAATGTGGTGACATATATTTGTAAATATCTCACGTTTTATAATACTCATATGCTCAAGTGTTATATCGAATGAAAAGTAATTAAATATCCAAACATTTCTTTTGGATGCACAGTTTGTAATATTCCAAAATTAGCATGCACAAATGACGTTTAAATAAAAAAAATCTACACACAAAAAAATAATGTATTGAAAACAAATAAAAATGTCTTTGAAATAAGAACAATTGTATTCGTTTTACGCCCAAAGACATTTACTTTTGTTTAAAATAAATTGATGTATTTGTTTTTGTATGAAAAATATAAAAAATAAGTACATACATTTTATTGAATTTCAGAGCAATTATTTAGCTGTCCAGAAAAGTATAGAAAAATAAATACATTTTTGTATTTTTAATACAAAAAATGTATTAAAAAAACTTTTTTTTATTCATTTTTCCACTCCTTTCCTTTTTCCTTTCTTTTGTTTCTTTTCACTCCGTCTTCTTTCATTCCTTATTTACTTCATATAAATTTACCAATTGAATACAAATATTTTCATATATTTCAGTTGTCACAAGCTGGCATCGTTAGTGTCCACTGCTCTACTCGTTAGGCTACACATTCATCTCCCTCTGTTTGAGATTTTTGCTTCAAACACAAAATTTGTGAAATGTAAATTTTTTTTTTTAATGTCACATTCCAAAAAAGTATATTTTAGTCATTTGATTCAAGATTGTGAATACATGATCTGTAGCAAATGAGGTTGATAGCGTAACGGTAAGAACTCAGGTCTTGTACTCGGAAGGTGTGGGTTCAAATCCCACAAGAAACATTTTTTTAAAGATAAATATGTATATCAATTTTATACATATTATATATTAAATAGGCAAATATGATTAAAATTTTTTGGACAGTTTAATGATATTTTAATTATAAACACGCATACTAATTAATAAAAACGCATAAGAAGTGTGTTAGGTTGCCTTATTAAGGGATATCCTTACAAATCACTGATCAGAAATGCATAAAAACTCAACCTGATACTGATACTAAATAGGGTTTTCAGGGATATTTCTTATTACAACTCGATATTTTTTTAGTTTCAAATTACCACAGCAATAAAAAGATAATACATACATCCTCAGCAATTATATATTGTCACATTAATACCACTTTTAGAACTTCTACACATGTTTTAAAACCACAATATTTCACACAAAACATATAAATGAAATTATAATATTTTTGCAAAAACAGAAGCCATGGACATTTTTTTAATGTCTTTAGTTTTTATATAGTAATGTTGTATCACAATAGAAAAAATGCAAAAACAAATACAAATAACAAGCACAAATTACATATTTTGTATTTTGTAGGAAAACAGAAAATAAGTACACTTTTAATTAAAAATTAAGAAAATAAATACAAATTTAATTGAAATGTATTCAAAATACATTTTTTTGAAACAAGTGTATTAATTTTAATACATTATTTTTTTGAGTGTATGGATACATTTTGAGTACAGAAAAAATCATGTGAAAGCAATTGAGTATTAACTAAAAACATCGCATTTTATGTTAATACCCTATACCCATGGTTAGTTAGAAAATGTATGTGAGGATATTATAGCGCCTCTTAGTAGACGTGACCGGTATGAAAAAGTATATATTTTGTTGATCAACATCTTTTTCCGAGTCGATTTAAATATAACCGTCTGTCTGTCCGCCTGCACGATAACTTGAAAACTGCTATTCCGAATGTGTATTTGTGTATCATCTTACAAGTTCTCCTATTGAGTTCTCTTAAACTAATGAACCAATTCAAAAAAATTCTGAAAAATTTCATTCGATATACCACTTGATCATATGTGTTATTTACAACTCGAGATATTTGCAAATATAGGTGAGCACCTTTATGAAAGCTCGGTTAAAAAGTTGTTGACCCATATTTTGTAAACCTATCCACAAAGAAACATTATTAAACCATATTTTCGGAATCAGGGCGTCATTTATATAATACAAAAATAACCTTGACTGCTGCGCAGAATGGTAGTGTAGTGTAATGAAAGTGGTGTGAAGATAGCGCATCGCGTCGAATTGGAGTTATCCCACAATTTGTGAAGTTAGCGCATAATTTGAATTCGTCGCATTTTTTTTTATATTATTTATTAAAATCTTCTTATTTTTTGCATTTCCATGTAATATAATCAATAATCTACTAAAACCGATATAAAGTCATATATTTTTATGATTACGAAAATTGCAGACGTTTTAAAATAATAACAAGACGCTTAAAATAAAAAATGCCGATCTTATTTTGCTGTGATTTCACACCAAGATCGATAACGGTGTTTGTGATATATTTGAATACGGTAATGATTACTAACTTGTTGGTTTATTTTTTCATTGATGTATTTTTGTGTTCTTATTGTTATGTTTAACACATTTTGCAGATTTTCGACTTCCTTCAAGGAATTCAGTAAAGGTTCTGCTATCTTGTTATAATTTGATGAAATCACCGTAATTTGACTTTTCATAATTTCGTATGTTTTATGTTCATTATCATCAATATTATTGAGTTGTTTATAGATAGCCTCTCTTTCATTATTGTCCATTAGTCCGAAAGCCCAGTTGAGTCCTTCGCCAATAAAATTGAGTGATCTCTTTTGTCGCTTAATTATTTCTTCATTTTTCTGTAGCGTGGCTATTATTGCCTTGGTTTCCCGTGTTGCTGCTAACCACGATCTTTTTAAATGGAATCCTTAATCATTTTATATAGTTTTCTTATAAATATTTCTCATTTTACCCCTTAATACATATTGGCATAAGGCTTTGGCCATAATTATACTTTAAATAGTTATAGTAGTTAATATATGTGTTATGATTTAGTTTGGAAACATATATTTAGATATGTTTCTGTATTGTTGTAATACAAATTGTTGTATATACAATCCCAGTAGTACATGGTTAAATGCTAGTCATATTCAATAATGGGCCATTCCACACCAAATCGACCAAAAAAAGTCAAATTTGGAATTTTACCTTTTCGAGACATGCACTAACTTTTTTTTTTTATTTTTTCCGACCAGTACTTCCAGAGATACAGTGTTTAAATATCTCTTGAACTAAAAATACCAGAAACTCCGTTAATTACTCGTTTTAAAGCTAATAGAACAAGCTTTTAGAAAAAATAAGTTGTAACTTTTAAACGTTAACATGTGGCCTGTAGTCATTACCTTTGCACTTCAAAATTGTGGTCCTTAAAAAGGACCCTTTTTAAAATTCTGAAAAAAATCCGAAACTTTCATCAATTTATTGTAAATGTTCATTCAAAATTTCAAGACGGTATTTTGATGGCATCATTTTTAAAAAATAATTTTCTAAATTTTTTCAATATTTTTTGTATTGAAAAAACAATATATTTTTTTCAAAAGTAAAATTTGCAATAATTTTTCAATGTATTTGTAACTCTAATTTCGAAAATGGCATCAGTTTCTTCAAATTATCTTTAGTTTTTGAGATATATACCATTTATCGAAAATCGTAAAAACTATATCCCAAAATCAGGATCTCAAAAACTATATTCAATATGATAAAACTGACGCCATTTTAGAAATCAAAGTTACATATATATTCAGGAATTATTACAACTTTTATCTTGAAATTTTGTATGAACATTTATAATAAATTGACGAAAACTTACGATTTATTTCAGAATATTAAAAAGGGCCCTATTTAAGGACATCAATTCTGAAGTGCAAGGATAATGACCACGGGCCACATGTTAATGTTTAAAAGTTACAACTTAATTTTACTAAAAGCTTGTTCTATTAGCTTTAAAACGAGCCATCAAAGAAACTTCTAAAATTTCTAGTTCAAGAGATATTTAAATATGAACACCCATACAAAAGTGATTTTTGGCCTTTTTTCCAACTTTGAGCCACTGTATCTCTGGAAGTAGTGGTCGGAAAAAATAAAAAAAAATAGTTAGTGCATATCTCAATATCCTTTATCAATTTCATTGAAATCGAAGAAGGTGAGTTCCAACCGCTGGTCGATTTGGTGTGGAATGGCCCTAATACTTAGCTATTTACTCATGCACTAACTAAGAATTTTCAATGTATTAAGAAATAAGCGCGCGCGACTTCTTAGCATTACATAAATGTATTTGCTATATCGTATTTTGTACATCTCAATTGTACTTATTTATTTTCATTACCGTGTAATGATGTATTTAAAACGTTTAATTTGTTAGTTTGCTATATTAATGCATATCTGCATTAATATATTTAGTTTCATGAATGAAAATTGTGTTAATGATTTAGTTCCAGTACGTTAGTGGCTCCTGCCCGTAAAATGCTGAAGTACATTTAATCGGTTGGCATATGAATATGTTCAAGCCTTCTATATTAATATGAGCTGGGAGCATTGCGCTCTATGCGCAATGAACTTGTTTGTTTAAAATGCCATTGAGGTAGGTACTGACCTATCGCAATTTTAATGACAACGTAATTTTAATACATTTTTAAATTCATACCTCAAATAATAATTTGATTTTGTTATTTGTTTATATTCAATGCTAGTCATCTTCAATTAATACATAGCTATTTTCTCTGCGATTTGTATTTTGGCAATATTACATGAATTTTTTTGGATTTTACAAATTATTTAAAATTAATATATTTAATATCTACATCTAGAAAAATTATAGTTTTTCTCTATTCTTTATTTATTTTGTAGTTTCATTCTCAATATGTAATACTTAGCTATTCTGTCCTGCACTAACTATTTGACTTTATTTCAAAGATGTTAAAAATTATTGGTTCTTGTTGCAGACAGTGTTTATTTAATTCTACAGTGTTTATTTAAACTATACTGTTGTATGCTTTTAACAAATTATTATGACATTTTTTCGCTTTACCCTTGATACAAATCTCAGTCGTTACAGGGCTTTTTATTGAAAGAACCACCCAAACTGGTGAAAATGTATTTTTTCTATTTTGATTTTTTAGTAAAATTTTATCGCCCACTTTGAATGTTATTGGGTGTAATGAGCTATCATAGCTTTGCTTAGATTTTTCTTTGGCTCTGGCTTGATTTTGTCGTACGATTTCGTGTGTGCGTTGAATTTGGTATTTTAATAGCTTGTTGCTATGATCGGTATTATTACTGGTGAGCATTTGCGTTTAAGATTGGTTGGCATGTCAAAATCGTAACCGTATAAAGTACGGAAAGGCGTTTGTCCGGTGGACATATGCATTGTATTATTGTGTACATGCATTGCTGTGTTTAACCACTGGTCCGAGTTCGACCCATCCTCTTTCACAAAACTTCGTAAATACTCTGCTAATGGTCGATGGCTTCTTTCCAAAGAGCCGTTGGCCTGTGGATGATATGGCGTAATATGTAATATTTTAATTCCTAACAATTTACACGTGTCCGAAAATAATTTTGAAACAAAATTCGAACCATTGTCGGTTATCAGTACTTTTGGTATGTTATGTCGTGTAATGATTTCGTCATAAAATGCTTTTGCTACAGTGCTTCTTCTGCGTCTGGGATAGCTACGCAGCACATATATGTTGAAAAATCATCTTGAAAAGTTAATATATATTTATTTCCAGATATAGTTTCCGGTAAAATACCTACAAGATCCATGTATACTTTATCGAACGCCTGTACGACCGTATCAGTTAAAACCATTAGCATTTTAGTACGACTAGAATTTTTAATTACTTGGCATTTTTGACAATTCTTAACGTAATATTTTATTTGTTTCTGCTTACCTTTCCACTTAAATTGTTTTCTGATTCTAAAATATGTTTTCACTGAGCCCTGGTGACGCCCTAATGCTGAGTCATGAAAGACTTTTATAACAGTTTTAATTTCCTCTGGGTCAGTTAATAGTAGACTTGAGTTTAATTCGTTCTTGGTGTCTGTTGTTATTTCATCCAGTACTGGCGTGCTCACTTGTTTTATGGTTTTTGATTTGATTATCTAATTTATTCTGTGTGGTCTTAGACTGTTTTTGGACCGCAGTAATATTTGGCTCTGGATGTGGAATTCTACTTAAAGCATATGCATTCAAATTCTGTTTACCTGGTTTGTAAGATATTTCGAAATCATATTCTGATAATTTATGCCTGAAACGGGTTAACCTTGATGTCTGATATTTGAAATTTGCTGTGCTACGTAATGGTTGATGATCTGTATAAATTTGAAACTGTCGGCCTAGAAGATAAGCTCTAAAATTTTTCGTTGCCCAGACTATAGCTCTTTCAATGGTGGAGTAATTTTTTTCTGCTCCATTTAATGCTCTACTAGCAAATGCTATTGGTCAGTCTCTCCCTACTTTGCCTTGCGATAGTACCGCGCCTATTGCTTCGTTACTTGCATCCGTTGTAAGTAAAAAAGATTTTGTAAAATTTGGATATGCGAGAATGGGTGGTGAAATTATTGATTCTTTTAATTTAATAAATGAACTTTGACAATCGTCTGTCCAAGTGAATTTAACATATTTTCTAAGTAATTTATTAATTGGTAATGATAATTTTGCCATATTGCTTATAAATTTTCTGTAATAATTAATTAATCCCAAAAACGCTTGCACTTCTTTTTATTTCTCGGCACCGGAATATTTTTTACGCATTCAACCTCTCGAGGGATCTGGCAGGGCACATAGCTCCGAACATTTATGTCCTAAATAGACAACTTCGCGATGCAAAAACTGACATTTTTTTGTATTTAATTTTAGATTGTGTTCCCTTAATTTCTGCAATACTCTAGTCAGCCTAAGCTCATGTTCAGCTAAATTTTTTCCGTACACCACAATATCATCAAGATAAACAAAGCAATCTATACCCTGTAAATCTGTTAATATGTGGTTCATTATTCTTTGGAAGGTAGCTGGTGCACCTGTTAAATTCGAAATGACCCAGCCCTGTTCTAAAAGCTGGTTTTTCTTTATATCTTTCTTCTACTAGTACCTGATGATAACCACTTGCCAAGTCTAAAGTTGAAAAATAGCGACTGTGACCTAATTGGTCTAATATTTCGTCTATTCGAGGAATCGGAAATACTTGTTTTATTGTCACATCGTTTAATTTACGGAAATCTATTACTAGCCTCCACTTTTTGTTATCGTCCTTGCCGCTCTTTTTAGGAACCAGCAACATCGGTGAATTCCAGGGTGATATGCTTGGCGATATAATGCCGTCATCCAACATTTTATTAACCTGTCTGTTGATTTCATCTCTATCGGTGGCTGGTTCCACTGTGTTGCTATTTCATGTTTAAGCGCTGGCGTGTATGTTAATTCATCGCCGTCTAAATGAAAAACATCATGATACGAAATACACATATTTTGTAAAGATGTGATTTCGTCTTTATTTAAAGTCTCATCAATTTTCATTTCTTCTAATAATTTATTAATTCTGTTTCTAATGTTTACTGAATTTATGCTATTTACTGTAGAATTATTGGTATGCGATTCTTTATACTGATTAAAATTCGTAAATTTTGGTTTAAAAGTACTGTTTATTATAATTTCTGTTTCCGTAGCATTAAAAACTGAAACATAAACTCTATTTTTGATAACATTCGATATGCTTTCGCTCAAATATACTCCTGGAAAAATTTCTTGTTTATGTATTAAAACTATTGGAATTTTTGTTTTTAAACGTAATGATACTATCTTTGCGGTTCCCGCTTGAATTTTAATTTGTTGATTGTAAAAAATATTTTGTATTTCTGTCTGTGATTTCATTGGTAGTAAAAGTAAAAAGGACTCAGTAAGTATAAATAGGATCAAGTTAAAGTCCTAGTAGAAGGACCTTATAACATTCAACACTGGTGAACCAATCAGAAACATATCCTACATATAAACTTTGAACAGTTCCTGGTCAAAAGTGCTTTCTAGCCCGAAGGTTTCTATCTACGTGCGTTCATTAACGTTGGTATCAAGGGATAGTTTCCTATGTCCATGATTATAGCACTATGATCACTGTATATACAGTAGTCACTAATAGACCACTGTATTCGGTTCGAAATGGTTGTGCTGGCAAACGCAATATCTATTATAGAACCTCTTCCATTACGATTGAACGTCTGCTCATTTCCAGAGTTCATATTCATCACGTTCAGCATTGCAAACGACTCTAACAATATCCGACCTCTTTCATTTGTACTCGGGCAGCCCCACTCAGTCGCCCATGCATTAAGATCCCCTGCGATCTATAATGGTCCTCTGTTTATCGCATCGGAAGTCAAGCTATAGATGATGCTCTGAAATTCGCGGATTGTATATCTTGGAGGGATGTAACAACTATACATGTATATTACAGACACAGCAGTACGGACACAGCCACCCAGCTATTTGTAACGTTGCTGTAAGGCTCACTAAGTAGTGCAATATCTGTATTCAACGCACGCACGTATATATATATATATATATATATATATATATATATATATATATATATATATATATATATATATATATATATATATATATATATATATATGGAATGGAATGAACATTTCATTTCCTTTAATAAAGTACATTATTCACTTACAAAAATAACACATAATACAATTGAATTCATTCGTAAAAAAACATTAATATTTATTAATAAACAACAATATAATCATTATTTTTGAAGATTGCAGCACATCTACGAGGTATGGAATCTATTATATATTCAAGTTGTTCTTTTGGAATGTTATACCAGGGATTTTGGATGCGGTTAAAAATTGTGTGTTTGTTTGTCTCACTGTTCCTCTTAATTTTGTGATCTAAGATACCCCAAAGGTTTTCTCTTGGGTTCAAATCGGGTGATTAAGCTGGTCACTTAAGAAGCCTACTATTGTTCATAGTTAGCCATGCATATGCGGTAGTTCTTACTGTGATATTTTTTATGTCAGAAATTTTTTATATTGAATTTTGATTCATCAGACATGAACAATTTCATAGTAAGAAGGACTGTCAACGCTCGTCTCCATCACAAAAACTGCAAGGGCACTATGAAACATAGAGACGGAACAACTATGGTTCGGTGCTGTTTTTTACACTGAGTAATTGGGCCAATTTATGAAATTAATGAAACAATGGACAGTTGTTTATATAAACATATTATAATAAGCCTAATGTTGCCGCATGCATTAGAAGAAATTACACTTATTTGAATCTTTCAATAAGACAATGACCCAAAACACACTTCCAAACTGGTATCGGAGTGGCTAACTATGAAAAATATTAGGGTTCTTAAGTGACCAGCTTAATCCCCCGATCTGAACCCAAGAGAAAACCTTTGGGGTATCTTAGATCACAAAATAAAGAGGAACAGTGGGACGAACAAACACACAATTTTTAACAGCACCCAAAATCCCTGGTATAATATTCCAAAAGAACAACTTGAATATTTAATAGATGCCATACCTCGTAGATGTGCTGATATCTTAAAAAATTATGGTTATGGTGTTGTTTATTAATAAATATTTATGTTTTTGTATAACAATTTGAAGAGTTACTTTAGTTTTGTCCACCTAAAATTTGGGATATTTTAATAAAGGCTTTATAAGAAATTTTTAACGAATGAATTGCATTTTATTATGTGTTATTTTTGGTAAATAAATAATTTATAATATTAAATAAAATAAAATGTTAATTCTATCCATGATTTTTTATTGTTTTATTAATGATAATGCAACTTAATGAGTTGCTTTGGTTGCTTTAGTTTTGACCACCAGTGTATATATAATATATATATATATATATATATATATATATATATATATATATATATATATATATATATATATATATATATATATATATATATATATATATATATATATATATTGTTACGCAAAGAGGTAATTTGACCCAGTGTGCAAGCATTCAACAATAATAAATGAGACGCAAGACAATTCAGAGCACTAAGCAATGTGTTAGAAAGAGACAGAAGATCATTCAGCGTACTGAGCAATGTGCGAGAAAGAGATGGAAGATCAGCACATTAAAACACATGAGTGCGAATGAGATGCCTATAGCATGCGTCATTCACGAAACGAGTAGAAGGTTCTCGAAACAAGTCTAAGCTTGTCGAATCGTGTATACACCTTTTTTTTGAAAAAGATGAAAAATAAAAAAATAAAAATTTAGAAAAAAAAAGTTAAAATTTGATTGAATATATCTAAATAAGTATTAACCTTATCATCATAAAACTTTTACTAATATATAATAGTTTTATGTACTTATGCTTTATTACAACATTTTTAGGAATATATTTATTATAAAGTAAGATATACCGGTTTTAATCTAAGTCTCTTCAAAAACTGAGTATTTTGGGAAAAAATACTGCCCTGCACATATACTTCGCCGGGTAAAAAATAAGTAAAGGTCAAAAATACGTAAATATAACGCGCCCTTGAAACTGTTACTTAAAATTTGACTTTCGACTTTGAAAACTTTTCTGTTTTTATTTTGTAAAAAAAAAGTAAAAAAAAAAAATAAAAAATTTGAACTTTGACCAGTGTTGCCAAATTGGTTAAATACATTTTGGATAAGTTTTAGCATTTTAAAGATTCTCAGTAATGTTATTTATCAAAAAATATAACAGAAGTACAAGTTACTGAAGAAAAAAAAACTTACGGAGATTTCCGTAAAAGTCAAATTTTCCAAAAATAATGAAAAAATAGGAAATAAAAAAAATGTTCGAATTTACAATTTTATATTTACTAAACCACTTGAGATATTTTAAAACGGGTTTCAGTTTACGATTTATGTGTTAATTGTTTATAAAAGTCCCTCACACATCAAAAATTAAAAAAAAATCATGTTCAAGTCTATATCTTTAAAACTAAACAAGATATTTTCTCATGTAAGCACATTTTTTTTAGATCTCAATGTAAGCTTTCCATAAGCAAAAGAATTTTAAAAATCGAATAACTTTTGGATTTTTTACAAATTTTTAAAAAATTTCATGAACAAATTTTCAACTTTACTGCATAAATATTAAAGATACAAACTCCAATTTCAAAACTTAAGTTCTCTCAAGTTCTCTCTGTACAACACTTTTTAAATTTTTAAAATCGGTTGAGTGGTTCCGAAAATACTGAATTTCATCCGATTTAAGAGCGTTTGGGCCATAGCTGCCAACTTTGTCAGATAAATCTACTTGGTCAGATTTTTTAAATGTCGGTAGATAAAAGATATCTGATCAGATAATTCCGTGAAAATTTTTCTTACAGAAAAGATTTTTTATTGTCACACAGATTTTTTTTATTTTTGTATATTTCTTATTTTTTTTATACCTTACACTAAGAGAGAAAAGGTTTGGTACGCCGTTTTTAACACCCTGAAGAAAGCATCTCCGCTATGGAAAAGTATATATATTTTTGATCAGCATGACCTCGAGTTAAGCGATTAAGCGATGTCCGTCTGTCTGTCCTTCTGTCTGCCCGTCTGTCCTTCTGTCTGTCTGTTGAAATCACGATTACAGAAAAAGAAGAAGAGCTACAGCAATGAAACTTTGGATTTAGATTACTTATATATCTAAGCTGGCTGAACAAGAAAATTGGCATGATCGGTCTATTGTGACCTGTGAACCGACCACTTATTTTCCAATACGCCATATAAAACATACATCTACTGGTGAATTTTTTTGTATACGTGCTTAGGTAAACTTTGTTGGTCAAATATATATTGACATCATGCTCAAATACATGAAAATAATGTTTTCCGGCGAAACGACTTGTGGTTCCCAAAACAAAAATCGAAATTCGGTACAACTGCCCATTTGTAAATATGTGTATCAAATGAATTGTAATTCTTCAGCGATGGAAAGTTTGTAGTTATTTTCAGAATTCGTATACCCTGGTGATCTATAACCACTTTGAAAGGTAACCACACATATATATATGGTATTTATAGTCGGCTTTGCCGACTATAATTTTGATAATCCTATCTATCATAATAACACCTACTTAAAAATTTCCCATGTGATCGTACCTTCCCAACTGGTTTTTAATTACCACGGAATTTTATTTATTATCTTTCAAGACAAATGGGATGAATTTTAATTTTTATTAAATTATATATAATATAGAAAACACTATATTTTTTTGCGTTTTTATATATTTTAGATTTTTTTGTAACATTTTTGAGGAATTTCAGATTTTTAGTAGATTTTTTAAAGAATGAGAGATTTTTTGTCAGATTTTTTAATGGCTGTTAGATTTTTTAATTGCAAAAATCTGTCAATAGATTTTTTAACTACTGCTGTAAGAAAAACAGATTTTTTGTCAGAATTTAGGTTGGCAGCTATGGTTTGTGCACACTGTGCATCGTACTTTCCTAATTCATGGAAAATAGCCACAGTGATACCAATAGCTAATGTTACAAATGCATCCACTATGAAGGATTTTAGACCCATCAGTATTCTGTCAACGTTTTCAAAAGTATGTGAGTCACTTATGTCCAAGCTAATTAATCAACACTTACATAGATTTAAATTGTTGTCACCGTACCAATCTGGTTTCCGGTCTGGACGTAGCTGTGCCACTGCTATGATTAAAATTCTGGATGATATTCGCATGTCGTATGATATAGGTGATATAACTTTGCTATGTTTATTAGACTTTTCTAAGGCCTTTGACTGCGTTAATCATTCAATTTTAGTTAAGAAGCTTGAATTCATTTTTGGTTTTAACAAGAGTTCCCTAGCATTAATTGCCAGCTATCTCGAAGGCAGAAAGCAAAGAGTTAGGATTAACAATTTATTTTCAGACTACAATGACATTAAAGCCGGAGTACCTCAAGTATCTATTTATAAATGACTTTATTTTTAAATGATATTTTTAGTGTGTGTCGTGACATGAAGATGCATGCTTATGCAGATATTTTTAGTGTGTGTCGTGACATGAAGATGCATGCAGACGACATTCAACTGTATGCCTCGAATCGCATTGGAAAAATATATGTAATTTTCTTTACAGTAAATGAATACCAATGAAATATCAATTGAAGATTTTGTTATTAATATATGAGTCATTCCATATCAAATCAACAGAGTGGTTGGCAGCACCATCTCAGAATTTGATTATATTTGGAGGGATGGTGAAATAAAAAAAAAAAGATATTGGGAAAATTTCAGCTTCCCAGATGGTGGGGTTTCCAATATTTGGTGCTTTACAATTGGAAAAACTCTATAAAAATCATAAAAGTGGTGCAAATCAATTCAATGTAAATTAAATAATGGTAAAGCGAAATAAAAAATTAAGACTTCATATTAAAGATAATAAAATTTCTAAAAAGATGACATACAATTTCTATGCTATATAAAGTAGTCAGATTTAAGAAAAGTATATTTAAAAGAACGTATCACAAAAATCAACCTTTTTATACCCTACACTAAGAGTGAAAGGGTATATTCAGTTTGGTACGCCGTTTGTAACACCCAGAAGAAGCATCTGCGGTATGGAAAAGTATATATTATTCTTGATTAGCATGACCTCCTGAGTCGATTTAGCGATGTCCATCTGTCCGTCTGTATGTCTGTTGAAATCACGATTACAGAAAAAGTAAAAGAGCTAGAGATTACTTATATATATAAGCTGTCTGAACAAGTAAATTGGCATGATCGGCCTATTTTGACCGGAGAACCGACCACTTATGAAATACCTAATATAGAATTTACATCTACACACAGAAAAAAACTGTTTAAAAACGACAGCTTACATGTGTTATTTCATATTTGCTAAAAATTACAGTTAAAACTTTTGATTTTTGTTAAAAACTGTTATTGAATATAATCAAATTAATAATTTAAAACACAAGAGCAGCCTCTGCTTTCTGGTTCACACAACTTTTATATTGGCTGTTCATTTTTAAAAGAAAAAAACTACATTTTCTCTTCACTAGGAAAAGAATAATGACAGGATTATCACTACCAGTACTTAAGGGTGTCACTATTTCTCTGTCTAACGAAGTAAAATATCTGGGCTTAACTCTAGATAGTAAACTACTTTGGACAAAACAAGTTGAAAAATTCGCGAGCATTGAATGCTTTCTGGCAATGCAGAGGAATTTTTGGGAAGACATGCCGAGCAAAACCTTATGGATTTACACGGCAATGATAAGATCGGTGATTTCATATGCATCGGTACAACGTGACAACTAGTCCCGCCAATATTCAGAGAACCGTATGTCTGGGTGTTACGGGTACCTTTCCCACTACACCTGGTCCAGCACTGAACACAATCTTAAACCTACCACCACTTGACATCTTCATCAGAGGCGAAGCCATGAAAGGCTGCTGGAGACTAAAACGAGGTTTTTACTTTCCTTAAGTAGAAAGGAGTGCAAAAACCTGACGGGATTTCTAACGGGACACAATGTCTGTGAAAAACACATGAACGCAGTCGGTGTGGCCGAAAGCGCCTTATGTTCTGCCTGCTACGAAGAAACTGGCACCACAGAGCACTATCTCTGTGACTGTCCAGCATTTTCTAAGCTTCACTCTTTATCACACAATAGCCTTCTTAGATTTAGTAATGAATCTAAGAAGTATCATTAAAAACCAGGGAACTTGATCACAGCACAGTGGATATAACCAGTGATGCCAACTTGGTGGGTTTCCCGCTAAATCTGGTGGGTTCTAAAAAATGAAAGGAGAAAAAAAAAGTTACAGTGGACAGTGGGTTTTTTTGGTTTTTAGATACGACACAGTGTGTTTTTATAATTTAGCGGCTTTTTTTATTAAATTTAACTGAATTTATACTTTTTACATTGTTTAACTTTTACTTGAACAGTGTTGTGAATTAGCGCATACATTTTTCTTTTCTTTATGGTTCTTCACTATTCATTCAGTTTTGGATGTTGCTGTACATATGTTGAGCGCATCATGTTTTTATATCATGTTGTACAGCAACATGTTCATAGCATTGTCCCAACGCATCACGTTGGCAACAATGATAATAATTTGGCAAAGCGCTAAGCTTTGCGTAGAACACACTTCTTTCAAGTTAACTTCCACAGTTAACAAAAGCTTGCGATAATTCGGCAAAGCTTTACTTAGACCACACCTCTTGCAATAGAATTTATCATTGCATGATTAGGGGGCTACGTTAAAATAAGCAGAGCAGCGTTTGCCAACAATTTTGAAATTTCGCAATTGGTGTCAGCCAAAAACTGCAAGTCGGACTTTCTTCAAGAGTCACGTAAACCAAAATTGAGTGAAAGTGAAAACTCACTAGAACATAGTGAAAATAGAATTTAAGAAAAGCTTGCAACGAAGGTATCGTTAATACCTTTCGTTGCAATTTAAAAGATAGTAGTTTAGTGAGCCTCAAGTGGATGTAGTAAAATTAATAAAGTGTTATAAAAATATAAAGTGGTTCCAGTCTAATTATTTAAATAATAAAGTAAGAAGCATAGAGGAGAACTTAGAACACCACCGCATACACTAAAATATTACAACATTTGGCGCAGCCGGTACGTCGGTACCAACCTCTCAAGGACCGACAGATAGAAGAAGGAAGGAAGAAGGACCCTAAAAATAAAATGGTAAGTGTTTGAAAATTTTATTTTTAAAAAAAAAGAATAGGGGAGTTTTCATTTTTTTTTTTTTTTTAATCGTATTTTAGAAGTGTTAAAGAAAAGGGGATTAGAAATACGGACAATTTTTTTTAAGCATTTTTAAAAAAATTTAAATGAATAGTATTAGCATTTAATAAAAAATAAATAAATAAAATAACACTGAGATTCCAAACTACGGACCCTCCAGTGTATAACAAGTGAAAAATAAAGATTTTAAAAACTTTCTTTTGAAAATTTAAAAAGGAAAATTAACATTTCCAAATAAATAAATCGAAGTAACACTGAGATTCCAAACTACGGACCCTCCAGTGTATAACAAATAAAAACTAAATGATTTGATTAAATTTTAAAGCGTGTGAACACAGCACTAATTGCTGTTATGATTTTAAAAATAAAAAATAAAAAATTATTAAAAAATCATTGTATGTTAAATTTTTTTTACAATCTTGAGTATCCGAACACACACATATTTTTTTTAATTTTTTTTTTATTTGGAAAAATAAAATTATTTTTATTTTTCCAATGTTATAGAACACAGATTTAAAAAAAAAAACTGAATGCCAAAATTGATTTCGTTGTTGTTTGGGTAACATTTTTGTTTCATTGAAAGTTTCAATTACAACTTGATGAAATTTATTTTTTTTAATTAAAAGGTAAAGATAACGTTTTAAATTGATTGAAAATATTTAATCGCAGATGCTAATGATTTGTTGAAAAATTATGGTCGCAATTTGTACCAACAATACTAAATAAAGATAGTACAGCATTATAAAAAGATAATATATCTAGAATTCTGCATTTATATAAATTAGAGGAAGCAGATAAAATTGTAGAAATGTTACTAAATTTCCAGAATTTAAAACTTAAATCTGTTTTAGCAGAAAATGTTAAATTAGAAAGATTAGTTGACGAAACGTTGAGAAAACGTTTAAACGATTATTGTTTAAAACGTACAGCAGAATTAGAAAAAACACCTAAAATAGATGAGGAAAACATAAAATTAAGAAATTTATTGAAAGAAAAGAATATTTCTGAGGAATCAATAAATAATTCTGTCAGACGCCAGGCAAGGGTGGAGTACGCGACGTTGGAGGAAGCGAACAACAAAATACAGGATTTGAACGCGCGTATTAGATATTTGAACGAGGAGGTTAAGACAGCGCACGAGTCATCCTTATACCACAAGGATACCATAGAAAGTGACGACATCACAACACAGGGCAACAGGTCGCGAAATTCGTTAAAAATTCGGTGCCAGATTTTGCAGGTGCAGACTCATCATCGCTGAGGACGGATCTTCACCGTTTTATTGGAGGATGTGAAGTGGTGAGGGCAGAACTGAAGCCTGAACAAATGAAGGAGTTTATTAAAGACGTTAGGGTTCGTTTACAGGGGGATGCTTTTAACTTAGTAAGTTCAAAGGAGTTTGACGATGATTTATAAAATCTATTAAGAAATACGTACTTGGAATGTAGGTCAGTAGATGCCATTCAATATGACATTAGAAAGGCATCTCAGTATCCGGGGGAAAGTATTAGATTTTTCTCGAGGCGTTTGGTTAACCTGCAGTCGGCAGCATTAAGCACGATTAAATGTAAATATAATGATACGAAAGACGACGTATTCGTTAATGAATTGAATAATTTAGTTAAAAGCTCATTTAAGTTGGGACTTCGGGATTACACTTTGCGAATGCTCATGTTGAGCAGTAAGCAAACAACACTGGAGAAATTAGTGGAAGAGGCATTGGACCATGCGACGATACAAAGGGAGTCAGCAGAGTTAACGGGCATAGACAAGTTTGGAGTCCATTTCAATGAGCCCTCATCGGCCTTCATGCCAAATAACCGTAATGCATCAGGTGACCAAGGCAATGAAAAAAAGGAGACGGAAGAGAAAACACAAAATGTGGGTATGAAGCAGCCTATACCTACATGTTCTTTTTGCAAGAAGAAGGGACATCTGAGGGATGACTGTCATACATGGAGAAACACTCCGTATTTCAGTGACTGTCGTACTTATGGAGATGAACAGTGTGATCGTTCGGGTCGGAATGTTGTTTCAGGACATACTGCTCCCCAAGGAAGTCAGCCACCCGTACCTCAGGTAAATGGTCAAGGTGGTATCCAGCACCAAGGCGGGGGTGCTCCAAGATTGAGATGCGATTGGTGCCATAGAGGGGGACACGTCGAGGGGGGTTGTCGTGTTAATCGCGATACACAAGTTTTTCAAGGAAATAATGGTAATGGGAATTTTGCAATCAGGCCCGCTAAATATTGCACTTTGTGCAGAAAGGACGGACATGTTATTATGAATTGTTATGCCAAAGGCAAATATGATGCATGGAACAATAATAGCAGTCCACAGGGAAACTACCAGGGGCCCAGTCAAGGCCACTAAACTGGGGAGCCTTAGCAAATAGTGTAGTAAGGCCAGTAGTTGTAGAAGTAACCAAAGAGGACACTACAACAAATAAAACCGCGAATATTATTAACGCAGAAAATAAAGAACAAAAAGTAAAAATATATATTAATGAAGATAGAAATCTTCCAACAAAAACATATAATGAACTAAACAATAATAATACACAGCTTGACGCGAATAATGAACAGAATATAGGAATTAAGGAAATTAAAAATAAACAAATTATAAAAAAAGCAAATAAAGTAAATGAAATAAAACCAATTGAATCGGAAGTTAAAAATATTAAAATCAAGAATAATAAAATCAAGAGTAAATCAAATAAAAAGAAAGTTGTAATTATCTGCCCTGAAAATTTGAGAATTGTAGATCAAACGTCTGACAAGACTGTGGATACATTCCGTACAGGGGCGAGTACAATTTGCAATGGAGTAATTTCAATATTCTTGTTTATTATTAGCGCTATTTGCGTTTAATCGTCAGAAATGTATAATAAATTCACGATCTGTAAAATTAAATTGGTTTCAATTGCTAATAATTTTAAGAGTGAATTTATGTCGAGGAAAATGAAATTAGCTTCACAATTAGGCATTAATCGTAAAATATTTAACCGACATGGATAGTGTTTCAAGATATCCGATACGAGTGATGTGTTCATTGAAGTACCATGCGAGGCAGCAAAAAACTTTCTCTGTTAGTGGATTCTGGAGCTGAGGCCAGCCTGATTATAGAAAATAGGATGGCACATTTGCCGAATTTTAATAAAAATATTCAGAAAGATCTGAGTGGTGCTTTTGGTGGATGCGTTAGAACCTTAGGCTCCACTAATATTCAGCACACAAACATAGAAAACCTGAGTTTAACGCTACACATTGTGTCACTTGAACAAGGGGTACCAGCAGATGGAATAGTCGGGCGTGACAATCTCTGGAACAGATCTATAATAAATACCTTAAATAAAAATTTTATTTTTTTTGAAAAATCACCTTGTTAAATTTCCATTAAAATCATTGCAAGACATAGACAATATTAATTTTAATCAACAAATCAGGGTACAGTCCAGAACGGCCATGGTTGTATCACTGCCGTTAAGAACAAGAATTCCTATATTTTTGTTGCACAAACAGGAAATTCAGCCAGGAGTATATTTGGGAGAGAGTTTAACAAACGTTAGAAGAAATAGATTACATGCATCAATTTTAAATGCCACCGATAAGGAGGTGATCATTGATATCAATTTCAAGCCACAATTTTCAAATTTTAACAAATATAAAGAAGCTACAAAGGCGAGTTCTACAATGAATACAATAAACTCGGTATAAAAAAATAGAATTGATAGATTATTAGGGAATGTAAAGATTGATGATTCATTAAAGAAGAAGTTGCATATTTGCAAAATATTTGCTTGTCATATCATGACGTTTTCATTTGGAAGGGGATGAATTAACATTCACTCCGATATTAAAACATGAAATACCCACACAATGGAATAAGCCACCAATAAATCAGAAACAGTATAAACCTCCTCATATGCATAGAAATGAGATTAATAGACAAGTATCAAAGATGTTAGACGATGGAATTATTTCACCAAGCATGTCGCCTTGGAATCCTCCATTATTATTGGTACCTAAAAAGGGCGATAAAGATGGAAATAAGAAATGGAGACTGGTTATAGATTTCCGAAAATTAAATAACGTCACCATCAAACAGGTATTTCCTATACCACGAATAGATGAGATTTTAGACCAGTTAGGTCATAGTCGGTATTTTTCAACACTAGATTTATCCAGTGGTTACCATCAGGTTTTAGTTGAAGACAATGACAAAGGAAAAAGTGCTTTCAGTACAGGCCTTGGTCATTTTGAATTCACCAGGATGCCATTCGGTTTAACGGGGGCACCTGCCACTTTTCAAAGGATGATGATCCACATACTAACAGGTTTACAGGGTATTGACTGTTTCGTTTATTTAGATGACATAGTGGTTTATGCAAATAATTTAGCAGAACACGAGCATAGGCTATGCAAGGTTTTGCAAAAGCTGAGAGAACGAAATTAAATACAGAAAAATGTCAGTTTTTGCGACGCGAGGTTATATATTTAGGACATAAGTGTTCTGAGTTAGGTGCCCTACCAGCCAAAGTAGAGTGTGTAAAAAATATTCCAGTTCCGAAAAATAGGAAGGTCGTTCAAGCATTTTTAGGCTTAATTAATTATTACAGAAAATTTATAGGAGGTATGGCGAAACTGTCATTACCAATAAACTGTTTGCTTAAAAAGGACGCTAAGTGCATATGGAATGACAATTGTCAGAATTCATTTTTAAAACTTAAAGAGGCAATTATGTCACCACACATACTAGCGTATCCGGATTTTAACGAACCCTTTTTGCTCACGACAGACGCCAGTAACGTAGCAATTGTCGCGTTCTTTCGCAAGGTGAAGTTGGAAGTAAGTCTCTTAACGATGCGGAAACACACTACTCTAATATAGAGAAAGAATTTTTGACAATTGTATGGGCAACAAAAAATTTTAGGGCATATCTTTTGGAAAGACTATTTAAAATTTATACAGATCATCAGTCCCTAAAGGGTATAGCGAACTTCAAAGATCAGACATCACGTCTTGCGCGTTTCCGACACAAATTATCGGAATATGATTTCGAAATTCATTACAAACCGGGAAAAAGTTATTTAAACGCTGATGCGCTTAGCCACATACCGAATAATACTGAAAAGGTAGTTGTAGTACAAACACGTTCAAAAACCATGAAAAGAGACAAGAAAGACGATAAGAAACAGTCAGAATGCGATCCTGACGATTTGGTAACAAAGGAAAATGACAATATAATAATTCTAACTGAACCTCGGGACATAGAGACAGGTAAACAAGAGTTCACGGCTGACGAAGATGCCAATGGTTCTAACTGATACGCCAGTCAGACCCTTTGACAAAGTGTACATGGACCTGGTGGGTATTCTGCCTGAAACCATTTCATGGAATAAATACATCTTAACGTTTCAGAACGATTTTTCTAAATTTATGTTCTGTGTGGCTGTACCCGATGCGGAAGCCAACACCGTAGCAAAAGCATTCTTCAACGAAATAGTTACACGCCACAATATACCCAAAGTGTTGGTAACAGACAATGGATCGAATTTCGTTTCCAAACTATTTTCGGATACATGTAAATTGTTAGGAATTGAAAAATTACATATAACACCCTACCATCCACAGGCTAATGAGTCATTGGAACGAAGTCATCGTCCACTACCTGAATATTTACGTAGTTTTGCTAAAGAGGATGGGTCAAACTGGGACCAATGGTTAAATTCTGCAAAGCATGTTCATAATAACACGGTGCATACGTCGACGGGTCAAACACCATTCCGTACATTGTACGGGCTTGACTTCGACATGCCTACGAATTTAAAGCGTAAATGTTCACCTTTATATAACACAGAAGACTACAATAAGGTATTAAAATACCAAATACAGCGATCACACGAGATCGTCAGGCAAGATCAATGTAGGGATATTATAATATTACCCTAGGTTAGAGCCCATAAAAGTAACAATATAAAACCAATTAGCTATGCATTGAAAATTAAACTCGTAGATTGCAATGTTATGTTATGCAACATTTAGAAAAAAAAAATCTAACCATAAGATATAGAGTAATTATTAAATAAAACATTAAAAAAAACTCGTCATTTAGAGGAAGAAATAAATAAAAATAGTTTAGGAAAACAGTAAGTAACAAACAAAAGAAAAAATATAATAATAAAAAAAACATATTAAAAACAATAATTTAGTAATAAAAAATTAAAAAATATATATATATAATTATTTTAGGAGAAGAACTTATAATTTTAAAGTTAGAAAAATTGAGAAAAAAAATTAAGCAAAGGCAACAAATTGCCTTCATATAAAATTAAATGAAAATTCGTCATAAAATTGTCGTATTCAATGCAGATAACGCAAACCAACAATTACATTTCTGACCTATATTTAATAGCGCAAGCTAACAAACCTTGAAAAGGATCATTACACCCAAGTGTTTCATGCTGAAGCACATATGCAATGTGTACGAACGTATAAATATCATAAGTGAAGAGAGCGTTCATGCAAATAAATAAAAATAAATATCATATAATATAACTTATATAATTACACGAAAATAATATAATAACATATTAAACATGTTTAAAAAATAAATCGCAACTCCAATTATATTTAATTACATGCAAAGAAATCAAAGGTACTTTGTACATTAATATAATTCAATTTGAATAAGCTTAAATATAACAAATACATTTTAAATGAATTTGAAGAACTTACTTATAATAATCTAAATTTCTTAAAGAAGAAGAAAAATATCAGTTAGTATTAAAATTAAAAAAAAGAGAGATATATAAATATTTAGTACAGCTAAAAATTAAAAAAAAGGAATAGAAAAATATAATAGTAGAATAAATAAAATAAAAAAAAGGTATTAAATATTAAATTTATAACAGATATAAAAAAAAGAAAAACAAAGAATTTAAAATTAAAAAAAATAGGGATTTATGCATTAAAATATTTAGTGCAGCTAAAATTAAAAAAAAGTTTTAATAATTGAATCGAAAAACAAGAGGAAACATATTAGTAAAATAAATAAAATAGAGAAAATATATAGGTATTAAATATTAATTAAAAAAAAAAAAAAATTAAATTTTAAAGAAAAAAAAAGTGAAAAAAATAATTTAAGACGAGATGAAAAAAAAAAGAAAAATATGAAAAAAAAAAATAAAAAACATGAAAAAAACGAGTTGGGAAAGTTAGGTCACATGGGTAAGTTCGATCACATGGGGCGGATTTTTTATAGTCGGTCGGGCCCGACTATGGAATACCCTACACCTTTGGTGAAGATATGAGGAATATTTAATTGTATACCTTAATTTTAAATTATTAATTATGCTGAACCTCCCCACCCTCAGAATATTATTCATATATCAGAAATTTACGTCTTATATCCCCATAAATTAAAAAAATTATATAAAGTATAAAAAACTAAAAAAAACATTTGAAAAATATAATTGGGCGGACCACGCCTTTATTTAAAATTTTGAAAGGCTATTATTTCACAGATTTGATTTTAATAATTTACGGATCAAATTTCCACTATGAAAACCCGGGAAATAATGAAAAAAAAAGTGGGCGGATCACGCCCATTTTTGGACCACATATGTTTAGGTGAATTCTAACAATACGTTTTAAATTTTATAACTATACCTTGAATACTTTTCGAAATATTAGTTTCGAAAGAGTTATATAAAAGTGACTTGTATTGGAGGTGGGCGTCTTGCTGTCTTGCTGTCCGAATACAAAATAACTTGAGAAATACTGATCAGAATGCGATGAAATTTCGTCTCAATATATTTTATCCAATAGTAGGAACTAAGTTTGAAAATGAGCCAAATCGGTCAACGGACACGCCCACCTCCCATACAAGTCACTTTTATGTAACTCTTTCGGAACTAATAACTCAAAAAGTATTCAAGATATAGGTAAAAATTTTAAAAAGTATTGTTATAATTAACCTAAAAATATGTGGTCCAAAAATGGGCGTGATCCGCCCACTTTTATTTTTCATTATTTCCCGGGTTTTCATAGTGAAAATTTGATCCGTAAATTATTAAAATCAAATCTATGAAATATTAGCCTTTCAAAATTTTAAATATAGGGCGGACCCCAATTAAATTTTTTTTTTAGTTTTTTATACTTTATATAATTTTTTTTAATTTTTGGGGATATAAGATGTAAATTTCTGATATATAAATAATATTCTGAGGGTTAATATCCCCACCAAAGGTGTAGGGTATTCCATAGTCGGGCCCGACCGACTATAAAAATCCGCCCCATGTGACCGAACTTACCCATGTGACCTAACTTTCCCAACTCGTTTTTCTTTAATTTTGCGCATTGAAGTCCGCCGCATTGAGTCCCTCCGCATATAAGACGACGACCTTAGCCATTGGGCTAAATACATAATTACACTAAAATAACACTAAGTTAATAAAACCTAGTACTACCCTAAATAGTAATACTTCAAATAATGTGCACACTATATTTATTATTAGTATTTTAAAATCAATCATTTAGCACACGCCATGTTACATGAACAATTATATATTATACGAAAATTATATTAAGATTACATAAATTAGTACCATACCAGTAGTGTGACACCACATATTTGGAATAGTTTGAAAAAAAAATTAAAATTATTGTTTGTAAAAGATTCATTTAAGTAATAACCGAGTGCACAAAAATTGTTATTTAGAGTGACCAACAGCGCTGGATACTGACACAGAAGACGCATAGATGATCGTTGGGGTCTTGGGACTTTAAGGGGGACATGTGGAAGGGGCTCTGGGTACTATCAACAAGAAGAAGAAGTGAAGCAGATGTCCAGCAGATTCAAATAAAGACAAGAAAAACGAAGAAATGAAGCAAAGTGGCAGCATTTGAAGACTTATTATTATTTGAAGACGTAGAAGGATGCACTAGGAGCAAGCTTGTTGTTATATCAAGCACAAGTAGATTGCAGTGATTGAATTTTAATCATAAAACTACAACTGCCAAATACAAGATGCAAAATGGACCTTGAAAAATGCCACAATTGCCAGATACTAGATGTAAAATGGACCTTGAAAAATATAATAAAAAAGAAAAAGAGAAATCGCATTATTATGTCTTCAAACATACATAAAGAAGAAACGATGCAATATCGAACAATTCGAAAATCTAAAATATACTACATAACGCGACATGAGCACCAAGATGATTCAAAAATTTGTTTGACAAGATCGCAGAGAAAGAAAAATAAAACACTCAACTCGAACATATCGACAACCGAGTCAACGGGACAAAACTCTCCTGAACGATTTAGAATCCAGAGTATGACCATGACGGTGTCCACTGGAGATAACACCGTTTGCAAATTCCACAAGAACCATCGAAGCCCAACGGACCCAACGCACCACATCCAACGAACCATTGAAGATGAACAAGGCAAGTCCGTCCCTCCACACTAAAGATCAAGAGGAGAAATGTGGTCCAACAGTAGGGCGTATAAAAATCACTCATGTAATTTCTTACACCTCTCAAACCAAATATAAAATCAATATATTAATTTTAAAATACCAATAAACACACAAAGATTTAATACACATAAAAACACATATAAATAAAATTATTTGCATAAGTTTATCTATATATATATATACATATATATATATATATATATATATATATATATATATATATATATATATATATATATATATATATATATATATATATATATATATATATATATATATATATATATATATATATATATGTATATATATGTATACTAGCTGGACCCGTGCACAGCTGCGCCCGTGCTAAGTTTTTGTAATTGCAAAAATATATCGTTTAGAAAGTGTGGATACATTTACGCCTCTTTTTCCCTTTTTAGTGCAAGCCTCGTCACAATTTTTCCCGCTTACATTCTACGTTACTATTAAACATTTTAAAATGATCCTTCGTTTCGATTTGTACAACTCTGCTCTTAGTAAGTCAGGAGTTATATCAATTTTAAAGTTTTGGCTATATGGGAGGTGCCACGCCCTTATAACTCTACTCTTAGTAAGTCGGAGTTACAACATTTTTATAGTTTTAGTCATATGGGAAGGGACACACCATTTTGTCCCATTCCGCCCAAATTTGTAAAAAAGATAAACAACTATAATATACGTCACTGAGCCAAATTTCATGACTTTACTTATCTTAATTACACTTATATTTTTAATTAAAATTTCAATTTTGCCACGCCCATTTCAAAAAATTGAATTTCAAAAAATCACTCCGCAGTGCGCACATGCGCCGAGAGATGAACACATTTCATGGTCCTAGTCAAATTTAGATATTTTCATTTTCCGGTTTTTCCTTACATTTAACTAGGAACTTACTTTAACTGGGTTTTTCCGACTTTTATTTTTTCTTAAACCGCTCTTGCATTGACACGGACAAAATACAAATGGAATTAGGTAAATCCGTCTGTTCGTTCTCTCGTGATGCTCTGGCACACACAGGACATTTCATTTTTATATATATGTATAGATGTATAGATGAAATGTCCTGTGTCCTGTGTGTGCCAGAGAGAACGAACAGACGGATTTACCTAATTCCATTTGTTAAATGTAAATGCAAATAAAATCGATGTAAAACCATCTGACTTTTATTAAATTAATTTTCTTCAATTACTCAAAAGAACAATGAATATATAACTCATATGAATGAATATATAAAATAACAAAATATTTTATATTTTATACAGTCAATACAAATATTTTTGAATACATAAAATCGATAGGGGTCATATTAACCCAATTTGTGCAGAAGGGTTAAAAAATACATATTCATGACCAGATCATGTTTGTCGAGTAAAATAAAATACATTATTATTTTATTGTGATATTCTTGGGTTTTGGTTTTGAAAAGTTGGCAACACTGGATATAACCCTGTCTGAGTGCTGTTTGTCTTTTTTTTATCCCACAAAAAAAAAATAGTATACCTGGAACAATGCTTTCGACCGTCGGAATATGAAGATAATTAATTTTCGCACAGCTGGCTGGTTGGCTTACTAGCAGATTTGGAATACATAGGGTTTTACTTATATCTATAACATCTTCTTTCTTACATATTGTGAAGTCATTATAAATTTTACAATTTCCAATAATTCCGTAAATTATTTTTTCACAAATTAGAAATTTTTCATAAATAATTTTATTAACGATTTCGCATTTTTTTATTGGCTTTAATAATTTCGAAACACACATTTTTCCATTTGTTATTGGAATGCATACTATAAATATAATTATTTTATTATTGGAAGTTATTTTAATATCTGCTAATTCCAAAGCTTCTTCGATGTTAATATACTTACTTACTTATTTGGCCATTACAACCCATGATGGGTTTCGGCCCCTGCAATCACCTCTCGCCAGTCGCCTCTGCATTGCGCGCTGGCGCCAGTTTTGCATTCCAAGTGTTGTCAGGTTGTCTCGCACTTGGTCGCTTCACCGGAGATTCGGACGCCCTCTCCTACGTTGACCACCTCTGGGTACAGATGTGAACACCTTTTTTGCTGGAGCGCTTTCATCCATACGCTCGACATGTCCAAGCCAGCGTAGGCGCTGGATCTTAATGCGCCTGACTATGTCAATGTCGGCGTAGAGCTCATACAGCTCGTCGTTCCATCTGATTCTGTACTCGTTTTCAACGCATATCGAGCCATAGATTTTCCGAAGAATCTTTCTCTCGAACGCTCCTAAAGCTCGCTCATCGGTGTTGGCAAGCGTCCATGCCTCAGCGCCATAGAGGAGGACTGGCATGATGAGCGACTTATAGAGCGTAATTTTTGTCCGTCGTGAGAGGGCTCCTCAATTGCCTACTGATCCCAAAGTAACACCTGTTGGCAAGAGTTATTCTTCGGCTAATCTCCAGGCTGACATTCTTTTCCTTGTTGATGCTGGTTCCTAGGTATACGAAGTCCTTCACAACTTCGAGGTTGTGGTTGTCAATAGTGATGTGTTGTCCAAGACGCCGGGACTCTTTGTTTGTTGACACTACGTACTTCGTCTTGTCCTCGTTCAGCGTAAGACCCATTCGACGCGATTCCCTCTCTAAACTGGAGAATGCTGCACTGACTGATCGTACGCTCTGCCCAATGATATCAATATCATCATCGTGCCCGAGCAGCACGGAACTCTTGTTGAAGATAGTGCCATTGTGATAGAGTTGTGCAGCTCTTAGAATCTTCTCCATTATTTGAAAAAGTCACACGATAGGGAATCGCCTTGTCTGAAACCTCATTCGGTATTAAACGTATCGGTGAGGTTGTTCCCAATTCTCACTGAGAAACGTGTGTCGCTCAGGGTCATCCTGCAAAGCCTTATAAGTTTCGCAGTTATACCGAACTCAGACATTTTGGCGTATAGGCGACTTCTTATCGAACTGCCGAAGGCAGCTTTGTAGTCGACGAAGAGGTGGTGGGTGTCGAACTGCCTCTCTTTGATCTTTTCCAGGATTTGACGCAATGTGAAAATCGTTTCTATGGTGGACTTGCCAGGTCTGAAGCCGCACTGATAAGATCCAATCAGTCTGTTGACGATGTGCTTCTGTCTTTTACATAATACACTCGTTAGAACTTTATACGCGATGTTGAGGAGACTTATCCCACGGTAGTTCACGCGTATCGTGGGACCCCCCTTTTTAAAGATTGGGCAGAGTATACTAAGGTTCCATTCGCTAGGCATGCTTTCATCTGACCATATTCTACTGATGAGCTGGTGCATGCTCGTAATGAGCTCATCGCCTCCGGTCTTAAACAACTCAGCAGGCAGACCATCCTATCCTGCGACTTTGTTGTTTTTCAGACTTTTGATGGTTGTGCAGACCTCTTCACGGTCAGGCGGCGGTATGTCAATGCCGACGTCAGCAACTGGGGTTGTCAAGCTGTCTTCGCTATCAGCGGAATAGTTGTCATCATCGCCTGTTAGAAGATCGGAGAAGTGCTCTCTCTATAATCACAGTGTACCCTGGACATCTGTTACTAGATTTCTGTCATCGTCCTGACAGGATGAGGGTCCGGTCTTTAAACCTCCGATCAGGCGTCTTATTTTTCTGAAAGAATTTTCGAGCCTCGTTCCTGAGATGCTTGAATCTAGTACCTAATTACCATGTTTCGTGCTGCGGCGAAGTCGACCAGCCTCATTCCATTGTCGGAGGTGTTGTCGTGGAGGCTGAATTGTCCAACCGTTGAGCCAAAGATACCCTCATGGCCCACTTTGGCATTAAAGTCGCCAATCACAATTTTTATGTCGTGACGGGGGCAGCGCTCATAGGCTTCGTCGAGGCGCTCATAGAAAGTCTCTTTGGTTTCATCGTCCTTCTCATTCGTCGGAGCGTGCGCACAAATTAGGCTGATGTAGAAGTATTTAGCCTTGATGCGGATTGTTGCTAGTCGTTCGTTCACGGGTGTGAACCTAGAGACAAGGTGGCGGAGTCTCTTGCCGACTACAAATCCACAACCAAATTCATGCCTCTCCGCATGGCAGATGTAGTAAATGTCACAGAATGCCTGTTTAGAGCAGCCCTGTCCTGTCCATCGCATTTCCTGGATCGCGGTGATGTCAGCCTTGTATCTTTCGAGGACATCAACCAGCTGGATAGTGGCAGGGAGTGATGCATATACTGAAAATATAGCTTAAAGTTTTGAACCTATTGGGATGTCTGTCGAATTTGTGTTATTTGCAAATGCAGCACTGTTTTACAACATTATCTAATTTTCTTTGCATTTGGGGGAAATAATATATTTTTAGTATTTGCGCTTTATTTTCTTTGCTATTTCTATGCGCTCTCTTGTGTTCTTCAATTATTATATTTACCTGATCCTGTTCTAACGTTATGTCTTCAACTTCTAATTGTGTACATCTTATTTTATAGTTTGCAAAATGTAGCGGATAAATTTCTTGTATTATACCCATAACTCTTGAGTTTTTATACAATTTATGACAGATGGATTTAAGTATCTTTTAAGAATTGCTATTATTTTATGGGGCGTGTATTCATGTTCAGTTATTATAGTCTATGGTATGAAGGGAAAACTATTTTGAATTGATATGTAGAAGAATATGTTTCTAGGAATATTTTGTTTTTAAATGCGTTTATAGGGGATTCGACACTTTTGATTAAATTTTCAGCGGAACTGTCATATGTAGGATTTCTGTTAATGCATTTATATTGAAATTTAGCGGTTGTATTCATGGCAAAGCATCAGTTTGTTTTTCCAGGTTTATGTTTTTTTTCGTAGTTATATTCCTCAAGAATTTCATCACTTCATTTTACTATTATGGTTTTTGTGATTTAAGGCAAAGGTAAGAGGTTGGTGATCAGTAAAAATGTGTACTTTTGCTGACCCATATAGATAATTTCTTAAAGAATTCAATATCCAAATTATTGCAAACATTTCTTTCTCATTTGCCTAATAATTTTCTTCTGCTTTGTATAGAGTTCTTGAGATAAATGTTATAGGCTGCCTTCTTGTTCTAAGACTGCTTCAAGTGTGAAATTGGACGCATCTGTTGTGAGCTGAAAATCTTTAAGTTTAAGGATAGTGCCTCTGCTTATTAATTAAATTTTTTAATTTTTCGAAATAAATAATTTTTTTGTTCTACTTCACTCTTTAAGAATATTTATCCATTTGTACTTTCATGTTTGCTTCTTTTAAGATGTAGAAAATTTTTTCTAAGTTTGTTAGGTGGGTTTCTTCATCATCACTAAAGATTATTATGTCGTCGATATAAATGTTACAAATCTTACCAATATACTCTCGAAGTATATCGTCAAGCGTTCGTTGGAATATCGCTGCTGCATTTTTAAGGCCAAACGGTAACCGAGTAAATTCATATTTTCCGGTATTTACTGAAAATGCTGTTTTTTCCATATCTGCTTCTATTAATGTAATTTGATGAAAACCACTCTTGAGGTCAAGCATTGTAAACCATTTACTCTTTCCTAATTGAGAAAGTACTTCATTAATTTCTGGTATGGGGTATTTGTCAGATATTGTTATTGAATTTAATTTCCTGTAATCTATCACGACTCAATATTTTTTTTTCCGAATGCATCGCTTTTTTTGAGACTACCCATATGGGTGAATTATATGGAGACCTGGATGGCCAGATAATTCTGTCTTCTAATGGTTTACTGATTTGTGACTTTAATTCGTCCTTAAGGGACATTGAGTATGGATAACATTTTGAATACACGGTTTTCACCTTTAACTTTTGTTGTGTTGGTTAATTTCTCATCAGGCTCAGAAAAAAGGTTGGGAAATTTTATAATTATGTTATTGAGAGCAATTTTTTGTTTACTTGGCATATGATCAGAACGTATGTTTATTGCATTTACTGATTTCTATGCGCTCTTGCGATGTAAACTTTTTAATCTTAACTTCAACTTTATTTTGAATAAGCATATAATTTAGTTTAGTAAATATTATTGCTGAAAGATCTTTTAAGCTGTCATTTCCTAAAATTCCATGAAAAGATTTAAGGAGAGGTAAAAGAAAAAAAATGTATTCTAAATTTGGGATACCGGCTCTGCTTTGACCACTTTGATCAATTTCCTTTGGTTGGGGTCTTGGCTGTGGTTTGGGTGCAAATGGACGAGGAGGTCCATTGAATCTGTATTGATTATTGTGCTGGAATAAATTGTTATTATTGAATTGACGTTGTTGATTAAAATGTGCTGGCACCTGATTGTAATTAGCCACTGGGCGAGGAATGTTTGCCAACTGTGGATAAAATGGCATTTGTTGTCCACGAGAATTGGGATTGTAGTGGTTTCCAAGAAAATTAACTGGTGCATTTGAATGATACGTTTATTTTTTTTTTTTTGATTTTGAAAAGCGTAAGTGGATCTAACATTTTGGTTTTATAGTTTTAAACAAAGGTGGAGAGCCTGAGGTAGGTCAGAAGACTCTCGGATACCAAAGAGTCTTGGTAAATCTCCTTTAAGGCCGCGGACGAAAGTATCTAGGGCTTTGCTCCTGTATGTTTGTGTAAGTAGGTTCATAGATTCTGAACTAACTTCCATACATGAGATTTTATTTTAAATAAGTGATAAATGAGAATATACTGCTTCATAAAATTCTTGAACTGATTTATTTCCCTGAATTAATGAGGTCATCTGGTATTCCAGAGTACCAACATCTTTTTTGTCGGCGTAATGTAAAGTTAGACAATGTGAAATAGATTTCCAATCAAGTGGTGTATTATATGATTCTAGTGCAATATCGGAGTTTTCTGATATTTTATTTCTAATAACATTTAAAATTCCAAAGTATTTGCTGTTCTTTTTGATGTTTTATATAATCGTAAAATGCGTTCTACATTCTTTTTCCAGGAGCTGAACTCTCCAGGATTTCCTGAAAACTCGCTAAGACAACGAATAACATCTGGTATTTTATCAAGATCTGATAAATTTGCTCTATGTGCTACGACTATTCCTTGATCTAATCTATTTAAGTATTCTACATTAGGGTTTACTATTGACTGTACTATGTTTCTAAATTCGGTTCAACAGAATCTATTTAATATACCCTCTATAAAACGTTTTAATTCTGGATTTATGTTAGCATTTTGTATGGGATTAGGATTTATGTTAGAATTTTGTATGGGATTAGGATTTAATATAGCGGGACGAATTAGGTAAGAATTAGCCATGATTATTTAGATTAAAATATAAACGTAATATTTTAATATTTTAGCCGCGGTAGCTCAGTGGTTAGTGCGTTGGACTGCGAGCCGAAAGGTCCCCGGTTCAAGCCTGGACTGGAGCCAACAACATCTTTTCATAGAAATATTTTTCTATACCGCGCTACCTCTCGGCAGTAAATGGCAAACCTACGAGAGTAAAACATTGCCTATGAAAAGCTCTCACCCGCCGTTAGGATTCGGCAATAAACTGTAGGTCCCACCACTAAAAATTATTTCTTGCTTTTTATTTTAAATATAAAATTTATGAATTATTTTTTTTCTACTTGATTTTAATTAATATAAGTTTTTTTTATTCTTTTTGTAAACTAATATTAATTTTATTATATAAACATTTTTTTCTTTTAACTTGGTTTTAATTAATGTAAATTATTTATTCTTTTTGTAAAATATTATTAATTTATTTTTTTTTAACTTGATTTTAATTACTGTAAGATTTTTAATTCTTTTCGGAAACTTTTATTAAATAAATTTCATAAACTTTTATTTTTTATAAACTTAATTTTTTTAATTAATGTACATTTTTTATTGTTTTTGCCAAATATTATTATTTTTTTTTAAACTTTATTTTAATTAATGTAAATTTTTTAATTCTTTTTGTAAACTATTACTAATTAAATTTCATAAACTTTTAATTTTTTAAACTTGAATTTTTTCGAATGGAAGTGTCCTGGCTTTGCAATCTGAAGAGAGATCAAGTCACCGCCCGGGCAAAGTAAAAATCGTGTTTTTTTCAATTAATAAAACTAAAGAAATTTTAAATAAATTAATGTGTATATAAAATAAAAATAAATAAACTATAAAAAAAATATTAAAAATTTAATAAAAAAAATTAATGAAAAAAATTAAAAAAATAATAATGATTAAAATAAAACTAAAAATCTTTTTTTTTTAATTTTTTAACTTAAAAAAGCAAACGAAAAACTCGTTTGGTCCAAACGAAAAAACCGGTTTGGTCTAAACAAAAAAACCGGTTTCGTCAAAAGAACTACACAAACGAAGTTCTTTTGTCTAATTTTTCGTTTGTGAGGAACGTTTATGATGTCCAGATGCACGTTTTTCGTTCTGGACCAACAGTGGTTAGCACAGAAATATCAAAGATTTTTCTAAGTTTATCGTTGGGGCTATAGTGAGGCCCTTAAAACTTTTATCACTAGTATTTTTATTTTTTTTTATTTTAGAGTTTATCATAGGGGCTACTTGAGGCCCTTCAAACTTTTATAACTGTGTCACTAGTATTTTTCTTGCTAAGTTTATCATAGGGACTACTTGTGGCCCTTAAAACTTGTATAACTGTATCACTCAAAAACTGCATCTGTATCACTTAACTGGCGCCCTGCTCGGGCGCCAGTTAAACAAATTAATATTTATTTTTATTTTTCAAAAAGATTTTGCCCTAATGTCTTACTTTATTGGTTTCAAACTAAAGACTGACTAGCTTAAAGCCTTAGCTTAAAGCCTAGCCTACCATAAAACTGCTTAGTAACCAATTCGCACGGTGTGACTGCTGAGTTGCACTTCCACGTGTCTTGGGTAACACAGACGCATCGTCAGCAATTCCGTTTATCATAGGGACTACTTGTGGCCCTTAAAACTTGTATAACTGTATCACTTAAAAACTGCATCTGTATCACTTAACTGGCGCCCTGCTCGGGCGCCAGTTAAACAAATTAATATTTATTTTTATTTTTCAAAAAGATTTTGCCCTGATGTCTTACTTTATTGGTTGCAAACTAAAGCCTTAGCTTAAAGCCTTAGCTTAAAGCCTTAGCTTAAAGCCTAGCCTACCAAACTGCTTAGTAGCCAATTCTCACGGTGTGACTGCTGAGTTGCACTTCCACGTGTCTTGGGTAACACAGACGCATCGTCAGCAATTCCGTTGGGAAACGTTTAAATATTTATTTTGTTAACTTATCCCTGGTGACCTATATACTAATTTGAATGATAACCAGACATATGTGTAGGGTATTTATAGTCGGGTTAGATTTTGATAATTGATAATTTTGATAATTTTGATAATCCTAACTATCATAATAACACCTTCTTTAAAATATGCCATGTTTTTTTTTTTTACAAATTAACCAACGCTCAGGGGATGCCCCCCTATTCATGCAATGCACAGTGTTGATCGTAAGAAGGGATGATAGGTAAAATGGAGGGGGGAAAGATGGAGTAGTGTCGGTGAATGTTTGTTTTGAACTTGCCAATATCAAAAATGTCGGGAAAAACAGACGCAGGGAGATTGTTCCACAAACGTATCGTGCGACTGAAGAACGAATTCTCTCGGTAATGCGTGGTTCTATTGAGAGCAGAGTGAACTACGAAGGGGTGGGCTTGGTTTGATGTCCGAGTATAGAGTTTCGATTAATGCAGCCGAAAAAAATAATAACCCAATGGATCCAGGATTTATGCAGGAAGTCTATCAGAATTTTTAAGAAGTATCAGATACGGATGAGTTTTTTTTGCAAAAAATTAACGAATGCTTAGCATATTTATGTGAAAGTCCAATAACAAAAAGAGAATTGCGCTCAAATTATTATAAGAATAAAAAATATCGTACAATTAATTGAGAAATTTAAAAAAAAATTGTTCAGTGATTTGTCTCCTAACATCGCATCCTTACATGTATGTGCTGAATCTATATTAATAAAACAATTAAATGAAAAATTTTACGCGACTATAAAATACAGTGAAAAGATACAAATGTTAACCACAATGTCAAAAAGCTTGTCTATACATAAATTTAATATTACAAATTTCATGGCACGCAAAGTAAAAAAATAGTTATGGAAAAAGGTATTTTAAGTACTTCTAATCCTAAACCAAGAAAAATCGATTACCGTTACTGCAACTCATACATTTTATGAGTGCGACGATGTAAGCAGGGTTATGCCAGGAAACAGGGACTTCGTGTCGAGAAAGATAAAATGGATTAAAAATGAGAAAAAGTAAGCGACTTTTACTTTCAAACATGGTGTGCTGCATTTCTTAATAATAAAATGGCTGCATTAGAAAACAAATAATATTTGGCCATTTGTTGGAGCGACATTGTATCTAATTGGTATTTATTATTGTTCAGAAGGGAAAGTAGAAAGTAGCGACTTTAACTTTCAAAATTACGTGAGACCTATGCGCTGTTTCAGGAAAAATATCCAGATCAAAAAGATGGAATTTCAAAATATTTTTTTAATATATAAAACGTTTCTATTCATTTTAAATCATACTAAAAATTCACTTTAAAAACGTTTTATATTAAAAAATATTTTTTATTTCGTATTTTTTATTATTCTTATTTTTTGTGTCAGCTAGACTTTCGTCTGACAGAATTTGAAAAAAACCTAATATTATTTAAATTAAAAATATTTATGTTTTAAAGTGTCTTTAATATGCAATCATGACGATAGAACCATGATGGACCGAATGGCAAGAAAACGGTAATATTGCATTGTCATCCAGTTCAAGGACATATTTAACATCTCAGGTCTGTAGCTCATCGCGAACGTAGTTTAAAATCAATTACAAAATTTGTAACGAACAGACGGACAAGAAAGCAACCTAATAAAAACGTTTAAAAATGTGTAAATTGTTCGAAAATAATGAAATAGATGAAGTTACATATAAACAGTGGGTATATGTTGACAGAGACAATTTGTAATAAAAAATATGAAATAAAAAATATTTTTTAATATAAAACGTTGTCATTATTTTAAATTATACTAAAAATTCACCTTAAAAACGTTTTATATTAAAAAATATTTTTTATTTCATATTTTTTATTATTCTTATTTTTTGTGTCAGCTGGACTTTCGTCTACAGAATTTGAAAAACCTAATATTATTTAAATTAAAAATATTCATGTTTCAAAGTGTCTTTAATATGGAATCATGAAGATAGAACCATGATGGACCGAATGGTAAGAAAACGATAATATTGCATTGTCATCAGTTCAAGGACATATTTAAAACCTCAGGTCTGTAGCTCATCGCGAACGTAGTTTAAAATCAATTACAAAATTTGTACAGAACAGTCAAAAAAGCAACCTAATAAAAACGTTTTAAAATTTGTAAATTGTTCGAAAATAATGATATAGATGAAGTTACATATAAACAGTGGGTACATGTTGACAGAGACAATTTGGAAACAATAATAAAACCAGCGAATTTTTTTTTTGGATACAATGTGTGAGAAATTAGAAGTACTACATTCATTTATAGCAACAAAAATTTCTTTATTATAAAAAGACTGCATTAGAAGACAATTAATATTTGGCAATTTGTTAGTTTTCGGAAAACGCTTCGTTTGTCATGCAGGATACCGTTGGAATAATGCACAAGCTATTTATTATTGTTCAGAAGGGACAGTAGAACATACGAATTTCATAATAATGTACGACTGCCTAAAACACAATACTACTACAATACGCTGTACACTTATTTCATCGATTCATGATAGCATTTTTAATAAATGTTTTGTTTGAAAATTTTTTTTTGCAATTAGTCACGGAAAGAGTCCCAGTGATGACCTGGGTGGTACTGTATAGAGAAAAGCATGAAGAAAAAGTTTGCAGAAAACCAAATTACTACACCACGTAATTGTTTTGAATGATGTACCAAAAATTTAATAAACTGTAATTTTCAGTTCCTTACAGAGACTGACTATGAAGCTGAAAAAGAAATTCTACAGCACCGCTTTTCTGAAGCACGAACAATACCCGGAACTCAAAAATACCATAGTTTTATTCCAGATGGAAATCACTAATTAAAACTTAGAATATATTCGTCATGTGATGATTGAGCATATTTATAACAAAAATTAAACAAATTCTAAAAATTTAAAAAAACAATATCGTACACATTTTTGAACTTCCCATGTAGGAAAAAACGATGGCCAGGGGCGGATCCAGAAGTATGATTTGGGGGGCCGATTGATTTTTTTGCGCCTTTTTTTTTCAATTTTTTCTAAAATGCGCCCCAAAAATTTATTTTGCGCCCTTTTTTTATATTTTCTTATCAAATTCAGTGAAAAATTAATTATACACAACTGTAGTTCTTTAAACCAACATTTTTTTCTTTAAATCAACAATTTTATTTCCTTAAACATGAAAAAAATATAGGGTGCGGACGGATCTGTGATACTCTAGAAAAATCGAAATCCGGTGCACCTAGATATTTGGTCATATATGTACTCAAATGAAAGGTGATAATGTAACATTTGTAATTATATGGTCATTTTTATGATAGCGATTAGAATTTGTAGTTATGTAAAAAAATAACAAACAGCCCATCAATTAATTTTAATATTTCGTTGGAAAGTTATATCGAGGAAGCGCCGCAGACGAAATTTTTTTTAGAAATACTAGAGAAATCAAGGATTGAAACCGTAACCGAAACCAATATCCGTTTAAAACCGTTTCATTTTTAAAACCGTTAAAAACGAAAATCAGAAATAAACCAATATCCAAAACCGAAATAAACGGTTTCGGTTTTATACCGGTTTAAAACAGAAAAACGTATTTTATTTTATATAGAAAATCTTAAGTACAGGGCATGTTTAAATGTCATTTAATAAAATTTGGAGTTCCCAAAATAAAAATGTTGTACAAAAATTAAAATGTTGTTTTTTAAGAAACAATATTACCAAAAAAAAAAACGATCTTTGGTCTAAAAATGTGTTTTTTTTTTTCATTAATTTGTGTAGCGGTAAATCGAATTAACAACAAAACACCAGCAACTCATTGTTAAAAAATGATTTAATTTTTAATGATATTGTTTTTTTATTTATTGTATAAGTAAAATATATAGGGAGCCTGGGGTAAAGTGGGACAAGTTTAGAAAAGTTCATTTGAATAATTATTGAATTATTTTAAAGGATCTTTTCAATATAATACCATTTAAATATATATTAAGGATAAAAGAATTATAATAAGATAATAAAAAAACAATGGTAATGCAAGAAAAAAATAGAAAAAAAAGTAAAATTATAAAAATCTCAGTAACTACTTAAGATAAAAACGAAATATAAAGTTCAAGTTCTGCAAGTTCGAACATTTCAAGTATACAGGCAGATATTGCAGTTCCAAATTTCTTTTATGGATGGAAATTGTAGAAAATTCTTCTTCTTTTTTTCATGAATTTTAAGACAATTACCGATGTATTCTTGCTGCTCTTGTTTATGGTTCGCTTCTCGCTCACTTTTGCAATTCAGATCATATCTCAGGTGAAGTCAAAATGTTGCTTTTCATTGGCTTGTGGCCACGATTGAAATTGTTTCTTGGCGAATTCAATTAAATAATTCATATAACACAATATTTTCACTAGAATAAAAACAAACATTGTTTAAATTACGTTTCCCACTTTACCCCAATATCACAAATTGAACATAACTTGGGACCATATAAACAATGTTAAATTATTTTAAAAATATGGAAAAAAGAAATTTTATACAAAAACCGAAATCAAACCCGAAACCGTAACTTGGAACCGGTATACCGAAACCGTTTCGTTATAAAAACTTAAAACCGAAACCGAAAATTATTGTCACTCCAAGTATAAAAAGATATCACTCAATTTTATTTTTTTATTTTATTTAAAATCACTTACTGAAATTATGGTTTTTTAAACGATAAATTTTTAGTTAACCGTTAAAATTTCATGACTTGCCAAACACAAAAAATTTCGACTTTTTTTTACTATAGTAATTTTAACGGTCGAAATTTTTCTAATTTTATTCTAACGAATTTGGGATAACATTTTTGCATTATTGCACATACAATTATCTTTAAAAAGATATGTCTCTCATATATTTTTAGATATCGTTTTATTAGTACACAGTAAGATTCTGCACTCCTAACTAAAACACTCTCAACCCAAAAGTTGATGCACACCCCAAATTATTCAAGGAAATGTTTTGGATATCCCTCCCGAGTATTTTAAGATCAAAATAAATAAAAAGTCGTTGGCACATTTTATTAGATATCACGGTTTAATAATTTTTTGGGTTTTTTTGATTTTTTTAATAATAAGTTGAATTGTAATTTTTGTTTGCTTAAACTATTAATTTTTTCACTTAAAAAAAAATTAAAAAGTTTTATATAATTTGTCCACCGTTACGGTTCATAATATATAGTAACAAAAGCGGTAAAAGTGTTTATTTAAAAATAGTCCTTTAATGAGCATTATATTCTTAAGTTGTCCTTACATAGATTAACTTATATACAAATACTTATCAAACATAAAAAAAAATCAATCAGAAAAATATGGAAAAAAGAAATTTTATACAAAAACCGAAATCAAACCCGAAACCGTAACTTGGAACCGGTATACCGAAACCGTTTCGTTATAAAAACTTAAAACCGAAACCGAAAATTATTGTCACTACAAGTATAAAAATTTTATTTTTTATTTTATTTAAAATCACTTACTGAAATTATGATTTTTTAAACGATAAATGTTTAGTTAACCGTTAAAATTTCATGACTTGACAAACACAAAAAATGTCGACTTTTTTTACTATAGTAATTTTAACGGTCGACATTTTTCTAATTTTATTCTAACGAATTTGGGTTAACATTTTTGTATTATTGCACATACAATTATCTTTAAAAAGATATGTCTCTCTTATATTTTTAGATATCGTACACAGAATCGTACACAGTAAGATTCTGCACTCCTAACTAAAACACTCTCAACCCAAAAGTTGATGCACACCTCAAATTATTCAAGGAAATGTTTCGGATATCCCTCCCGAGTATTTTAAGATCAAAATAAATAAAAAGTCGTTGGTACATTTTATTAGATATCACGGTTTAATATTTTTTGGGTTTTTTTGATTTTTTTAATAATAAGTTGAATTGTAATTTTTTTTTGCTTTAACTATTAATTTTTTCACTTAAAGCTGTAAAAGTGTTTATTTAAAAATAGTCCTTTAATGAGCATTATATTCTTAAGTTGTCCTTACATAGATTAACTTGTATACAAATATTTATCAAACATAAAAAAAAAAATCAATCAGCTAACTTCTAAGGTTGAAGAGATATTACAATTCAAAATCCAATTTTTGTGAAAATTTAGTCTAACAAATTTCAAGAATTTAATAAACCATATATAATGAAGTTTGAACTCATCAATATTCTTATTGACACTCTAAAACTAGAGTTTATTACATTCTTGAAAAAATCTAACTCCTGTCGTGGATCGTGGAAATTAACCCTTTATTTAATTTTCTTGTTTGATTTTAATCAAAATATATTATTTTTTGGCTAGCACTAGCGCATACTTTTAGTATTTACTAACGATGCCTAAAAATTTAAGAGTTACATAACATTTTAAAGATAATTGTATGTGCAATAATACAAAAATGTTATCTTAAACTCATTAGAATAAAATTAGAAAAATTTAGATCGTTAAAATCACTATAGTAAAAAAAGTCGACATTTTTCGTGTTTGGCAAGTCATGAAATTTTAACGGTTAACTAAAAAATTATAGTTTAAAAAATCATAATTTCAGTAAGTGATTTTAAATTAAATAAAAAAATAAAATTGAGTGATATCTTTTTATACTTGAAGTAACAATAATTTTATTGAAAATAGTCGTTAAAGCTCAAAAATGACATTTAAGGTCTTTGCGCAATATCACAGGATCACTTTTTTTTTGGTTTTAAAAGCTTCTTCTCAGTTTTAGAGATCCTAGTTTCAGAAAGTCGATGCGGAGCGAAACATTTTAAGATTTTCTGTTTTTGAATCAGTCTAATGTTCATATAGGTAGGTGTATAAGTTTTCGATTTATCTAGGGTACCATTTTTTTTTAATTTCAAAAATACTAAAAACGTTAAAATCGGATTATAAATCGTCGTTATAGAACTAAAAGTCATCAAATAATTTTTGTTTTAATATCGATTTTATTGCGTTTTCAGCTATATACATTTGTTACCTTTCTAATCGAATAATCGTGGTTTTTCTAAGTAAACTAGTTTTAAAGAAAACAATTATTAAAAATCACTATATATATTTTGAACTAAATTTAAAAAAATAAAATTGAGTGATATCTTTTTATACTTGGAGTAACAATAATTTTATTGAAAATAGTCGTTAAAGCTCAAAAATGACATTTAAGGTCTTTGCGCAATATCACAGGATCACTTTTTTTTTGGTTTTAAAAGCTTCTTCTCAGTTTTAGAGATCCTAGTTTCAGAAAGTCGATGCGGAGCGAAACATTTTAAGATTTTCTGTTTTTGAATCAGTCTAATGTTCATATAGGTAGGTGTATAAGTTTTCGATTTATCTAGGGTACCATTTTTTTTTAATTTCAAAAATACTAAAAACGTTAAAATCGGATTATAAATCGTCGTTATAGAACTAAAAGTCATCAAATAATTTTTGTTTTAATATCGATTTTATTGCGTTTTCAGCTATATACATTTGTTACCTTTCTAATCGAATAATCGTGGTTTTTCTAAGTAAACTAGTTTTAAAGAAAAAAATTATTAAAAATCACTATATATATTTTGAACTAAATTTATATATTCAAAAATCCATAAGCTAAAAAAAGTAAAATTTTCAGATTTTTCAAATCTTCAAGGGGTATCTCAAACAGTACGGAAAACCAAAATGTTGTTGAAGAGGAAAACAAGGATTTCTGGTTAAAAGTTAATTATTTTATGCAAACATTTTTTTGTGTTGATAACATCTTCAATTATATTTGAAACAATCATAACCTTATAGCGCAATGCCGATTGGACATACTTACAAACTATATTTTGTGAATATTTGATTTTTAATTATGAAAAATACACTAACACCTCTAAAACTATAAATTGTCGAATTTTTATCAAAAATGCTATTTGGACTTATAGTTGTTCAACGAAGATATACAAAAAAATATATATATTATATAGATATAGACATATTTAAAGTAGATATAGACAATTTAAAGTAAAATTTAAATTCAAAATCATCTTTTTGACCATCATCTTTTGATACAAAAATTCTAAAAAAGTCGAATTTTTTTAAAGTCGAATTATTAAAGTTGTCTTATAATTCGATTTAATTTTGATACCCCGAGACAAAATTGTCATTTTTCAGGAATATTTAGGGCATATTTCTGGCCAACACACAGATATTTTGGGAAGTGTATAGCAGGTTGTAAAATTTTTATGACAGATTCACGGCATATTTTGGGTTCGGGCAGTTCGGGCAGACGTTTTGCGATACAAACTCCGTCTCTTTTTAAAACATGTCGAAAAAATGTTTCTAAACTGCCTCGACCCATCCAAAAATGTTGTAAATTAAGCGCATTTGCAATTTTATGCTTTTTTCAAATTTTGCGCCTATCTCTATATTTGACGCCCTTCTGTAGAGGCGCAAAAATTTTGAAAATAAGACGCATTTGCATTTTTATGCCTTTTTGAAAATTTTGTGCCTTTCTCTATATTTTGCGCCCTTCTATAGAGGCGCACAAATTTTGTAAATTAGGCGCATTTGCAATTTTATGCATTTTTGAAAATGTGCGCCTTTTTCTATATTTTGCGCCCTTCTGTAGAGGCTCAAAAATTTTGTAAATTAGACGCATTTGCAATGTTATGGTTTTTTTGAACATTTTGCGCCCTTCTTTAGAGGGAAAATTTGCAAATTAATGATTTTTTGCAAAATAATTCGCCTTTCTCTATAGTTTCAGCTCTTTTAAAAAGGCGCAAAATTTTGATGTTGTGTTTTTTTAAAAGTTTGTTTGAAAAATTCAAAAGTGCGCCTTTTTTTTTTGGGGGGGGGGGGGGGTACGTTCCTGCCTCGCCACCCCCCTGGATCCGCGCTTGAAGATGGGCTCAAGCTTCACCCAGTCTTGCCAGATCTTGTACCCAGAAACGGCTGAATACTGGTTAATCCTTAGAATGATACGAAGGGCGCAAGACTGGCTCTAAGTATTCGGCCAAGGCTGGCAAAAAATACTTGAACAATTTAATATAACAATAATGTGACAGGACTGGACCATTTCAAAAATGTAATATATATATATATATATATATATATATATATATATATATATATATATATATATATATATATATATATAAATATATATATAAATATATATATATATATATATATATATATATATATATGTGCGCCTTTTTCTATATTTTGCGCCCTTCTGTAGAGGCTCAAAAATTTTGTAAATTAGACGCATTTGCAATGTTATGGTTTTTTTGAACATTTTGCGCCCTTCTTTAGAGGGAAAATTTGCAAATTAATGATTTTTTGCAAAATATTTCGCCTTTCTCTATAGTTTCAGCTCTTTTAAAAAGGCGCAAAATTTTGATGTTGTGTTTTTTTAAAAGTTTGTTTGTAAAATTCAAAAGTGCGCCTTTTTTTTTGGGGGGGGGGGGGTACGTTCCTGCCTCGCCACCCCCCTGGATCCGCGCTTGAAGATGGGCTCAAGCTTCACCCAGTCTTGCCAGATCTTGTACCCAGAAACGGCTGAATACTGGTTAATCCTTGGAATGATACGAAGGGCGCAAGACTGGCTCTAAGTATTCGGCCAAGGCTGGCAAAAAATACTTGAACAATATAATATAACAATAATGTGACAGGACTGGACCATTTCAAAAATGTAATATATATATATATATATATATATATATATATATATATATATATATATATATATATATATATATATATATATATATATATATATATATATATATATATATATATATATATATATATATATATATATATATATATATATATATATATATATAGCGGTAAGCGGGTTTATAAAGCGGCGTAAGCAAATCGGGGGTTATTAGCGTGCGTTTTAAATCAACTTAAACTAACAACTCACTTTATTACAAGTGCAAAAGAAAACCAGTTACAAATATCGATACTTTAATCATACTGATGTCGATTACAATTAATGAATGTAATTACAAATGACATGATACGCGCCAACATACCGCCGGCCTTGAACTACTAAGTTCACCGAGTATCGCTACGACGTCTCCTTCGGTTACGTTAGGTGATTGGCGAAACCATTTAGCGCGTTGTTGAAGCTTTACCATATACTCGTCACGCCAACGACGCCAGAAATGTTGCCTCATTGTACATATAACATGCCTTCGTTGACCCAGTGAGCATTTGGATTCGTCATCGTCTGGTTCTGGAACTTTGCACCTCTTCCCGGAGAAAATTTGAATAGATAGGGCCCGGCAAAATCGACGGCGCTACGAAGAAAGCATCGGGTGAAAACTGTGCGACTCAGCGGCAGATCAGCCATGGCCTGCTTGCGTACTAAATTGCGTGCGCCAATAATCCAGAAACGACGCTGCAGCATAGTCTGCATCATATGTGGACCGCCATGAAGCGTTAGAGCGTGGATGTCGCTTACGATAAGTGTCGCTTACATAAGCTTGTTCACGCCACAGTTCTAGAAACCAAATTTTGGCAACTATTGTGCATGGCGAGAGCAAACCTAATGGGTCAAACAAAAGGCTCGCGTCTGAAAGAAATGATCTTTTGGTAAGATGCGTCGGCGGCAGCTTAATCAGCACATGAAACGTCAGGTTGTCGAGATCAGTGTTCCATATTAGACCTAGGGTTCGAATGTCTTCACCTTTGGCTAACAAATGTGAGATTTGTTTTAATGCATGCGGGATATTTGCGGAAAAGTTCCTTGTGATTGCTAGCCCACTTGCGTAAATCAAAACCACCAGAAGATAGCACGTATGAAATATCCCTTAGAAGTTTACAAAGCACCGTCGTAGATGACGCGTCAGTGAGAAGATCATCCATGTAAAAATCTTGCATGATGACATCTGCGGCTTCGTTATGCATTTCAGCGGCTTCCTGAGCGGTTGTCTGCATTGCTTTAACAGCCAAATGCGAAGCGGATGCAACGCCGTAAGTGACACGAAGTAAACGATATACTTCAATCGGCATTGTTGGATCGCGACGCCATAAGATGCGTTGTAAGTCAGCGTGCTCTTCAGACACCAGAACCTGCAGATACATTTTCGCCACGTCGGCTGTCATGGAGAATTTGTGACACCTGAAACGAGCTAAAATTGAAAACAAATCTTGCTGCAATTGCGGCCCTATCATCAACGCATCGTTTAGTGAGAACCCAATTTAACAATAAATCGACCGTCAGCGCAGCGTCGGTGTGTTGTATCGAAGTGATGTGCACACAATTCTTCTTCAACGGTTAAATGTTTGTTTTGAGGAAAATGATCCAGCTCCCACAGTCGATTAACAGCATGAGTAAGCTGAGCATCACAGTGAAAACTCTGGATTTGTACGTCGAAATTGTTCGTACTGGTTGCGCAACCAAACAAAACCCAGCCAAGGGCAGTCTTTTGTGCAAACGGTATGTCTGGCGAGCCCTTCCGAATATCACCAGTAATAAACTGCTCCATTTCATCCATTCCTAAAAGTATGTCAATGGGTGCTGGCGTCGAGAATTGTTGATCAGCGAGTGGTAGGTTTTGCGACGTGCGACCAATTACAACCATATAGTTTTTTAACCGGCAATTCATTTGTAATTTTTGACAATATTAATGTTTTTAATTGAAAACATTTACCTGAATATAATGAAGATATGGTTAATATGGTTTCCCCTTTCGAGCTTCCTCCGTGTGACGATCCGATACATGAACGCGGGCAGTCGCCAACAGTACGATTTTATTCGTTGCGTTTAGATTAGCTTCTTTTAGTTGTTCGCATATTTGTTGTGATTGCGTGCGTGAATCATCCACGTAGTTAAAGGCGGTGAGCGAATTTAAGCTCGAAGCAGCGGTGATAGCTTCAGCGGGCGCAGCTACCTCGTTGTCAGCAACGAATAAGTTGTAAGCGGCGGGTGCGTTGTGAGCAGCGAATGCATTGTGAGCTGTGGATGCGTTGTGAGCGGCGGATGCGCTGTGAGCGGCGGGTGCGTTGTGAGCGGTTGATGCTTTTATAACTGCAGCAAGAGCATTGCTGGCGGTGGACGCTGACTGAGGTGCTGAAGGAGAATTCTTCGATGAATTTGTTTTACTATGTAACATGGATGGCAGCGCATACCCATGTAGCGCGATGTGATGTCGTTGTTGACATATACGGCATGACGAATTGCTTCGACACTTTGTCGCATGATGACCGTTGCTTAAACAATTTAAGCAAGCTCCCTTATCACATATAATACGTACTCTGGACGCAGGATCCATTGTATTGAATATTGGACAAACGTATATTTTGTGATTTGCACTGCAACACAAACAATTAGAACCAACGGTGATTTGATTTGTTTGTAAATGCTAGTATTTTCCAACTGCGTGTAGCACACTTGTAGACTTTCTGTCAATGAACTTATTTTTGGTTGAATAAGACGCGCCGTGTAACATCTCAAGCGAGCGACAGGGAGTTTGCAGAAAAGTCTGAAGTTCGTCGAATGATGGCTTCCTCGTCTCGCTTCATCGTCTCGTAGGCCAGTTTCGATACTACGATGTGCACCAACTAGTCGTCCCAGAATTCCACTGGACGACCGATGGCATGAAGTGCGCGCGATTGCTGTAGCACTGTGTCTAACACTTGCATGCGAGGTGTCTTCTGCTGCTCTTTTTATAGAAAACATTTCCATGAAATGATGATCGACGATGACTCGCATTACTTGAAAACGCATTTTTAGTAAATCCCAAGCTTCATCATAATTTGCATCGCTGACCTTAAAACATCTGATTACCTACAAGGCTTCACCTTTAAGGCAACTGCGAAGATAATGGAGTTTTTGGCCGTTTGACAAACTATCGTTGGTATGCACCAAGGACTTGTACATGTCGTGAAATGCTATCCAATCGTGTGGCTTGCCAGAAAATGTAGGCAGCTCCATTTTTGGCAATTTTACGGCTGCGACAGTGTTGCGTGTTGGTGAATCTGCGACGATCGTTAATGATATAAGTTTTTTAACGAGGATCAATGGAAAATATTATCATCTCTACATTATATTTTATTTTACAACAGAAGAACCAAATGTAAAAAACGCGCGATTATGTATGGTACACAATTGCGGCCCGCCTCATCTTTTGAGTTGCCAATGCGGCCCGTGAGTTTGACATGCCTGCCCTACACCTATGAGGGTATATTAAGTTTGTACAGATATTGTAACGCCCCTTAGGAGGCCTGGCCGGTATGGAAAAGTATATATATTCTTGATCAGCATCACTACTCGAGTCCGTTTAGGTATGTCCGTCTGTCTGTCCGTCTGTCTGTCTTGCTGTCCGTATACGAGGAAATGGTCAGAATACGATGAAATTTGGTCACAACATCATTTAGCCAAAAGTGGGTTTGAAAGTTTGAAAATAAGCCAAATGGGTCAACAGGCACGCCCACCTTCCATACAAGTCACTTTTATATAACAATTTAGGAAGTAATACTTTTTTACATTATTTCCCGGTTTGACATAGTGTAAATTTTAGTCGTAAATTATTAAAATCAAATCTATGAAATATTTGCCTTACAAATTTTTAAATATAGGCGTGTTCCGCCCACTTTCATTTTTCTACATTTTTTTATTAGTTATTTTATACATTTATATCAATTTGTTAAATGATGGGGATATAAGATGTACATTTCTGATATGTGAATAATATTCTGAGGGTGATGGGGTTCAGCATAATTAAGAACTTTAAAATTAAGGTATACAATTAAATATCCCACATTAATATCCCCACCAAAGGTGTAGGGTATTCCATAGTCCGTCCCATGTGACCGAACTTACCAATGTGACCTAACTTTCCCAACTCGTTTTTTTTTATATTTTTTTTTTAAATTGAAGTATGATTTGGCCGCTTGGTCTTGGCTAAATCTCCATTCACGAAGATATATTCAATGAGTCGTCGGTGACTCTTGGAAAAATATTAATTATCCAATAACCCAATCATGGCTGAGTCTTGGACAAGGGTATTTTAACCAAGCATTGGTCAGTTAAGGCTGATTCTTGGGCGAGAACTACTTTACCAGGCCTTGGTCTCTCAGTTCTGGCTGAGTTTTGGACGAAGGTTTATTAACCAAGCATTGGTCAGCCAGTGCTGGTTGAGTCTTCAGCCCGTCGTCAGCCCTGGCATTTCCATTTATATCCCTCACAAAATGAGGGATAAAAATTGATGAAAACAAAATGTCCATCATAAGCGAAATCTACAGAAATGACACTTATCATTTCTGATAGATTTCGGTCTCCTGATTCTTGCTGCTTACTCAGAATTTTCCCTATACGTCGAGATTTTGCAAAAAATCGAGTCAAAGTTGCAAAAAAGGCCATTTTTGGTACTTTTTACCGCAAGTTACCGCAGGATTTCGACATGTAGCAGATGCAAACTTAATTACAAAATAAAATATGAACCTTGCCCTAAGGATAATTGGCAAAAAAAAATCTGTGTCCAGATATTTGCAAAAAACCAAAAAGAAGTTTGTGTTACCAAAAAAGTGTGTCGGGAGAGTAATTTAACACAATTCTCTAAGCTCACTTAAAAACACTTTAATATTAGTTCGCAATGTATTTGTTGTCAATATTTCGAAAAATATGTTTCAAACTTTATCTTACTGAAATTTTTCGGTATATTTTTAAAATATATTTAGGAAGTATAATGGCACTCAGAGATATACTGGCACTCAGAGATATACTGGCACTCAGAGATGTTGTAATGTTGTGATGCTAGGTGCAAAATCGGACAAAATCCTTAGCCTCTGATGTCCGTATAATGGGAAAAAATGATATGGAAAATTGCACTGCATTATCTCCTGGTGTATATGTGAGTCGGCAGGCTTTAATGGGTTAAAAAAATGTGTAATACACATCCGTCGTCAATGAATGCTTCTGAGCGAATGAACTGAAATTATTGAAAATTTGACCCTACTGCTACTCATAATTAAATTTAAATTTATAATATTGTTTGTATTGAACATTTTATTTTAATAAATAATAAATAATAATATTTTAACCAGGGACCGTAAATAACGGTTATTCTTATTTTTTTTAATGAAAAAAATCAACGGTTTATAAAATAGGTACGCAAGTTTTGAGAATGCAGAATCAATTCTTTTCGCATGCAGAATTGAAATTTGCAGTGAAAATAAAAATTAAAAATTAATTTTTATTTTTTTGATTTATACTTTTTTACTCAAATATAAAAATTAGAGTGCGGGCCGTTGTTCTTAATTTGTTGTGCAGCAAAAATAATGTTCTTGCGATGGAAACGATATACTCTAAAACTAATTTGGGTGATGTTAGTGAACAGTTTCGCTGGCTTACGTGTGAAAGTGGTCAGCGTTTTTCCATATCTTTTTGTTACTGCGTTTCGTCTTGAAGTTTTTTACGAAGTTGAATCTCTTCGTTTTATGGTCTATTGGAGTTGGTAGCGTGGGAAACAGTCGGGTCAGAAGACACGCTTTCCCGGGCTCCATAAGTCCTCCATTTCCAATACCTTCGTTTGCTATGCGGTGGAGTGCTCCTCTTGCCACTCCCTGCAGGAACAGGTGTAATGGTGCAAATTCAAGGAGTACTTCCATTGCCGCAGTGGGACATGTTCTCATGGCTCCTGTTATACAAGAACAAGCTAGCCGTTGAACTTTCTCTAGAGATTTCTATGTTGTCCGAAGACTTAGTCTTTTTGCCCATACCACTATTTCATACATAATAATTGGTCGGACCATCATTGTATACATCCATCGCATTATTTTGGGTGTGCATCCCCAACTTTTGCCTGCAATGGACCTACTTATCATAATTGCCCGTGTGGCTTTTATTATGACTTCTTTTTCTTGTTTCTTCCATAGAAGTTTGCTGTCCAGTGTAATTCCTAAATATTTGACTTCTTCACTCCGGCTTACTTCGACTCCATCTAGCCGGATTGGTCTAATATTATGGTTTCTTCTTCTAGTAAAGGGTGCCATGGTGGTTTTTGCGGGATTTATATTTAGTCCTACAGTTACACACCATTCCTTTGTAGTTCTGAGACCTAATTTTATTCTATCACATAGAGTGTCGTCAAATTTCCCTCTGCATAAGATTACTATGTCGTCGGCGTACCCTTGACATTCAAATCCCATGTTTGTAAGTTTCCACAGTAGCTCATCTACAACCAAGCTCCACATAAGGGGTGAGAGTACCCCCCCCCCCTGTGGACAGCCTCTAGTTGTAATAATTCTTATGTTGGTTGTCCCAACCGTTACTTCTGCTGTTCTGCATTTTAGCATTTCGCTCATCCATCTAGACATAGTGTTGTTTACTCAGTGAGACTAATTGGCCTGAAGGACTTTGGATGGGTGGGATCTTTTTTACCCACCTTTGGTATAAATACCACCTTGGCTCTTCTCCAAATGCTTGGTATGTAGCCTAGTGCTAGGCTGCTTCTAGTTATTCTTATCAGGTGTTTCATTAGGTAATATTTGCCTTGTTGTAGCAAAGCAGGGAATATGCCGTCAACACCTGGGGACTTGAAAGGTTGGAATGTTTGTAAGGCCCAATCAATTCTTTGTTCTGTTAAGACCTTGTTTGCAATCTCCCAGTCTTCTATTCTGGGTCTCACAAGAATTTCATCGTGTTCTTGCACGTTTTGCGTGCTGCCTGGAAAGTGAAACCTTTTGGTTCTCATTTTCGGTATAGCTCCCATCCTCCCTTTTTAGTGAGAGTGATGTTTCTGTTTTAACTTTTGCTATAGCCTTGTATAGCCTCGCTGCAGCCGATGTGTCAGTGATGTTCTCACAGAAGTTTCGGAAGCTTTTCCTCTTCGCACTTCTTATTTCTTTATTATATGTGGTAAGAAGGGCAGAGTATGCCTGCCAGTCCCCGGTAAGCTTAGCCCTATTAAAGAGCCTACGTACTTTGGTTCTTAGTTTTGACAAGTGGTCACTCCACCATGGAGTTTCTCTTTGTCTGGTTACTTTTTTCTCTGTGCAGCTGGATGCATAGGCATCGTTTATTGCATAGTTTATTTCATTTACCATACTTTCCAGCTCTAATGTGTGCCTTGCGGCTCTACCTGTACTAATACGTTCTAAATTGGTTTTTAGTATGTCCTTATACTTCTCCCAGTCTGTTTTCCTGGGATTTATTATATTACTTACTTTTGGTGTGAGCCCATCTATATCGAACAGTATTATCCTGTGATCTGACATAGATGGTTCGCTGGACACTCTCCAGTTTTTTACATAGGCTGTCATATACCTGTTCCCGAAAGTGATATCAAGAACCTCTTGACGTACCCTAGTTACAAATGTTGGTGTATTTTCCACGTTGTAAATATCTAAGTTATATGATACTAAAAATTCTAAAAGGTACTCACCCCTTTTATTTGTGTCCGTGCTTCCCCATACCTCATTATGCGCATTTGCGTCACTTCCGATGATTAGTGGAAGGTTCTTCTTTTGGCAGTACTCCACCACCTTCTGGATATCTGCTGGTGGCGCTATGGTTTCCTCACCAGGGAAATAACACGCCGCTATGACTACTTCGCGGGGGTTATCGTTCATCATCAGAGAGACCTGAATGACTACTTGATCCCGCGTTAGGAATTCTGAAAGACAAAGATATTTAATATCGTTTCTAATCAAGATACAAGCTCTAGGATTATCCACCCTGATATCCCATATTACCTTTGCATCCTTACTTGCCAGACCTTTAATCTGGCCTCTGAGTACCCGGGGTTCTTGAATCAGCACCATCCCAATTTGTTGCTTTGCAACGACCTGCGTGATGATATCAAACGCCGTCTTCGCGTGATGCAGGTTTATTTGGGCGAATTTGGTGCTGTTCATGCTTCTATTTTTTTTTACATTTCTTCCTCTAACAGAGTCGCCTCGTCCTCTGTTAGGGTCTGGTTGCTGGCGTCGCCCACGTACAGAAGGGCTATGTCGATAACCGACATTTCCTCCTCCGAGCGTGGTAGGCCGAAGTAGCCTCCAGTTTCTTCATCTGCCGCCTCCTCGACATTATGCAGTTGCAGACCTGCTGTCGAGGTTGACGGTACATCATCCACCTCCATCTGGGACACATGCAACCTGCTGCCGATGTCGTCGGTGCTTCTTCGTTTTTGTCGACATCTTTGTCGTCCTTATTCTTCGACACGTGCACAGATACGTTGCCGAACCTGTATTTCAGCACGCGTCCTGCCTTCTCGATCTCATCCATCGATTGAGTATCGACCTCAATCAGGAGTAGTTGACCATTGGCATCTTCGGTGACCCGGTACACCTTCCATATACCGGTATTCAACCCTTCATTCTGCTTGTCCAGAAGGCTTAGCAACTTGCTGGTTTCTTTCCCAACGCTCCTGGGAAAGTAGATTTTGCTGGTGTGCATGTGAGGTATGTCATCACCCAAACATGCCATCAAACATGCCTGGTTGGTACATTTCACTAGCAGCATTCCTGGCTTGAATGATATGCCCTCGAATTTCAGTTTGCACGTCCATCCGAGATCCACTTCATCCACGATCGCCTCCTCCAGAGTTGAGAGATTCTCACTGGTGAGTATTTGATCGGGAAAGTCCTTCGCCAATACGGCCACCCTTACCGACTTCACGGCACTAGCATAGCTTGTGCTCGGTTTGGGTGGTTTCCCGTGTGCTGGCTTTGTGAAATGCCCTCCACCTGCATTGGTGTTTAAGGCCTTCTCCGTTCGCACCTTCTTGGTGTACTTTTCTGGCGGCGTAATCGCATCGGAAGCTCTTTTATTGCCTACTGTGGCTTCTGCTGTGCCTTGGTTTCCCTGCCGGTGCTCTAGTGCCTTGTTGCGGGCCTCGTCGGGTTTAAACCCCTTTACAAGGTACCGCAGGTACCACTTCCGGCCAGAACCGCTCAGTCCCTCGCGTCGGGGATCGTCTGCCCCACCAGGTTGCCCCAATGGTGGTAATGTTGGCATGGGGCGGGGTTTCCGAATCTTCGCCTCTGCCAAAGCAGCCCCTCTACTTGTTGTAGGTTTCTCTTCTGACACTGTTTCTTCCTTGGGCACTTCACACTTGACAGTTTTGGCCTGTCTCGTGGTCTTAGCTACCTTTGGGGTTTCTTCTTTTTGTTTTTTCTTCTGCCAATGGCGGTCGTCGTCATGGAGATGAGCCTCCATTCTGTCCGCCAGTTCCGAAGCAGTTAAGCCCTACTTTTTTTAAAGTTTTTTCCATATTTCTGTTCAACTGTAAGTAAAATAATAGGGGATTATAGGTCGGTCATGACATAGCCCCTTATACCATGACAAGGCCACATATACTCGCTGAGGCGACCAGGTATCAGCGAGGCTCCGTTCCATCACAGTCTTTTGCCCCTGACTGCAACCGTCCAATGACACGGGTCGCATAATATCGTGGACTAGGGGAATATAGGATTTTAATGATTCTGGATTATACATTAAGGTATAATCCTCCACATATCGTCCAGTTTCGCCCGACTATGCTAGTCAGCTCTCAGCAGAGACATGACCGTACTGAGACTGTTTCCAGCGGTCACCACTTGGAGGTCATAGTCGCACTTCAATAGCACCCATACAGTTACGGCACGTACCCAAGGGTTACATGTTATTCCCCCTGCTCCGAGTACTATGGCTGACCGCCAGAACTGATGATACTAAGTGGTGCTTCCATCTTTTGATCAGAAATTTTTTTGTTTTATTTATATATTTATATATTTATATATTTATATATTTATATATTTATATATTTATATATTTATATATTTATATATTTATATATTTATATATTTATATATTTATATATTTATATATTTATATATTTATATATTTATATATTTATATATTTATATATTTATATATTTATATATTTATATATTTATATATTTATATATTTATATATTTATATATTTATATATTTATATATTTATATATTTATATATTTATATATTTATATATTTATATATTTATATATTTATATATTTATATATTTATATATTTATATATTTATATATTTATATATTTATATATTTATATATTTATATATTTATATATTTATATATTTATATATTTATATATTTATATATTTATATATTTATATATTTATATATTTATATATTTATATATTTATATATTTATATATTTATATATTTATATATTTATATATTTATATATTTATATATTTATATATTTATATATTTATATATTTATATATTTATATATTTATATATTTATATATTTATATATTTATATATTTATATATTTATATATTTATATATTTATATATTTATATATTTATATATTTATATATTTATATATTTATATATTTATATATTTATATATTTATATATTTATATATTTATATATTTATATATTTATATATTTATATATTTATATATTTATATATTTATATATTTATATATTTATATATTTATATATTTATATATTTATATATTTATATATTTATATATTTATATATTTATATATTTATATATTTATATATTTATATATTTATATATTTATATATTTATATATTTATATATTTATATATTTATATATTTATATATTTATATATTTATATATTTATATATTTATATATTTATATATTTATATATTTATATATTTATATATTTATATATTTATATATTTATATAATTATATATTTATATATTTATATATTTATATATTTATATATTTATATATTTATATATTTATATATTTACATATTTATTTATTTATTTATTTATTTATTTATTTATTTATTTATTTATTTATTTATTTTTTTATTTATTTATTTATTTAAAATAAATAGCATAAACATGTAGTATTTATTTTAACAACCATGTTTCTAGATCGGTAACTAGTTAAAATGGATGCAGAGAAAAATTAGTTCAAAACCTGTTCGTAGAGGAACGTGTCAAAATTGTCAAAAACAAAATACATATTGAAATACAAATTATATTTCATTTCTTTATTTGGTAGGAAACATCTTTCTTTTTAATTTTGTAGTTCCATCGGTTGATTTGTTTTATTTCTTTCCGCATGGACTCATACACTCTAACAAATATCCTATTTGAAAGGTCGTTACAACCGTGCATTGATAGAAAGCCGCGCCAGTCGCTGTTCTTACGTTGTCCACCATCAAGTCTCATTTCAAGACATTTCTTGACTGGAGAAATTTCATCCATTCGTCCCACATGATTTAGACAGCAAAACCGTTATAACTTGATGCGCTTGAATATCGTCAATTGTTATCGTATAGCTTACACCTCTAGTGTTCCAATTGGTAAATATTAACCAGTTTAAAGAAAATTTAAGGAACTAGTACATAGACTGACTGTAAAAAAATAGTCTATAGAATGGTTAAATGAAACTAGTTTAAAAACTACATAAATGTAATGCAAGAGGGGACAATTGACACATCGTAGGACATGAGCATTGAAAAAATTACAGTTCATTGTATGAAAATGGGGTCGAATTCGGGCTAGTTGAGTGTCTACGGAGAACTAGGCCAATACTAGTATTCAACTAGTCCTTTTCACTGCAGGGATATGTATTGAAATTTTATATGAAAAATCTGTTAAATTATGTAGTAATTTTCCATTTAAAAACAACTGCATCAGTTTAGTAAAAATAAATACATATGCTTTTGGACGTAAATCAAATACATATGTATTTATTTTAAAGACATTTTTAGTTATTTTTAATACAGTATTTTTTTGGTGTGTAAATAGCAGCTTGAAATGCATCATTTTCTAACTTAATTTCATCGCGTCTAAAAGCATTTTCGCATAAATGTTGTTAAGGTGAAGTTCCTCCAAGTCTGTTTCACAAACAAGCCATTCACGGTAGAAATCTCCCATTACCAACTGCTCTGTTTGCAACATTTTGGTACAATCTGAGACAGGTTTAAACGATACGCAGAAATTGTTCACAAACGCACAATTAATTTCAAAATTATAGGAAGTATTATCCTCTATACTGGCTCTGATTTCTTTTAGCGATCGAATCATATTATATGTAGAGCTCCATCTTGTGTTGTTGTCGTTACTATTTGCAAACGCGTTACTATTTGCTTTAAAACATCCCACGAAACTAACTGAAGTGTATGTTATGCACAATGAACGACTGACATTGTTAATTTTATATTTTCGTTAATATCATTGAAGTTGTCATCTATATCATCGTTGTCACATATTCCAACATCTTCATATTCCTGAAGAAGTCGTGAAGTATTTATAACATTTTTCCCATTGTCTGTCGTCATGGAATAAGTTTGCTTCATATCAATTTCAAAGTCGTTTAAGCATCTCAGAATTTCACATTTTAGATATCGAGCTGTGTGAGGATCCATAAGTTTAACCATTGAAATTGTATTTATATTTATTTCAAAGCCTTTGATATTGATGCCCATTATGCCTCTATCCTTCGACGTATCAATGTCCATTTTCCAGCATGTTACACGATTTTTAATATTTTTCATAATATTTTCTCGAACATTAATTTTTATCATATTTAAATGATCGACGATATTTCTGGAGTTAAACTAAATACCAAAAGCGGACGACCAGGGTTGTAAAATTTTTTGAAAGCATTTGTCATCATCAAAAAATCTAAATGGCATATGTAGACGAGTAATAGTGTAACCAATACATTTCAAATATTCACTTCGATCCATTTCTAAAGCTACATTTATTTTTTTAATATTTTTTAATGGTGATGGTCCATCGGAACTGAACTCGCTATCAGAAGTCTCTCTATAGTTGTAATTATGAAGATTTTCGAAGTGACGTTTAATGTTTCCAGCATGGTTTTTCAATGTTTTTTTTGCAAACACACCAAAGTTGAAACATCAATTTTTTTATTTCTTCCCATTTTTTAAGATAGAGATTCGCAATTATAGCGACTTTCGGTAATGATGTTAAAAAATAGACTAATTTATATTATTTTTTAGGGAGGTATATATAGAAATTAAAATTTTATTAAAAAGTACCTGTACCATGAATGAGTAATTCTAAGCCATTTGAAAATTTTAAATCTTTTTATTATTCGCAATACCTAGTTTGCACAAATTGAGATGTAATAAAATCGTTTGACCTAAGGATGTTATATCTTAATGTATTCATTCATCTAAATAATACCCTATACGATTTATACCTATTCGAAAAATACTTTTATTACGGCCTCGCTTGGATTTTTTTGGATACAATTTATATACAGTTGATATACCAGAACATTTTATATTATATTGCTTATGCTTCGTTATTACTTCGTGTATTGACCGTTGCGGTTAGAGACAGGGGCGGATCCAGAAGTATGATTTGGGGGGGCGATTGATTTTTTTGCGCCTTTTTTCCATTTTTTTCTAAAATGCTCCCCAAAAATTTATTTTGCGCCCTTTTTTATATTTTCTGTACTTTATATTTTATACAACTGTACTTCTTTAAAGCAACTTTTTTTCTTTAAATCAACCGTTTTATTTGCTTAAAAAACAAAAAAAATATAGGGTGCGGTCGGATCTGTGGTACCCTAGAAAAAACGATATCCGGTGCATCTACATATGTGATCATATAGGTACTCAAATGAAAGGTGATAATGCCACATTTGTAATTATATGGTTATTTTTATGATCTCATAACCATAGCGATTAGGATTTGTAATTATGTAAAAAATAAAATTAAAATTATATGATGATTGTTGAGAAAAATATTTATTTATTTATCAAAATTTCTTTGAAATGAATAGGTAACGCTGAAACGCTTTTTTAAAATTTTCTAGAAGTGGTCCAACAATTAATTATAATATTTCGTTGGCAAGTTGTATCTAAGGAGCGCCGCAGGCGACATTTTTTCTAAAAAGTCGAATTTTTTTTAAATCGAATTATTAAAGTTGTTTGAAATTGTCTATGGTTATGCGCCTATAATGTTTAAATTCGATTTAATATTGATACCCCGAGACAAAATTAAGTCATTTTTCAGGAATATTTCCGTCAACACACAGATAAATGGAAAATTTTGGGAAGTGTATAGCAGGTTGTAAAATTTTGTGGAATTTTAATGACAGATTCACGGAATATTTTGAGATCGGACAGTTCGGGCAGACAGCTTGTGATACAAACTCCGCCTATCTCTTCTTAAAATATGTCGAAAAAATGATTCTAAACTGTCTCGACATTGCCTAAAATTTTTGTCTTGGGACATTTTGATATAGATCTCAAAACACTTAAAACTCGAATTGTGTATTCTTCAGAATCTTTGTCAAAATACAATGGCGCATTCGTAGACAATTTAAAGTCAACTTTAAAATAAAAGTTACCCGATATTTTGGGCAATTTTAACGAAGATTAAAATGTCAAAAAGTTTTTTTTTAAGTCGCAAAATTTAAAAAAAAGCGAACAATTAAAAAGGTAATTTACAGAATATTAGTAATCTGGAAATAGTTAGTAATTTTTACACAAAGTCGCAATGTAGAGAGAAAAGCTCAAAAAGGCGTAAACTATTCAAATAACAATCAAAATTAAAACAGCGCATAACTTACAGTATTTTATCGTCTTTACAAGCGCAAAATTATCAAAACAAACAAAAAATGAATATGACGCATATTTACTATGTAAATTAATTGTGTTTTTTTTTTTAATTTGGCGCCTTTTTCTATATTTTGCGATCTTTTTAAAAGCCGCAAATATTCTGCATTTTAAGCGCTTTTTCCATTTTGTGTTTATTTTTAAAATTTAGCGCGTTTCTCTGTAGTTTCCGGTCTTTTAAAAAGGCCTAAAAATTCTGAAATTTTGCGCCTTTTACTATATTTAGCGCCCTTCTGTAGAGGCGCAAAAATTTTGTAAATTAGGCGCATTTGCAATTTAATGCTTTTTAGAAAATGTTGCGCCTTTCTGTATATTTTGCGCCCTTCTATAGAGATGCAAACATTTTGTAAATAAGGCGCATTTGCAATTTTATGCTTTTTAGAAAATTTTGCGCCTTTCTGTATATTTTGCGCCCTTCTACAGAGGCGCAAACATTTTGTAAATAAGGCGCATTTGAAATTTTATGCTTTTTAGAAAATTTTGCGCCTTTCTGTATATTTTGCGCCCTTCTACAGAAGGGCAAACATTTTGTAAATAAGGCGCATTTGAAATTTTATACTTTTTAAAAAATTTTGCGCCTTTTTGTATATTTTGCGCCCTTCTACAGAGGCGCAAACATTTTGTAAATAAGGCGCATTTGAAATTTTATACTTTTTAAAAAATTTTGCGCCCTTCTATAGAGGCGCAAACATTTTGTAAATAAGGCGCATTTGAAATTTTATGCTTTTTAGAAAATTTTGCGCCTTTTTGTATATTTTGCGCCCTTCTACAGAGGCGCAAACATTTTGTAAATAAGGCGCATTTGAAATTTTATGCTTTTTAGAAAATTTTGCGCCTTTCTGTATATTTTGCGCCCTTCTATAGAGGCGCAAAAATTTTGTAAATTTGTAATTTTATGCTGTTTTGAAAATTTTGCGCCTTTCTCTATATTTTGGGCCCTTCTATAGAGGCGCAAATTTTTGTAAATTAGGCGCATTTGCAATGTTATGCTTTTTTGAGAATTTTGCGCCTTTCTCTATATTTTGCGCCCTTCTATAGAGGCGCCCCCATCTCCCCCCTGGATCCGCGCTTGGTTAGAGATTTTTACCTTTCAACATAATAAGTTATACATTACCTAACCTGCATTATTACGGTGATATCGATAGTCACCTTTCTATCGATACCATCTTTTTGATCTTTTAAATATTTTTGATCTTTTAGATCTTTTATCGAAATATATCGAAAAATGTTCGAATTTCTTTGATCCTACCAAAAATTTTGTCAGGGGTATATACAATGGAGTATATTTCAAACACCAGAGACAATTTTGTAAAACAGATCTAACAATCATCCAAAATTGTTGCAACTTTTTATGTCCGCAAAATCGTACGATATCTAATTAGCTCTTGTTCCAATGTCGAAGGCCAAATCGTACTAAAACTACAAAAAATAGTTCAAAGTTTTTTTTTGGAAGCGATAATAAAAACGATTCTGGATTAATATTGCATCAAATAGTTCAAATATATAGAGATATATTTCAAAAACATTGCAATGTGGAATAGGGTCTAGATTTCTAAGTTTTAATTATTTTTCTCTTCTTATATTTTTAATAGTCGAACCAAAAACAATAATGTATTTATCATTTCGTTGTTAGACGTACAAAACTTCGAGTCTTCGAGTCTTAATTTCTCATTATTAAATTTCGGAAAATATAAAAATATTGATTTTTTTTTAAATAAATTAATAAATTTTTAACCAAGAATGGTAATTTTGCTAATCTTGATTATGCGTCCGTCATTTTATATAATAATCATTTTAACGCTTGAAAATAAAATATTTTTAAAAACTTTTAATTCTTAAAAATATATTTTTCTTATATTATTTAAAAAGTCTTCGCGGGCCGCACAGAAATGTTGGCGGGCCGCATGCCTGATTTAGATCTTTTAGATTTTTTGATCTTTTTGATATTTTTGATCTTTTTGATCTTTTTGAGTTTTTTGATCTTTTTGATCTTTTTGATCTTTTTGATCTTTTTGATCTTTTTGATCTTTTTGATCTTTTTGATCTTTTTGATCTTTTTGATCTTTTTGATCTTTTTGATCTTTTTGATCTTTTTGATCTTTTTGATCTTTTTGATCTTTTTGATCTTTTTGATCTTTTTGATCTTTTTGATCTTTTTGATCTTTTTGATCTTTTTGATCTTTTTGATCTTTTTGATCTTTTTGATCTTTTTGATCTTTTTGATCTTTTTGATATTTTTGATCTTTTTGATCTTTTTGATCTTTTTGATCTTTTTGATCTTTTTGATCTTTTTGATCTTTTTGATCTTTTTGATCTTTTTGATCTTTTTGATCTTTTTGATCTTTTTGATCTTTTTGATCTTTTTGATCTTTTTGATCTTTTTGATCTTTTTGATCTTTTTGATCTTTTTGATCTTTTTGATCTTTTTGATCTTTTTGATCTTTTTGATCTTTTTGATCTTTTTGATCTTTTTGATCTTTTTGATCTTTTTGATCTTTTTGATCTTTTTGATCTTTTTGATCTTTTTGATCTTTTTGATCTTTTTGATCTTTTTGATCTTTTTGATCTTTTGAACTTGTTGATCTATTTATCTTTTAGATCTTTTCAATCTTTTTAATCTTTTCGATCTTTTTAATCTTTTTGATCTTTTTGATCTTTTTGATCTTTTTGATCTTTTAGATCTTTTAAATATTTTCGATCTTTTTGATCTTTTCGGTCTTTTTGATCTTTTGAAGGCGATCTTTTGAATGTCGAGGAGCACCTCATCCTTCAATTCACATGTCCAAAATCATTTTTTGTGATATTTTGAAACATAATAAAAAAAATTGCGTAAGGGCATCATGGATATGTCCAGGAGCACCTCATGCTTCAGTGGATATGTCCAAAATCAATTTTAAGACATTTCAAAAATAATGAAAAAGCAATTTTTTCATCATGGATATGTCCACCTAATCCTCCAGTGAACATGTCCAAAATCATTTTTATTGAAAAAAAATACTTATATATTTTTGTCCAAGGTCATCATGGGCATGTCCAGGCGCACCTCATCCTCCAGTGGACATGTCCAAAATCAGTTTTTTAACATTTCTAAAATTAATGAAAAAAAATGTTGTCCAAGGTCATCCTGGACATGTCCAGGACCACCTCATCTTTCAATGGACATGTCGAAACCATTGCTTACATATCATTTAGCATGTGTCTATTCTCTCATTTGTCCTCATATTTTTCTAATCATTTTATCATCATTTGTCTCATCATTTTTCTCATCATTTTTCTCTTCATTTTTCTCATAATTTTTTTCATCTTTTCTCATCATTTTTCTCATCATTTTTCTCTTCATTTTTCTCATAATTTTTTTCATCTTTTCTCATCTTTTTTCTCATATTCGCTACGTTCTGCTTTTTTCTCATCATTCAATGATGAGAAAATTTTAAGATACAAATTATTTTCATCATCAATGATGAGTACTTTTGAAGATGAGAATTATTTCGATCATTGAGCGATATATTTATTTTCATCAATGATGAAAAAAGATATTTATCAGTAGTGAGCAAAAAATGATCATCGTGAGGGATATAAATTGAGCGATGAAAAAAAAAACATCTTCGAAACCTGGTTAGAACAACACATTATTTCATAACTTCTGAACATATATACTTACCACTGTAATTAAAATTGTCCACCTTCAACATATATAATTTAAAAAAAAGGTTGCTTATTGTGATATGTTATTTTGAAAATAAAAATTAACCACTTTTAAATCAATATGGCGTAGAAATTGTGGCTCTGCGAAATAGCACCTAACGCAAAAATGCCTAATAAAAAAAAGTGAAATAAAGTCTAATATTGTACATATAATGTTAGGAGTTATTGCACATGAAATAACACGTAAACATTAGGTTTTATTTCATCAAAATTAGAAGTAATATCATTTTATTTGTTAGGAGTAATTTCATTGTGCAATAACCGCGAACATGTCAGAAATGAAATAAGCCCTAATAGAGTTAATTCATATTGTATTGTTAGGAGTTATTTCATTTTAGTAAGGAGTTAATTCACTTTTCTTAAATTTGCTAAATTGAATATTTTGTGTGTTTCGTTCCGAAATTTTGTAAAATCAACTCTTTTTTATTATTCCTAAAGGGGTTTAAGTTTTATTTCCTCAGCCAAAAAATTTGTCCAACAAAATCGCGCGATTTTTTGGAGACATATTTCGGCTGAGGCAGTAAAACGTAAAACCCTTTTTCTTATTCCTGTTTCTGAATAATAAAAATAAAAATAATAATAAAGGTGAAACATTTGTTCAAAAAAATTGAACAAATGTTTCACCTGAAGCGATAAAACTAAAACCACTTTTTTATTATTCCTGGTTGTGGACCAGGGATAATAAAAATGCTTCACAATCAGGAATAATAAAAAAGTGGTTAAGTTTTATTGTCTCAGTAGAAAAATTTGTCCAAAAAAATCGAATGAATTTGTAAAATGCCCAGTATGTAGGGCAGTAGTGTACAATTAATCAAAATACCTTAATATTATATTTTAGGTGATTAAAAATTGTACTGAAAATAAGTAATAATTAAAGTTATTAACATGTTTTTTTTATGATTAGGACTTATTTCACGTTTTTGGGTTAGGAGATAGATGTTATTTCATAATTTAAGTCGGACATAATTCATGATTAGTTAGTAGTTATTTCATTTTTAGGTTCATTTCTTGTTAGGATTTCATACATTAGGACTTATTACATTAGGCGTTTTTGCGTTAGGTGTTAATTCGCAGAGCCAGAAATTGTATGTAATATGTAGTTTTAGAAATTTTATTATTTTTAAAATGATGCCAAAATTTGAATTTAGGTTGATTTGATATTGAATGACTCATATGTAAATTAATTTTATTGCTACAAAATTATATAGACGAAATATACGCTTTTAAGAATTATTACTATATGTTGTAGTAGTATAGTCCTGCACTCTGGCAAAATGTTTTAACTATAAACGACGTCATCTCGCAGTGTACTAAGGACCGGTTTTACAGTGGTAGTTTAAACCTAATTTAACCTTTGTTTAATTAAACGTCTCGTAAATTTAAACGACGCTGTTTTACAGTAAAGTTTAAAATGAACAAAGTCAAGTCGGATAAATATGGCATCACTGGCAAATGTCAACAAATTATCGATTATTTCTCACATTTGGAACAGCTGATAATTTTATACAAACATTTTGTAAATCAAGACATTGAAATTAGATTTTAGATTAAAAAAATAAATGAAATATAGAAAATATCGAGCAACTTCAGTACATGTGAGGATAGAAGTTTGATTTATACAATCCTGAAATACAAGAAACAAACAGAACACAAACATGTCGACAGACAATGCGGGAACAAGAAAGAGAGAGCGTGGACGGACAGTTCAAAAAGAGTGCAACTCTAATTCTTGTGGATAGTAGCTGTCAAAAACATTAAGATTTTAAACGTAGTTTAAACGGCCAATCTAAGACCTTTAAACTGATTTTAAACGACGATTTAAAGTCACTGTAAAACTGCATTCTGTGATTAAACTACATTTAACCAACAAATCTAGTTAAACTACCACTGTAAAACCGGCCCTAAGTGTACTGTCGCATCCAGAGATCGAAAGTACAGGTGTGCGGGCGCTCGCACAAGCTCCATATCTTCTTCAAATATAACGCAAATTTATTTACGGAGTCTCTGCACTAGACTGATTCAAAATCCAAAAATGTTAAAATGTTTCGCTCCGCGTTGACTTTCTGAAACTAGGAACTCTAATACTAAGAACAAGCCTTTAAAAACAAAAAAAAAAATGATCCTGTGATGTTGCGTAAAAAGCTTAAAGGACAATTGAACTTTTAACGACTATTTTCACTTATATTATTTTTGTTTCAAGTATAAAAATTAAATTGTTTCAAGTATAAAAATTAAATCAATATATATATATACTTAATTTTAAATCATTTACTAAAATTTTAGTTGACTTTTTCTTACTATAGTAATTCTAACTGTCGAAATTTTTGCAGTTTTATTCTAACGCGTTTGGAATAACATTGTTGTATTATTGCACATACAAAAATCTTCAAAATGATATGTCACACATATCTTTTCAGATACCGTCTTAACAAAAAATTCGATGTCCACCCCAATTTTTTTAAGAAAATGTTTCGGACATCGCTCCCGATTATTTTAAGATCAAAATAAACAAGATTTTTTAAAATATCACGGTTTAATTTTTTTTTTGCGTTTTATTTTTAATTTTTTGTCATAATTTCAATGTACAGTTTTATCGCTTAAACTATTATTTTTTCCACTAAAAATACTTATAAAAATTTAACATTATTTGTTGGTTCATTTTTGTTTTTTCAAAAATCGTTCTTTTATGAGTATTATATCCTTAAGTGGTCCTTACATGGGTTAACGTGCATAAAAATATTTACCAAACAAAAAAAATCAATCAGTTGACTTTAATAGTTAACGAGATGTTACAATTCTAAATTATATTTTAGTGAACATTTAGTGTAAAATATTTTTTAATTTTGGTAAACCATTAACAATAAAGTTTGAACTCATCAGTTTTTTTTTTATTTAACCACATCTTCTGATAGTACATTTTATTAGCTACATGCTTGAATAGAAATCTAACTTCTGCCGTGGATATTTGCAAAGATATTGTATCCAGATTATTTTTTGATTTCAACCAAAATATATAGTTTTTTAAGCTAGGTGTGCATAATATTACTATATACTAATAAGACGATATCTGAAAAGATAAGTGTGTTATATCATTTTAAAGATGATTGTATGTGCAACAAAAATATTATTCCAAACTCATTAGAATAAAATTAGAAAAATGTCAACAGTTAAAATTACTATAGTAAGAAAATGTCAACATTTTACGTGCTTGGCAAGCCATGAAACTGTAACGGCTAACTAAAATTTAATAATTTTAAAACCATAATTTTAGTAAATGATTCAAAACTAAGTATAAAATGAAATATATAGTGATATATTTCTTATACTTGAAGCAATATTAATTGAATTGAAAACAGTCGTTAAAAGTTCAAAACTGTCCTTTAAGCTCTTTGCGCAACATCACAATTTCAATTTTGATTTGTTTTTAAAGGCTTGTTTTTAGTTTTAGAGGGCCAAGTTTCAGAAAGAAAAATATTTCTAAATTTTTCATACAAATGTGAATCAGCCTACGCTGCACATGTTCATCACATTTTTATTACAACAAAGCACGGCGCTACGAGACAGGCATTTTACTATTCTCGGTATCTGTACTCGTGCATATTTTAAAATCCCGATCGCAGCCAAGCGCCAAAAACTGCAGTTCTCCCACACGTGAAATGTGAAAACAATCATGCGACAAGCTAGTGCTAGGCTATTCCAACTGCGTGCAACAGCGCAGACCACCATCACATGTATCCGCGGAGCAGGCAGCACGCGCATTTTTCTCAACGATATTTCACAGCCAATTTCCCAAACTTTCTAAATTGGATAAAATTCATTATTTTCGGAACCACTCAACCGATTTTAAAAGTATTGTAATTTCTTGAGAGGACTTATGTTTTGAAATTGAAGATTTTATCTTCAATGGTTATGGATATAAAGATCAGTAAAGTTGAAATTTTGTACATGAAAAATATTTCAAAAATTCTAAATAATACAAAACTTACCCGATTTGTATTAGGTTTTTTATCTTGTCTGTTCGGTACAAATTTTGTAATTGATTTTAAACTACCTTCGCGATGAGCTACAGACTGAAGATTTTTAATAATGCCTCGAACTGGATGAGAATACAATATTATCGTTTTCTTGCCATCCGGTTCATCATGGTTTTCTATCACCATGGGTCCATATTAAAGACACTTTGAAAAATTACTATTTTTAATTTTAATAATATTAGGCCTCTCGAATTCTGTCAGACGAAAATCCAACATACAAAAAAAATATGAAATAAAAAATACTTTTTTTAATAAAAAAAGTTGTTAAGCTGAATTTTTAGTATGATTTAAAATTAAACGTGGGGCGGTAGATAATATAATCTATTGGATCCTTAAAGTTCACATTAAAAAACTTTTTTTATTAAAAAATATTTTTTATTTCATATTTATTAAAGTTCTTTTGTTTATGAAAAATAATTTTATTAAGATCTAAATAAAATGTGCTCACTTGATATAAAGTCTTGTTTGATTTAATGATCACGAATTGTTTTAGTTTTATTTTTGAAGACTTTACTTCACAGTTTGTTACTTAGATTATACATTTAATCATGAAACCAAACGATTTGTATACAACTTTTATAAACAATTACCACATAAACCATAAACCGGAAACCGTTTTTAAATATATCAAATACTTTGGTATATATAAAATTATAAATTGGATTTTTTTCAAATTTTTTGTTTTTCTTTTGGAAAATTGAACTCCGTAATTAATTTTCTTTTTCTGCAACAGGTATTATATTTTTGATTTGACAGTATTATGGTGAAGTCTCTCCGAGCGACTTCACTTCACTGCAGTATTTCTTTCATTGGAGTCAAGTACTGTAAAAAAATTAAACCATTTAAAACATTCAATGTTTTTAAGAATTACAAAACCAAACGACAATACTATCGCTGAACATGCAATGAATGCAGTGGAAGCGAGTGAACGCAACGAGAAACGAGTGAGAAGACGAACATTGAAAACAACAACAAGTCTGCCGCTCGGCGTTGGACGGCAGTAATGTTGTTGTCGGTATTTATGTGTTAATAAAAAATACATCAAACGTTATTTTTCAAAAAAAAATGTATATCGCTTCAGTTGAAAAGCAATATATCCAACATTTTTTTTTTAAATTAAATAATGAAAATTTTAAATAATGATAAAAATGTTGTTCGATAAAAAAACTATATAAAATATTATATGATTTTCTTATCCTTTTGATTTTTTTTTTATATTTCAATATTAATGAAAAGTCCTTAGAGTCCTTAGAATTATAAAAAAAAACAGTTGGAAAGGTTAGATCATATGGGAAATTTTAATGTAGGGACATTTTATAGTAGGTGTTATTATGATAGTTAGGATTATCAAAATTATAGTCGGTCTAAGCCGACTATAAATACTCTACACATATGTGTGGTTATCATTCAAATAACTACACACTTTCAATCCCTGAATAATTTCCATTCATTTGATACCCATAGTTGCAAATGGGTAGATGTACCGAATTTCGATTTTTTTTTGCTAAATAAATGTTTAAAAAATTGTTGAAAACAAAATAAAAATTTCCGGGTTTATATCCAAATATTTAAAAATGTGTAAAAACTTTACCATCACTTAGTATATTCAAACTAGTCTTGATTATACACAGATAAAAATAAACGACGTAAATACAGCAATCAAAATTAATTGTACACCATTCGTTGGTCTAGCAATAAAATTTTTGCCATTTTCATGTATTGAGCAAACACATTCGCTTAAAATTTTATTTGCGTCCAAAAATATACCAATAAATGATTTTGCTTAAGTAGCAAATTATTTAATTAGTATGGTCGACGTTTTAAAGGTATTTTCGGATTTTCACAGTATTCTTATAATTCTTTTTTAGTTTATTAAAAAAGAATAATATAAATTGTTGTGAAAGTATATAACAAATATACTATTCTGATGATGAAGCATAATTAATTGCCATTAACATCATTTTCAATGACACCAATAGAGTATGATCAAACTCTATAAGCGTTTCTTTTGAAATGAACCAAATGTGAACTGATATGGGCGCAAATTAAAAATTCTAAATCTAAGCGAATTCCACCAATTTCACGAATTCCACTAATTCACCGACGCAACAATTTCTTAGAAATTACATACTATTACGTGCAAACACATATTAAAACCTATTTTTAAGGTACTTATAGTCAGCTTAGTCTAACTATAACTTTAATACTTCTTACTAACACCAACTTTTAAAATTTACCTACTTTAATATTACCTATGTGACTTAACCTTCCTTACTGGTTTTGTTTTATTTTGAATAAGTTCTTGGTTAGATAATGAGTTCTTGATTGGAACCTTGATGTCCATAGTAATATCATACAATGATTGCAAAGATTTTTTAGTAATGCTGAAGTCATTTTGTATTCTTAGTGTTACATTATATTTAATTTTTTTTTATTTATTTTTTTTTTGTTAAAATTTAGTAAAAATTTTAATTATTTGTAAATTGAAAATTATTTGACTGTCAATATTATTTAATGAAAATTGAGTTGTATTCTAAAAATCTAAATTGTAATTTGACACACTGTGCTTATTTTGACATTAACGCGGAAAATGCGTGGTACTATTTATTGTCTCTTAGTTTTCTAGTCCGTACGATGCTTCCGTTTCACCGTTCGGTGTTCAGATTTCTTGGAGTTTTACCACACGATTTAGAAATTATGGTTTGCACTTGCGCTAACAACCAAAGCTTTAGATAAATTTTACGTATAACAACATTTATGAAGAAGAGCAATTGAAAATTTAAAGAAGGCCGCTGGCGAATGGCGGTTTTTTTTTGCACATACCTCCAACCAAAATTTCAATATAAGAGTATTCACGGCCAGTACGTAGTTGTCTGATTCTCATTTATCAGAAACTTGGATGGATTGATTTATTAATCAGGATTCTGGTTAACTGAAATTTTAACTAATTGATAAATTTTGATTGAATTTGGTACATTTCTTAAAAATATTGGTCTATTATAGTAACAACTAAACCTACACTCCACAAAAAAAAAATATATACCAACAATGAATAAATGCTCACAATTGCCACAATAACAATTTTCTTTGATCAATCTATGAGACTATTCTTCTTATCTTGTACATACATAGAGCCAGTACGATTTGCATGACATTGACTTTAATAACGCATTCATTGATCTAATGTAATTGTACATTGATTTCATTAAAGAAATGCGTTGAAGCAATGATCGTATACATTAAATTTATGAATCAATTCATTGACCTAATGAATTAATTCATTAATTTTAATGAATTAATTAATTTCCCAAGTAACTACGGCTCGACAATTGGAACATACATATGTGGCATATGTATCTTTTTTAAGTTACCTCTGACAAACCAGTGTTCTTAAGTTCCAAAACGTATGAATCGAACATGAGTGGAACATACGCTGTAATAAGTAACAATGCTGTGATATATGAACAAATCCAGAAAACTTTTAACCTTCATGATATTGACATAAAGAAATGAATAAAAATTATTTGTTGTTTTTAAATTTTTCATTTTAATTGAATATTGTTAAGAATACTTGAATTAATAAATCCCAACTATTTTTGAGTTATTAAGTTGCTCTGTTACTACATGTGGCCAAAGTAAGAAAACCACCAAAAATACCGATGATACGCGCACCTTTTTTGTCATTCTAATCATCACTATTGCTACGGCTTGCAAGATATCGCTACAAATTTAATACAATCGCTAGCTAATAAATACTAAAAAATGTATGTTGCATAAGTGTCCCATATCCCAAACGAAATTTCAACAGAGGTGCGAAAACCAAAATTTCGCTTTCTTTCAACATGTGAGCAGCGGCTTGTACCTAATGTATATTTTTTGTATCTAACTTTTAATAGAGGGGGTAAATATAAAGATTTTAAGTTATGACTTTTTTTTTTTTATTTTTTTTTAATGTGGGATAAAAAATAGAGCCACTGCACTCAGACAGGGTTATATCCATTGTGCTGTGACCCAGTTCCCTGGTTTTTAATGATACTTCTTAGATTCAGATTCAGTTATGACTTATTTATGAATGTATTTTAAGATATGAATGTGCCCCTAACACCAACAAAAAAGTACATGCTGGTACTTTGAAAAAAAAACGTGATTGACAAAAAAAAAACACTTTTTTCTAATTCACTTCTACAATTCCATCTGAATTTGGCTAGGCATAGGTGTGATCGAAATTTATAATGCGAGTTAATTTAAAAATACAATGCCGCTTCAGTATTATTGATTAATCATTTTTTATTGAAAAAATAAAATTTATACATATGGTTTTTTGAATGCTGGAACTTTGGAAAAAACGTGATTGGCCAAAAAAAAAAACACTTTTTTCTAATTCACATCTACAATTCTATCTGAATTTGGCTGGGCATAGGTGTGATCAAAATTTATGATACGAGTTAATTTAAAAATACAATGCCGCTTCAGTATTATTGATCAATCATTTTTTTTATTGAAAAAACAAAATTTAAACATATGGTTTTCTGAATATTATCGTCCGTGTCAAGCACGGCTTTTAAGAAATCACTAATTTGAAATTTTGTATGAACTGATAAAACAAGAACAAAGATTTTAAGGTATGTCGCGTGAATGTGCCTATAAAAATACAGTAGCGCTTTAAATGTCAATTTTATGCTTAATTGTACAAAAAACCACCATTTCCATAAAAAAAACGTTTAAGATATCATTTCAATTTGGTCGGATTAAATTGTATTTGATTGAATTTGTATTGAATTATTTTTTGATGATCAAGTATAACATAATAATATTTGTCCATCAAAAATAATTCCTCATCATAATTTATAATATAACAGAATCTATTCCATGGTATGTGCGCTGAAAATCCAAAAAATTACAATTTTGCACCTATTATCGAACGTGTGGGGATCGGCTTTTGAGGAATTGTTGGTTTGATTTTTTTTATTGCTACGTACACTGCTGGAGCACTTTAAAAATCAAAAATCACGTTAAATGTCCAAAAAATCACAATTTCTTCGAAAAAAAGTTTTAATATATGTTTTATACTTACTTATATGATATTAAACTGAAATATATTGAAATATTATGACATAAAAAAAAAAAAATTAAAGAACGCATTAATGACAAATATATCTTTGACGATGAAATTATCATATCCTTTGACGTAATATCACTTTTTCATAGTATACCAGTGGAATTTGTATTAAAAACCATTGAAACAAAATGGACTATTATAAAATACCACACAGATATGACAAAGGAATTATTTTTATCAATTGTAAGTTTTTGTGTTAATGACAATAGATATTTCAAATATGACAGAAAAATATATAGTCAATTAAAGGGAATGCCTATGGGATCTCCGGAATCACCAGTTATCGCGGACATCATAATAGAGGAGTTACTAGACAAATGTATAGACGAATTAGATATTAAACCAAGGTTAATGACGAAATTTGTAGATGACCTCTTCGCGATTATAAAAAAGAGTGCAATAGAAGAAACAATTAGTAAATTAAGGAAATTCTACAAACACATACAATTCACCAAAGAAGAAGAAGAAGCAAATGCGAAACTACCTTATTTAGATACTTAATAATAAGAAATGACAACTATTTAAAAATTGACTGGTACCAAAACTCAATGGCCTCAGGACCCATGATTAATGTCTATTCTAAACACCCAAGAAAAGTTATGTTAAACACCGCAAAAAAATTCATTAGACGAGTTTTACCCATAAGTGTCCCAGAATTCCACCAATACAACATAAAAAAGATAAAGACAATTTTAGAGATGAATGGATTCCCAAAAAAGACGACGATGGACCTAATCAAGAATTTCTTGAAATATAATACTAGACAACCCGAAGAAAAACAACCAAAGATATACAAATCAATGACGTATGTACCAGGATTATCGGAGAGATTCGCTGGATCAATATATGACAAAGAAAACTATCTAATAGCACTCAAGGCGACAAATACAATCAGACAACTATACAGCAACACAAAATGTAAAATGGAAAAAAGAAAAATGCAATTTAATTTACAAAATCCCATGTAAAGGCGACGGGTCTAACTTATGCAAAAAAGTATATGTTGGTACCACAAAAACAAAACTACGGACAAGAATATCTTCGCACAAATCCGATCATAAAACAACCATAGACCAATTGAACAAAAAACCGCATTAGCAGCCCACTGTACAAAATAGGGACACATAGGCAGATTTAAGAATGTGAACGTACTCCAATAAGAAGAAAAGTACACACAACGCTACACATTTGAAATGCTCCAATCAATCAATGTTCCCCCACAAAAGAGACTTAACTACAAAACGGACACCGACAAATGCGCCCATATATAGAAGAGCAAAAAAGAAATAAACAAATTCAGTGGACAAATTTAAAGCTGAGAAGAACGAATGCATATTGACGCAGATTTACGTTCTTTTTGTGTGTCAACGTCTACTCCTTATATGTTAAATGTATAATTATATGTTTAACTATATGTTTGTAAGTTGTTTTTATATTTTTACTAATTTAAATTAGTAAATTATATATTTTCTTCACAGCCCCTGAAGATGGCTTCTAATTGAAGCCGAAATATTGGGAATAAATAAAAAAATTATATATACAAAAAAAATAGTGTTTTTAATTTGATTCTGACCTTGCTCCTACAATAAATACCACACGATAAAGAAAGTGGTCGAAAAATATTCAAACAATATTTTTAAAAATTCATAAAAAATAAATTTACTTCACTTGATCAACAAATATTTAATAAATAAACCATTCTTTAGAATTTTGAAGCAATATAGCGTTACCGACCTCTGTCTTTGTCGGCTTTCATTAAAAGTGAAGCACTCAAACGGATTTATATTACATAAGGGCCTATAAGCATATATTCAAAAGAGCCAAAATGTGCCCGTATATTTTTTATCAACCCCAGAAGTTAAAATTTCTGGATCTGCTCATATAAGTCGTATATATTGACAAATAAAATAAAAATAATATCAAAGATTTTACCTTATATCAGTAGTTCTATTTGAATATGTTGTATGTGGTGTTGTGGAACATCCGTGCCTGCTGTGGTTTTTCCTTGCTGTTGATTGAGTTGAATTGCTATTTGTTTAATGTTTGTTTAACTTCGCGTTGCGCGTTGATACGGTTATCACTTTTTCGCGGGGAAGGGTTTGTTTTAATTTATTAAAAATTTAACTTTTTAGTTATCACAGAGACGGATGGCTTTTCTGTGTGTACCACCTCACCCAAAATATTTTTTTTCGAAAATAATTCGAAATAAGGGTTGTAAAAATTTAATATAAAAAATAACAGTACAAAATAAAAAAAATATAAAAAAAAAAATCGAAAAAAATGACCTACAAAATTTTTTTTCTTTAATATATTTTTATAAATATAACTTTTTCTTAATAAAAAGTTGTAATTAGAAGTAAATATATTATAAACCATTTTACTAATTTATGCATGTCGAGCAAGCATTATATAAGAAATAACATACAATAACTACTTGATAACTAAGAAGTACGGCAAAAAAATAACGAAAAATAAATATTTTGATTGAAATTAGGTTTAATGAACAGCGTTCTTCAATATGAAGAACATATACGTATTTTATATTTTGGTTCATTAATATGATGAAACGTATTCTTCACATACAGTTTATCATATTGGAGAACACGTTTTCAACAGTTACCAAGCGTTCATCATATTTATGATAGCATTCATAACATTGATGGCGTTAGTCATTAATATTATGAATGGTTCTTCAATACAATCAATCATGATTTGAAGAACGGATTTCATCAATATGATGTACATATTTTTCTGTGTAAGTGCGGTAAGATGAGTTGAAATCTTTTTTGCTCAGCGGGTTGTCCAACACTGCCATCGTTGTTCTGAATTTTGCTGTTGGAGGTTTGGGTATAAGCAAAAATTACTTCGTCACACATTGGCTGTCTGGAATGGATCTTGAAGTAAACCATCCAAATTCAGTTTCCTGCGTTAACAATGATTCTAACTAGGGAATACAATCCCGGGATCATTTTCTAGTCCCGATAATCTCGGGATTAAAAAGTACTAATCCCGGGATTTTCGGAATTGGCAAAAAATCACTATTTTGTAATAGTACTGCAAACGACACGATATAAAATTCATTACAGAGCTCTCAATACAAAACATGATATAAAATTTAGTATAAAATCAATGAATTTAATGTATCCCAATTTTGAAAAACTAAAACCAAAGTCTTATAACCGAGATAAATCAAGGAGATTCAAAAATTGGGTACTAGATACCAATAATTACTTTTTTTTTTTTTTAATGTGGGATAAAAAATATAGCCACAGCACTCAGACAGGGTTATATCCATTGTGCTGTGACCCAGTTCCCTGGTTTTTAATGATACTTCTTAGATTCATTATTGAATCTAAGAAGGCTATTGTGTGATAGAGAGTGAAGCTGATCCGCTCTCATCAAGTCTGTGCCAAAGATCTGCCTTCTAATTCTAGAAAATTCTGGACAGTCACAGAGATAGTGCTCTGTGGTGCCAGTTTCTTCGTAGCAGGCAGAACATAAGGCGCTTTCGGCCAGGCCGATTGCGTTCATGTGTTTTTCACATGCGTTGTGTCCCGTTAGAAGTCCCGTCAGTTTTCTGCACTCCTTTCTACTTAAGGAAAGTAGAAACGAGGCCGATCTTTTGGTTATCGTCGGTGTCATGAGCTTGGAGAATCTGCATTTCGTCTCATTCAACCATCTGCTCTTGTGTGCGGAGGCGACCCATGAGCTGATGACGAATTTCCCCGTAAATGCAGGTAGTCCAAGCACAGGTTCTGGTCCAAATGGATTATTCTCAGATCCAGCACGTGCTAGTTCGTCAGATGTTTCATTGCCCGAAACTCCTTTATGGCCCGGCACCCAAAACAGTTTCAGTGTATTGTATTTACCAACACAATTGAGACGTGATCTGCATTGACGTACAATTTTGGATGTGATGACCTGGTTGTTCAAAGCCATAAGAGCAGCCTGACTATCGCTGCAAACTGATATAGCCCTGTTCTGCCATCTATTATCCGCAATGTAGTCCATAGCCATAAGTATAGCATAGACTTCGGCTTGAAATACCGAGGCATTGTCGGATAAGGCGAAGTGAAGTCTACGGTCATCCGGTTCCACAAACACTCCAGCACCAGATCCCTGATCGGTTCTGGAGCCGTCTGTGAAAATGCGGTGTGACCCTCTACCTGGCTCACAGTCAGGCGTTAGCCAGTCTTGAATGTCAGGTTGGCAGACCTCAAAATTTCGTCTTGGTAATATTTCTGTTATCAATGCATCAGAGGGCATCTTCAGTAGACAGGTGTCTAATGGAGTGTCAAGTGCAATATCAGAGATATTCCAGGGAACATTAAACCAGAAACCACCTCGTTTTAGTCTCCAGCAGCCTTTCATGGCTTCGCCTCTGATGCAGATGTCAAGTGGTGGTAGGTTTAAGATTGCATTCAGTGCTGGACCAGGTGTAGTGGGAAAGGCACCCGTAACACCCAGACACACGGTTCTCTGAATCTTAGCAAGACTAGTTGTCACGCATTTTCGCGACAGCTTGTTCCACCAGACTACCGATGCATATGATATCATCGGTCTTATCATTGCCGTGTAAATCCATAAGGTTTTGCTCGGCGATAGTCCCCATGTCTTCCCAAAAATTCCTCTGCATTGCCAGAAGGCATTCAATGCTGGCGAAATTTTATTTTCAACATGTTTTGTCCAAAGTAGTTTACTATCTAGAGTTAAGCCCAGATATTTTACTTCGTTAGACAGAGGAATAGTGACACCCTTAAGTACTGGTAGAGATAATCCTGTCATTATTCTTTTCCTAGTGAAGAGAACAATCCCTGTTTTGTGAGGGTTGACGGAAAGTCCGTTTGCAGTACACCAGCTGTCAATTCGGTTCAACGAGTTTTGTGTTTTAACACAGACCTCATTGAGGGAAAAGCCTGTGGCAAGAATGGCAACATCATCTGCATAGGCCTGGGAATAGACACCTGGTCCATCGAGATCGTTGACTAGAGAGTCAACCAGCATACATCAGAGCAGGGGGGGGGAGAATGCCTCCTTGAGGACAACCTCTATTCACCCCTGCCATAATATACTGACCGCACTCCGCCTCCGAAGTGATGGTCCTAAACATTAGCATTGACCTTAGGCATTTGACCAATGTTTCATCTATTCCATGCCTTCTAGCTGCGTCACACATTCCATCAAAAGTCGCATTATCAAAAGCACCCTTGATGTCAACAAATATGCCCATCACGTACATCTTCCTCTGAAAAGCATGCTCGATCCGGCCAACGAGATGTTGCAATGCTGTTTCACAGGATTTGCCACGTTGGTAGGCATGTTGTCTTGATGATAGTGGGTACCTTGACAGCGATGTTTTTCTGATGTGCAGCTCAACTAGTCTTTCTAGACACTTTAGTATGAAGGACATCATACTAATGGGTCTGAAGCTCTTGGCTATGGAATAGTCTACTCTTCCAACTTTAGGAATGAAGGCTACTTTAACTAAACGCCAGGATGTCGGAATGTATGCCCATGCGAGACTTGCTCTAAAGATCTTCTTTAGGCATGGTAGCAATTGGGTTATACCTTCCTGTAGCATGACTGGGTAGATGCCATCCGGTCCAGGTGACTTGAAGCCATCAAAAGAGGCCACTGCGTATTGGATAGCTTCATCGTATACAACCAATCTGGCAACCTACCAGTCATGTTTTGTCACATTAGAGTTGTTATTGCAGTCCCCAGTGCTGGGATTACAAAGTGGCCATATGTGGATTTGATTTCCCGGAAAGTGAGTCTCAACTAGGACACTGAGTGCCTCTATCTTAGACTCAGTATACGAGCCATCAGGTCTCCGCAGTGAGTCCAGTCGAGCAGTTCGGTCTCTTTTAAGAAACTTGACCAATCTGCTAGTCTCACTGCAGGATTCGATGCTACTGCAGAAGTCTTTATAGGAAACACTTTTCGATTTACGAATTCGTTTCTTATACTCTTTCTGCTTAGCTCGATAAAGAAACCAGTCAGAGTCTAAGTTGCTCCTTAGGGCCCTATTTAGAAGCTTTCTGGAATCCTTGCGCAAGGTTTCAAGACAAGCGTTCCACCAAGGAACGGGAGGTCTAGATAACGTTTTTCGTACCGGACATGTTCGTACAAAACTAGAATTTATGACATCGTTCATAACTTGAACGGACGTCTCAATACTTTCTTTGGTACGAATTCTGAGAGGAATATTGAGGGAATTCTCAAGTTCATGTCTGAAGCGTGCCCAGTTCGTTTTTCTAGGGTTTCTTACCGTCATAGAGGGCAGCACCTCTCGGTCAGTATGAAACTCGATATACCTGTGGTCCGATAAAGAATCTTCTTTAAGAACCTTCCAGTTAAAGATTGACTCTCTCAGTCTACAGTTAGACAAAGTAAGGTCAATCACTTCCTGTCTTCTAGCAGTCACAAAAGTGGGTTTATTACCAGTGTTGTGAATGTTCAGATTGGAGGTCATGATGAAGTCAAGGAGTCTGGTACCTCGCGCGTTGCATTTACTGCTGCCCCACACAGTGTGTTGAGCATTAGCGTCACAGCAAAGAATAAGGCCGGTCTCCTTAAGATCACAGTACTCTATGAGCTCAACAATTGCCTTTGGCGGAGGAGGCAGTAGTGAGTCATAGGGGAAGTAGCCTGAGGCGACAATCAGATGTTTCCATCCACTATCGCTTTCATAGCTCACTTTTGCTGCCACCAGGTCTTGCCCACAGAATTGGGTTAACTTGGTGACAGCAAAGTGTTTCGATACTATAAGACAGCTTCTAGGCCTTGCGGCTTGCTCATCGTATAGTATGGTTTCACCACGTAGTTCACTAAGACCACAGATGCGTTTGTTATACACCCATGGTTCTTGAATAGCTGTGATGTGAGGTAATGTATGCAACATGGAGAGCCGCTTACCTAGTAAAGCGGTAGCAGCTTTAGAATGTTGCAGATTTATCTGAGTAAATATCATGACAGGATAATTAACTCGTTTCTCATCATATGTCTATTCATTTGGAATTGATTCGGAATTTGATCCGTCCAAAGAATAAGTTTAGATGGTTGTCGTACTTAGATAGCATGACATCTAACGACTTCTGGTCTAAGCCAACAACCAGGGTTGAGCCCTCCTTGTCCTCCGGACCTCGCTCTGGTTTATGGCTATAGATTTTCCATCCGTTCGTTTCGATGCCCTGGTTCTGAGCACGTAGGCAGGCAAACACTTCCGCTGTTTTCCTGATAGGACCAGGTATCCAGCATATTGCTCGCCTGCGTTTGGGTTCGTCTCCGCTGAGAACAGCGAAGCGCGATTTGCCCAAGGAGGGGATTTTAGCAACGGCTGTGGCAATCCAATCGAAATTGGCTTGAGATTTGCCAATAATCGCAACCGGAAGAGCTTTGCGAGCAGCATCACGATATGATACTGCTAGCCTACCTCTGCCAGTGGATGTTGAAGGCAGTTCATCCGCAGCCGATCCGGAACATGAAGCACCAGTGCTCTTGCTTGTTGAAGCAATATCACTGGAAACTGTCGAGTTCTGGGAGTTACGGGGTTTCGCAGTAGCAGTGAAGGTTTTAAACTTCTTGCCATTGCGCTTCTCAGGTGCATTGGTAGCCACAACAGCAGCAGCGGATGGTCCGGCTTGGCTTCAGTCGGAGTAACCTCCACCGATCTATCGCGTTTTGCTGTGGTAGCTGTGGAAGAGAAAGCTCCAGCGTCGCCTTTAGCCTTTTCAACCTCTTTGCGATCTTTCGCTTTATTCTTCCTTCTCCTACTCACCTGGGTATCGGACAACCTGACCTCCGTATTCAGAGATCCGGGTCCGGTCTCCAATGGAAGTTTAGCTTCCAGTTGGGCGTCGGTCTCTCTAGGATTAGATGCTGGTAAGACACCACTTTCCTTCGATCGACCCATGTTTCCAAATACGTGACAGAAAGGAGCCCTGAGAGGAAACAACACATTCGAGCAGCCATACAGTGGAGGATTAGTCGTAGGCATAGCCGAACCGACACTTTCATCTACTGGTATGGGAACCGCTGCGTTGTCGTTATCCTCCTCTAGATTCCTAGCTGTCTCATATATTTGGGAGATGGAGGGGCACGATGAACCCCCTGCTACAGGAACAGAGAGGTTCATCGTACCAGGGTTGGTTGCGTGGATTGAGGCCTCCAGAATCCTTGCCTCAGCCGCCGAAGCGGGTGGATTGCCACTTTTGTGGGTACCACCTGGAGTAGTTAAATCTTTATGTTGACCCATCGCGGTGGTATAGAGGTTTCTTTAGAGCCTGCCACCCCACCAATAAAAAAGACTATGGTAGTATTTAGTTCATTACTCATCACAAGCCTGTCTGACAAGGGTGACCCTACCAGAAACTTAAAAAAAAAAAAAAGTTTCCGTCAGCTTAGCCTTATTGAGTCATTGTAACTTAAGCCCCCACACCACGTCAAGGTAACCACCACGTGGGGGAAAATAATTACTTAGAGAAATTTTGACATTGCATTTTTATACGTTTTAATTGATTCAATTTTTTATAATTTTTTTAAAATTAAGAAATTTTAACCCAACTGTTATTTTACTGTGTAGACAAATTTTAATATATACAGAAATGCTAAAATTCTAATAAGTTTTTAAATACTTATTTGGAAATAAATTCGAACATTTTTAGACCATTTTTGAAATATTTTGTTTGTATTTATGATATCATAATATAAATAGTTTATGGGGGTTTGAACATAGTCAAACTCAACTCATAGTCAAACTCTCTCAAAAACAAAAAGAAACAACTATAACCAGATCAAAAGCTAGTTCTATCCAATTCAATCGAATGCTGTCAAGTTTTCTCAAAATAGAACTGTTGGCGTTCCAGCTATTATATCTTAAATGCTTTAAAAATAACTAAAACCAGTTGGGAAGGTTAGATCACATGGGAAATTTTAAAGTAGGTTTTAGTATGGTAGTTAGGATTATCAAAATTATAGTCGGTCTACGCCGACTATAAATACCCTACACATATGTGTGGTTACCATTAAAAGTGGTATATAGGTCACCAGGGTATACGAATCCTGAAAATAACTACAAACTTTCAATCGAATATACTCTTTCACTTTAGTGTAGGGTATAAAAAGTCAAATTATGGTTTGAGTATGGAGTAAAACATATATTTTTCTAAATTACTTGTATTTTGAACTAATCACGGGATCCCGGGATTGAAAAGTGTTCACTCCCGAAATTCCGGGATTACGAAAACAGGTACAAATTGTATTTCCTAATTCTAACACATTGTGCAGGACACCACCTCGGATAATTTGTGAATATAGTTCACACATAATGTACTATTGAAGGCTAGCCAAATTGATGTAAAGTATCTGGTCAATTAGGTAGGCAAATCATTGGTTAGGGTTTTGAACACAAGTGCGTGTGTTTTAACATTAATGTTAGGGTCTTTAGGAGAACAAAACGTCAACTCGCAGGAACGCTTACTTAATTCTTCTGTTACAAATGTAGCTTTATATTCTGGATCAATCAGGGCGCATTACAAATATGTTCCTTTGTGTTCGACGTTGATCAATGACAGACCAATAAACATATTCTTGCCAACAGTCTGTTGCTTCCCTCTATTTCCTTGAAAGGCCTTATAACAGCGAAGGGCAAATGCACACTATAATAAACTTTATATGTATTTGTGATTTATATGTATTTGTGATTTATATGTATTTGTGATTTATATGTATTTGTGACAAGAATTATAGAAACAAAGATTAAGCAGAAAGTTGTTCACGAATCTTCTGTGCAGGTACGTAGAAGTTTTTTGACAAATGTAATTTTTTCATTGTGTCAGAATGTTGTTGCAAAGAAAACAACAAATGTGTTATTCTTTTTTAAATAATTGTGTTTTAATTTTAAAAAATGTGGAAAAACTCTAGTCGGCCACCACAAATAAAAATAAGAAAATACGCTACAAACATAATAAAACAACGGTTTTTGTGTCGCTCCGATCCCTCGGGATAACAAATATACTTCTGTGCAGAAACGTTTCGATGAACGATAGTTGATGCAACCATTTAGGAAACTGCCGCAAAACTGCTGCCCATCAATATTTTTGGGCAAACATTTTTGCGAGACGTTAGCCAACTGGTCGAACCACGCCACTTTAAATGACAAATATAAGTTCAATGTAGGTTCAATTTTGTCACTCTTTCCCTTGAAAGCCGCCAAAATTAAACACAAGACAGTTTTAAAACTGGTTTTTAAAGTGAATTTCGAAAGTAAGGGAGAACATTAAAAAAAAGGCAACCATAAGCGGAATTGAGAGCTTTATATGCCACTCAAAATTCACCCCCTAAAAATAAACTAAATTTTTAGAAAAAAATTACAAGAAAAGGTATAACAAATGACACGCCTTCTTCATGAATAGGCGGATGCAGCCATATAAAAAAATCGTTGATTAAGAAGACCGTTCCAAGAGTTTGCCCACTATTTGGACCTATTATAAATCTAAACCCTTCGAACCAGCCGTAAGACTGCCACTCACCCCTACTTGCACTCAGAAATATGTTGCCACCTGTTATGAGTTGTTTTATATGTTTTCATACCCTATACTTGCCTATGATAAGCTCTCACCCGCCGTTCGGTTCGGCAATACTGTAGGTCCCACCACTTTGAGTACAAATATAACAAGCACAACTCAAAATTGTGAGCCTAAGTGTTTATAGGACTGTAGTGCCAAACTATTATTATTATTATACCCTATACTAAGTTTGGTACGCCGTTTGTAACCTCATGAGTCGATTTAGCGATGTCCGCCTGTCTGTTTGTCTGTCCCTCTGTCTGTATATTTAAATTACGATTACAGAAAAAGTAGATGAGCTAGATCAATGAAACTTTAGATTTAGATTACTTATATATCTAAGCTGTCTGAACAATAGAATTGGCATGATCGGTCTATTGTGACCTATTCAAATACCTCTTATAAAATTTACATTTACAAAGACATTTTACTTTGTACGGTCTTAAGTAAACTTTCTTTGTCAAATATATTTCGAATTTATGCTCAAATATTTGACAATAATTCTTTCTCGCGAACCGACTTGTGGTTACTCAAAAACAATCGAAATTCGGTATACCTACCCATTTGTACATATCGGTATCAAATGAAACGTAATTCTTTAGCGATTGCAAGTTTTGAGTTATTTTTAGGATTCGTATACCATCGTAACCTATGCACCACTTTTAATAGTAATTGCGCACATTATCACATATGTGTAGGGTATTTATAGTCGGCTTAGACCGATTATAACTTTCAAAATTCTTACTAACTTCATCACTCTTACTATCACAACATCCCTACTTCAAAATTTCCCATGTGACCAAACTTTCCCATATGGTTACTTTATTGATTGTTACTTATTCATTTAAAATGTTTTAATGAAAGTTTCCCAGAATTACCGTATATTAGATTTGAATTTAAAAATTATAAATTTTCATTTTGAAATCTAAATTACTAAATTATTATTTTTACTATTATCAATGTTTATGCAAGATGAAGGCATCGGAATGAGTAATATTAATTGTTTGCGACAGTGAGCATTAAACGACTGCGCTCTTTTAGCAAATCAAAATTATCATCTGCGCCTGTGTAATCTATGTGAATGATGCTAACGCCTCCTCGTCAGAGTCAGCGTATTTTAAGTGCTTCGAGGGAACACACCGCATGCATGCTGGGAACTAATTCTGAAGTATAGTGTTCTGATTATATAGTGTTTGTTGAAACTACGGCAGCATATAATTATTCAAATTTGGAAAATAATCTGCGGTTAAATAAATGTCTTAAAGGTGAAGCAAAAGGTGAAGCAAAAAAATACATCCCAATAACGTTAATGAGGTTATACAACAACTCTTATTTTCATACGGTCGTCCAGAGGTGTCAAAACGAAGTCAACTAAAAAAAGTTCGAGAAACTGTAGCAATTCAAGAAAATCAACTGCCAAAACTTGTACCATTTGCGATTGCATCTAAAAACCTCGCAGTTTTTCTGCATTTCGTCAACGGGATGCATCAGCTAGCAAATCCCACATTGTTGGATGAAATGGTTGCCAAATTTCCAAAAACGCATTGAGTTGGCTAGATGTGCCGCATCAATTATGCCGTATGCAACTGTCAAACATTTTAGTGTCTGGTTGTCAGAAAAAGCAAAATATATTTGCTTGGCTCAAGATAGCACTTCTGAAGAACCAAAACGTCGCCCAGTACTGCATGCAAAAACCAAAAAGCAGTTGGAAAATGCCAAATGCATCTTATGTGAGGGAGCGCACATAATATGCGCTGGATTGTCATCGCATTATTCGATTATCATCGCATTACTGATGCCACTGACGTCAGCAACTATGCTTCAGCTGCATGACTACTGGATATTCAACTCGTACTTGCCGTCGTCGAAAACAATGCAATGTCAATGAATGTAAATGAATGTATCACACATACGCCGTATTAGACGAAGATTCTTCTATACCACTGATCGATAAAACATAAATAGAAGAACTTGGATTGGAAGGCCGACAAAAGAAATTAGACATACAGTCGCTCGGAGGTCGATCTGCGCATGAGCCAGCCCTTGTCGTGGATTTGGAGATAAGCAGAATATAATGAAGTAGCATAAATTACGTAATGTATTTGGTGTCAAAAACTTGGATCTACAAAGCATGCATTTAAGTGATATACCACTAAATCCTTATTCTTCAAAATCAATTTCAATGCAGTCATATTCGAATGCCACTCCTAAGCTTCTGATCGGACTGGACCACTGTCATCTGGGCATGCCATCTGAAACTATCTGCTTAAACCAAAACGGATCATATGTTACCAATACTGAATTAGGATGGGTTGTTTTTGGTCCATCCTATAAGGGACTCTTGTCATCGTAGTCGTGCTTATTCATAAACCCTCCAGCATATGATAAGCTGTATGAGCAAGAATCTGATTGGAATTCACCAATTCAGTTGAATGTGATCTTGATCTCCGGGCAAGGAAAATCTTGAAGCTTCAAGTAAGCGTTAATGGCAGATTCCAAAAAAACGCGAGGAAGTCTGTAGTTGAAGTGAAAAGGAAGATGGAATTTGACAAGGAATTACGAAAATCAAATTACAGTCGAAATTTAAGTACAAATGATGCAACCAAAATAGGACCAAACACGTTTTCAGTCATAAATTTGAATAAGCCAGGCAAAGTACGGCAAGTATTTGACACTTTAGCAGAGGTGAGAGGAATATCGCTAAACTCGCAGTTACTTAATCGAATTCAGGAATACAGATTACTGCCGACAATCCTGTTACACTTTGGGGAAGATCGTGTTGCTGTGTGCGGAGACGGCATAGAGATGTTCCTCCAGGTGCCAATCCAATCAGAAGTTAGATGTTCTCAAATTTTTCTAAGGCGTAATGGCGATAAAACAAGATCACTAGACGTGTATGAACGGCTTGTGACGACATATGGTGCTGCAAGTTCACCGTATGCAGCTTACTACGTCAGAACAACAAACATTCTGGCATACAAGGTGGACGGCGTCACGCTTTAGCCTCCGTCAGAACAATTGGATCAGATAGCTTTCAGCAGACACTGGAAGAATGGCGCGCTATGCATTTTCGCCAACATCACTTGCCCACAGACCATCACTCGCTTCGATCTGGTGGGTTGCATGAACGTCGGGACTATCTACTGCAATCAGAATACGATCTACGTTGGCAACTTGGGAAATAATCTCTTCAAACTTTAAGTGACAACACGCTGCAGGGCAAGCGGCATCTGCAGAATGTGCCCATCGATGTAGGGGCGCCGGTCTCGATTGCCGATCACTATGTTTGCCTGCGCTTGTTCAGCCGGCATGATGGTATACAAGGCGCACTGGCGCCACGGACAGCGCCGCTGGTGGCTTTAATACCGGCGGTCTTGGCGGATATATGATGGCCGAACATTGCATGAAAATCGAGGACGAGGAAGATCTACTGTAAGGCGACACTGGCAACGTTTTCAAGATGAACAGCCAGGAATCACAGCACCGACAAAATTACTGTAGTAAATTATACTATATTTATGTCTTTGTTTTGAAAAAATACAGTTCTACTACATTTAAATCGTTTTTTAATACATTTGTATTAATTTGTCTGGATTTTACTACATAATGTATTAGAAATTCGTTTTCTACATATTGCAGAATATGTAGTATGTATTTGTTTTCTGTAGTTTTTATTTTTGAAATACGTGTACTACATAATACATAAAATGTATTATGCAATTATTTTGTGTATTATAGTTAAAAATTAAATTATAAATTATTTACAAATTATTATAAATTATGCTTTAAAATATATTATATAAATTCCCCTGTATACAAAAATTTGTATCACTTAAAGTTAATTGTTTTTATAAAAATGTGATCAAAATTGAATTTATTACATAAAATCTTAAAATTAACAGCCCTTTTACAATGTTTCTAAATATGAAAACATAATTTACTTTCAAAAACAGCCTAGTCTTGTTTATATTTTTAAAGCCAAATGTTTAGCGTTTCCAATAATAAAAAATAATGTCAAATTTAAAATAATATTCGAATGTATATGGAAGACTTGTCAAAAAGCCACCAATTTGTTAAAGCTGTACACCGAAAAAAAGTGTGTAGCAAATTATATACATTTTATGTCTTTGTTTTAAAAATATATATTTCTACAAAATTTTGTTGGTTTTTAAATCCATTTGCTTTATTTGTCTTATTTTTTACTACACCATGTATTGAAAATTCGTTCTCTACATATTGCACAAACTGTATTGATGTTTTGTTTTTTGCTTTCATTTGAATTCGTGTGGGATCACTGACGAACGAATTACGAAAGGTCGTCCCTCGTGCAGGTATAAACGAATTCTTTGGTTTCATATTGCAGAAACTGGTTTTGTTGTTGTTGTTGCTTTTTTTTTTGCACACTAGGGATGACTGCGAAAGAGGTATATAAATAAACCAAAACTTTCCGTAGCATCTGACCGAACCGTCTTAATGAGAGATGACTATAGAGCTGCCACCTAAGTTTACCGCTGAATATTTTTGGTTTTAAAACCTGATGAGTAGTTTGCTGATGTGACGCGCCATGACTTTAGCATTGAGACGGCAAATCGTAATTGTTTTCAATGTTCGCTCTTTCATTTTTCGATCGCCGCCTGTATTCTGTTAAGGCAGTAATAGTTGATATGACTTCTTTATGGTTTAACCATGGTATGGTTTTACAATAGCATATTTTTCTTATGTGTTTTAACCGAAAAGAAACACTTAAGTGCTTGCCATTCCATTGAGTCGTCAGAACTGATGATACTTAGTGGTGCTTCCATCTTATGATCAGGAATATTTTTGTTTTATTTATATTTTTATTTATTTAGTTATTTATTTATATATTTATTTATGTGTAGTTTTTTTGTGGTTGTGGGAACAATCTTTAATTGTATTTGTACTATACAACTAAATAGTTTTCAAATTTATAATTTTTGTATCTTATTTTTGGTATTAAAAATTATATTAATATTTATTCATATAATTTTCCGAATTAATAAAAATAAATATGTTATTTAATAAATTATCACAGTAAAATAACTACATATTATTGTAAATTTAAAGGCATATGTAGTAATTTCTCTACATATTTCTGAATGTTTAAATGAAGACAAAATGTAGGTTTTTTAATAAATAGGTATTGACATATTAAATAGAAAAGCTGTTAAATTATGGAGTAATTTTCCATATAAAAACAACTACATCAGTTTAATAAAAATAAATACATATGCTTTTGGACGTAAATCAAATACATATGTATTTATTTTAAAGACATTATTAGTTATTTTTAATACAGTATTTTTTTCGGTGTGGCAAAGCAGTCGCACTACAAGAACGCCGATTGGTGCCGCCGTATGTTGCCGCAGACTAAACCCAGCGTGAATGTCTTGCTGCAATTATTCAAATTTACGCATTGTAGCAAATATACAAACACCTCATAAGTTCAAACAAACTTTCAGCAATACTCTTAGTATTATTTAAGAAACTGTTGTATATTTTTTCCTATATGAAAATAAATATGTTATTTTTTAAGATTCAAAATAAAAGTATGTTTTTGTTTTTGACGAGAAAAATAATATGTTTAATGAATTTGCAACAAATACCATTATGTTTTTGATATTTCCGAGAATATGCACATGTATATCTGTGCATATAAGAATATGCACACACAAAAATAATTGCTTGGCGTGCAGTTGGTTGAGCGAATATTGTTCGAGCATGAACGAGTTGGCGAGATGGATTAAAAATATAATTTTAGCAAACCTTATGTTGTGTTGTTTTTTTTTTTAACGAGGTGTTGAAGCATCAAGAGCCTGTATGTCGGTGCGAGACTTTAACACGCTAAAATTCTCCACGCGGAACCTCCCGGAACCACCGTCAAGTAATACGTCGGGAAGGCCGTCAGAGCGTCATCGCTCAATCGTCAGTTGGTTACAAGTCTAGTTATCCCTACGTCCTTGTTTCAGCCAGTACCCTGTTAATTGCACCTGTATTTTCGGGGTGTGTGCGCTCTATGGATCGTGTACGCTCGAGTCGGCGAAGTGTTGTCATGATTGTTGCTGCTGCTGTCTGCATCGCCACTTGAGTATTGTGTCACACATGTGGCCTGTGTAGTAGGATATGCCGGGCATTTTCTATCTCGCAGAGACAGCTGGGACAGGACGGGTCGTTCTCATACTTGAATCGGTGTATGTACTGCTTAAAGCAGCCATGCCCATCTGCGTTAAGTGGAAGTCAAGCACCCCATGCTTGCGGCTTATCCAGCTATTTATGTCTGGGATTAAGGCAAATGTCCACCTGCCTTTAGCCGTCGGTTCCCAACGTTTTTGCCACTCCTCGATGCTACGCTTTCGTTCTACATCTTTAGATGAGTTTTCTCCTGCTTCGTATATACATTGCAGTTCACGTGCCAGTATGTCAACTGGCGGCATTGCGGCAATCACACCTATTGCATCATCAGATACCGTGCGAAATGCACTGGCAACTCAGTGTCGCTTCCTCATGCTTGTCGCCATGTTAGTGTCGTCAGCTATTTCTCCCTCATTCCACACAAGCTGGAAGACTTCGGTGTCGAATGAGTGCTGCTTCCACCCCTTGTTCAGCCATCTAGTTATCCATCGAACGGTTTGCTGCAGCTCAATATCTATTATGATGGCCACCGGTCGCTCTTGGTATGGAAATTGCCAATTCCCCATGTGGCATTCCGCGCTATCGAGCTGTGAGCAAAGGTAAGATCCACCGCTGACCGCTTGTTCCCAGCCCCAAACGTATGCTGGCCATCGTTCAATAATTCAACGTTCAGTGTTGCAAGATATTCCATAAGAAGTCTTCCTCTTTGATTTGTGCTCTTGCTACCCCACGTTGTTGACCAGGTGTTAAAGTCGCCAATAATTAACGAAGACTTTCCTCGGGCTTCGGTCACCAGTTCCATCATCATGCGTTCAACTGACTTATGTCCATGCTGGGTGGCGCGTAGCATGAAAAGAAATAAATTTCTTAAAATTTGACCCATTTGAAGCCATTGTGGGCCACTCGAGCTCTGGATTCATATACCCTGCCGCCAAGTATCCATATCGCGGGATTGTTTGGTGCTTCGTCGTCCATTCGCATCTGTACACGTTATTATGGTGCTCGCACAGGAGAGCGACATTGAATTGTTGCTCAACGAAGGTCTGATGCAGAAGATCCTGTGCTGCAATGCAGTGGTTGAGGTTGAGTTGGACGATTTTTATCGTCCCCCTTTTGCTACTGCTGTTCATTTGTAACTACCTGCCGCATGATCTCCTCCGCACAATGCACATTTTGGTTTATTTGTACACGCTGCTGCCACATGCCCTTCCTCATCGCATTTTCTGCAGAGTTTACTGCGGTCTTCTGTTTCTTTGCAGTTTCTCGCTAAATGGTTATATCCACAACACTTGAAGCATCGAATCGGCCAGCCAATACGTATCCGTTGCCCCTTTAGGACTTTAGAAGCATAATTTGCAGGCAGACTGACGTAGGCCTCTTGCGGGCCTTGGTGCCCTTTCCGCATGCTGCGAAGTGATGCATCTTCGGGGCGCGTTATTTCACACTGTGTATGCAGTGCGTCGCAAATCTCCTATTCCGAAGTAATTTCATCCAGGTCATTTAGCTGAATTGTAACGGTATGGGTTATAGCTGACACTTTTGCTGACTCGCCTAAGACTTTCTCGACCGCTAGCTGGTACTCTCCGGTGTTGCTCTCGGGTGTCCGTTTCAATTGCAGCAATAGCTCTTTTTTTGCGGTTCGTCGCACAGCCTTTACATTTTCGACTATTGAGCGCGTCATCGTTTTGATAGCACGCAGAATATCTGCATACGACCGGTTATCGGTAGCTGAGATGATTAGAGCGTCGGGCCTGGACCTGGTGGCTCTGAGCCTCTTCCTATTCTTTGGCTGTACTTTTGTCCACTCCTGTTTTTGCTTAGGCGCCGTTATTTCACCTGCGGAGACTGTGGTATTTCACACCTTCTTGGTGTTTGCGGCATCCGGTATGGGTGCGTCAGGATTGGTATGGCCGGCCTTCCACTTTTCTTCTCAGCTGGCGCACTTTTACGCTTCGTGGGGGGCGTTTCCAGGTTCTGCTCCTGTCTTCTTTTTTGTTCTGCGACTGGTTTCAGCCAAGGCGAAGTTTGTGACGATTGATTTTATCTAATCGCTTCTTTGGCTACATCGTCATGCGTTTCAATTACCGTCAGTTCAAATAGAGCCCTGACTCTTTATTGCGTCTCTCATCTTTTGGTTTATGGATCGCTTTTTGCCTTCTTCGAGCATCACCACCAGATTTGCTATTTGGTCGCCAAGTCTGCAAAATGACGATTGGCCTGTGCCCGGAGGCTTTCTACATGACGGCGTGGTGACGCCGGTGCTGCTTGTGTCATCGCTTGAGGCAATGATGTCGCCGCTATGAGCGCATGTGTCTAAGTTGGGGGAGCCGACTTCATCGAAGATGACGCTATGCCCGCATCAACATGTTGCGACAACGCCGTCACATTTTGCGGTGACCTTTGAAGCTTTGAGGACTTCTGAAAGAGATTTTCCATCCCATTAATCTCACCGTTGCTGTTACTACTATTTTCATCGTTGATTGAATTCGTATTCATGGCGGTTTGGTCCCCACCTAAAGCCGATGTCTTCGTTCGTATGCGTAGCCACCAAAGGTTACCTTTCCAAGGAGTGAGTAGAATTCTTTGGCTGTCTTGTTTGAAGTGCTCTGTGGACTTCCCTTATGTTGTTGTAGGTTTGTTTTGTGTTGATTGTTGATAATGTTTATTGAATTATTTGTGTTTATTATCGCGAGATCGGTTGTCGCGCTGACGGGTTGTTGATTTTGTTTAGTGTCGCGAAGACGGGTTAGTTTTTCTTTGTTTAAAATATAAACTTTTAGTTGTCCGGAGATGGGTGGGTATTTCGTGCGATCGATTTAAGCAAAACGAAACTATTGACGATCGAGCATTTTAAAACGTCAAAAGTCTGATTAGTTATTTAATCGGGGCCACAATGGGTCAGTGGCCCCGTGAATTGTTTCAATTCATGTCTGTTAAATGGGTGCAGACTTGTGTGGTGTCTCTCATGACACACGACACATGTGTTGTTGCTGGTGCATTTCTCTGTGCTGTGAGATCGGGTCAAGGAATTCACGCAGTAGTGGAAATTCTTCACTACGTTATATTTCTCATACAGGTTCTTCTCTTTGAACCTGGAGCAAGTCGCTAAGCGATGGTCCTGATGGCAAAGTTCACATGCCATTGGACGGGTCGATGCCCCATATTGTCGTTCATGACAATAAAGGCGGGGGACATGGGTCGAAATCTTGTATGTTCATTAGGCCTGACGATCTTCACATTTTGGAATTCAGCACGGTTACCAACACTGCAGTTTTTATTTAGGGTAGAGTTGTTGGAGGGGTTTCAGCAAGTATTACCTTGTTGAACATTGACACAATATTGTCGGGTCTGCCTTCAGGAATGGGTCCTGAAACAATCCATCCAAATACAGTCTCCTGTGCTAACAATGATTCTAACACATTGTGCAGGAGACCACCACGGTTAATTTTTGGATATATATCGCAACCGATGATCATATCCACGGGTCGAGTCTTGTAGAACTCTGAGTCGACCAGATTAAGGCTGGCCAAATTACTGCAAAGGGTCGGGTCGATTGCATAGGTAGGCAAATCATTTGTTAGGGTCTTGAGTACAAGTGCTTGCGTTTTAACTTTAAAGTTAGGGTCAATGGGAGAACTCAATGTCAAATCACAGGATTCTGATGGGTTTGCAGAAGTCGTATGATTAGACCACTCACTTTGGCATTAACTGCACGGGTTGGAAGGCCTTTCCAACCCGTACCCTGATTGATCCTGGATCAATCAGGGTACGCGCTAAGAATTGGTTTCCTCCGTGTTCAACGTTGACCATTTATGTGCTAAGAATCATTTTCTTGCAAGCAATACGTGTCATTCCGTTATTTCCTTCTGTGGGTCTAGGGTCAGTGGACTGTATTTGTGTCGTAAATGCTTGGATCATAGCAGCTGCACTTGTACTGGGTAGTGTATTTAATTCTGACTCCGAGTTTGAGTTCAGATGTAGAAGTGAATGATGCCTTTTTCCACATGTGTGACACTTACACTAACTTATACAATTTTTAATGCCGTGAGTGATTGCTAAGCAATTGTAGCACAATCCTACTTTTCTCACGACATCGAGTCTTTCATCCACTTTCATGGCTATGAATCTCTGTCACTCGAGGAGAGTGTGCTGGGCTTTGCATAATCGGCAAAGGTCCTCTTCAATTTCCCATTAGGTTGGCTTTGCAAATGTGGGTCTTGGATCTGTATTATATGTGGGTCTAAATGCGCAATGGGTATGAGAAACATTCATGTGATATGTATTCACATTTTCTCCCCAAGATTCGGATCCAAAACTATCTCTGCTGTGAATTAAAGTCGATGGCTTCATATCATTAACAGCATCGAGTGTCCTATATCTTCGGGTCAGAAACACATTCAAAGTTTTCCATGACGGAACAACTGATATATCCGTTAGAGATTTCTCAAAGTTCTCTAAGGTATTCTTGGGGAGATGGGTCGAACACAAATATACCAGGATTGGATCCCAGCTCTTTGTGTCAATTTGCAAATTTTGTAGGGTTATTAAACAGTCATATATAGACCTTTTTAGGTTCCTATCGGGATTGTCGGCTTCACTTCGTACAGAATGATACGAAGCTTGGAAATTATCCCACAGAAATCTAAGCTGCTGCTGATGAAACTCCAAAGTATGAGGTATTAAATCTTGCGTAGGGGTCTCGCAAATATTTTGCTCAAATTCAATAATATCGTTTCCGAAATGAAAAAATGCTGTTAGAGCCGCCATCTTTTATTTTTGTGTTTGGGTGTAAATATTCAACTACTGAATACAATAAAAATGTTGGGTCTAAATGGCTTAAACTAATAATAAATATTTAGATTTTCACAGGTCGAAATAATTTTTTAGAAAAAGTAATCTCAAAAACAGACATACAAACCGACATACAAATTTATATTTGGATAGATGTGGGTTAATTCTCAAACAAATATATTTTGAATTACCACGGGTCGTACTTAGTTTTCAAAAAAAAATCTTAAAAAACAAAAACTTGTAAACTTTATTAAAATAAATTAATTTGGGCCGGAATGGGCTAACAGCAATAATTATTTTCAAAGAAAATATTTAAAAAAAAAATTAAATAAATTTTCTATGGGTCGAAATGTGTTAATTTTTAAAATTTAATTTTTGGTTAACCGAGTCAATAAAATTTTTGGATCGCACTTTGTTTACAATCAAAAATATTGTATATTTAACAAAATTCGATAAAAGAATTAATTTGAAAATATTCTTAATCTCAATCAATAAAATGATTTTGGGTCGTTATGGGTTAAATTTTTCAATATATTTTTGATTAAAAACGGGTCGTGTAATTTTTTGAAACTATTTTCCAACAAAAAATTTTCAAATATCAATATAATTGATTTTTGGGTCGTAAAGGGTTAAAAACATTAAGTGCGGGTCAGCATGTGTTAAATAACAGCTTGAGATGCAATGATTTATAAATCTGGGAAATTTAGTTAATTTCCACAGGTAAATTACAAATCCCACTTTTCGTTTGCACGATGTGGCAACCCTGCAGCGGCAATGACAGCTGCTCTCTTTGCTGTGACTGTATAAGTATGTTTCTTTTTTTCTTTAGCAATCAAAGAAAAACAAAAAATTAATTCTACGTATTAATGAAATTAAATTTCGTGTGAGTTCGGCCACTTTTTGTTGAGCTTTGAGTCGGGTCGCAAAAAACAATATTTTTTGCCAAATTAAAAACAGTGGGTCGGGTCAATCCATCGCCAATATTTCCGCAGTCCTTTTTGTATTCGACGATGTTCGAGCATGAACGAGTTGGCGAGATGGATTAAAAATATAATTTTAGTAAACCTTATTTATTTGTTGACTATTTGCTATCTTATGTTATGTTGTAGAATTCCTTCGCTGTCTTGTTCGAAGTGCTCTGTGGAATTCCCTTATGTTGTTGTAGGTTTGTTTTGTGTTGATTGTTGATAATGTTTATTGAATTATTTGCAAGGATTGAAACCGTAACCGAAACCGATATCCGTTTAAAACCGTTTCATTTTTAAAACCGAAACCGTAACTGAAACCGTTATACGAAAATCAGAAATAAACCGATATCCAAAACCGATATAAACGGTTTCGGTTTTATACCGGTTTAAAACGGTTTTTGTAAAGTGACTACAAATAGAAACAGAAAACACATTTGATTTTATATAGAACATTTTAAGTAAAATGTCATTTAATAAAATTTTAAGTTCCCAAAATTTTTTCAATGCTAAAGAATATAAGCATCTTAAAAATAAGGTCTATGAAGCACTTTTGTAGCGGTAAATAGCTTCAAAAGTGCTTCAAAAGTCTCTTCAATAAGATAAAATAGACAAAACAATGTTTTTTTTCGCTTTTCTTCGCTACGCTAGTTCGATTGTACATATGCACATTATTATTTTTGTTTTATTTTTATACATAGTTTTTTTGTTAATTGTAAAATCATGAAGTTTACTTAAGTCAAGTTCTATGTGCATTATTTCATTCAACTTATAAAACAAACAAAAAAAATAATAATAATATATGAACATTTTCACAGTGTACCTCATTTAGCTTATATATTGCTTTTAGTGTTTTTCTTTTTCACAAATTCGCTGATTCGTTTGAAAGTGCAACAACAACAGAAATGCAAATAAAGCACCATGACAATAAAGCAGCATCCAAGCTTTTGATAGAATTTTTGGCGGGACTTTTTTTGTACCACAAAGAAAACTTGTTGTTGTTGCCAACTAGATAACTGTACTAGATACATACATGAAGTGCGGTGTCATGCGACTGTCTGTTATCATGCGTCTGTCCGTTGTCATGCGTCTGTCTGTTGTCATGCGTCTGTTTGTTGCCATGCGATGATACCGGATAGCAACAAAGAGTTGTCGTTGTGAAAGTGTGTATATACGAATCGTAATTCGTTATTGTTGTATTCTCTTCTTTCTGTTAGTGTTCGCTTTGTAGCGTTTGCGTTTAAGTCGCAAAAAAAATGTTACCCTGCAAAATATTATTTGTGTTATCTTTACATACGGTGCGTGTAGCATACGGATTTTTTTTAATCACTGACCAAAACAGAAATATGCCTATACGAAATATTTCATATATTTATTATGAATGTATAATATACATTGAACATATTATGTTCATTTTATTATGGCCTTGAGATTTTGAATTGTCTTGTCAACATCACTTGATTTATACAATTATATTTTATTAGTTAATTCTTGTTAAAATATAATTCAAATTTTTTTGTTAGTAAAATAATTTATTTTTTGTTGAAGAAATTGAAAATATGGAAAATGAGTACAATTAGTGTTCAAATTCTATTCGTTTTCGTAATTAATATGCAGTTTAAGATATTTGTCTTCGATCTTTTATTTAAAATTTAAAAAGTGAAATTTTGCAAGATTCTTGCAAGCAAGAGCAAGTAAGAACAAGATCATATGTACCTATGCAAGAGCAAGACTCAGCGTGTAAGAACAAGATTACCATTTCTTGCCTTGCTCTTGCAAATGATAATCACTATTTTACATATATTGCAGTTCACTGAATTGTTGAAATTTAATTTCTTTAGCTTTTATGGTTGGACATTGTACAAAATTATTCTTCATTGCAATTAAGATCATATCTCAGGTTATGTCAGAAAGTTGCTTTTCATTGGTGTGTGGTCACGAAATTTTAAATTAAAATTTTTCCTTGACGTTATCAATTAAATAATTAATAAAACACAATATTTTAACTAAAATAACAACAAACATTGTTTAAATTACGTTTTCCACTTTACCCCAATATCATAATTTGAATATAACTTTGCACCACAATGTTAAGAACCGGTATACCGAAACCGTTTCGTTATAAAAACTTAAAACCGTAACCGTAACCGAAACGCGGAAAAAACCGAAATCTAAACCGTTATTCGTTTAGGTTTCAATCCTTGATTATTTGTGTTTATTATCGCGAGATCGGTTGTCGCGTTGACGGGTTGTTGATTTTGTTTAGTGGCGCGAAGACGGGTTAGTTTTTGTTTGTTTAAAATATAAACTTTTAGTTCTCCGGAGACGGGTGGGAATTTCGTGCGATTAGGTTAGTTTTTTTTTTTTGTTTAAAATATAAACTTTTAGTTATCCGGAGACGGGTGGGTATTTCGTGCGATCGATTTAAGCAAAACGAAACGATTTTAAAACGTCAAAAGTCAGTGAGTATCGCTGCAACGAGTGGGTCCGGCGGGCGTGTTCATACACATTGTGTTTACGTTCTACATAAACAAATATTCATTTGCATCTACCAAATTAAGTCAACCTCAACTGAAATTTATTTGTGGTAAACAATAGTATGAAGCGTAACCAACTATTATTTGAAGCAACTGCAACATTGATTGTGGAAACAAACGTTTTATCCATTTTCAATTTTTTTTTTCCATTGCTACGGCTACTAAATTCAAAATGAGAATTAACCAATATTTAGTTGACTCAACAGATAATTATATAACATTAGGTAGTAGCAACCAATATTTATTTGATTCAACTGCAAAATCAGTTGTCTTGTATAAAAGCGATGCCAAAGCAGGACAACACCAATCGCGCAAGCTTTAGATTTTCGCTCGTTTTGTTTTGTGCTGCGGACAGCGCGTGCCACGTGTTAAACAAAATTTGGAATTGTTTAAAGTCTTATTCGTTGTTACTGTTCAGTTTTTTCATGCCCAAATATACTTTCTTCAACAAGAGGCTAGAGACGTACTATTCTACAGAGTTGTTGCTATTTTGTTTTTATATGTTGTATTTCTATTTGCAGCCCTAGCGCTCCAACGTGTTCCAAACACGAAGCCAGCAGCACAACGAATCATCGGCAATGTTCGATCTCGGGAACGCTGTTGTGACCCTGTTTGCAACACTTTGGAGAGCAGGGCTAGGTAAAATTGCCGATTTCTAATAATTTAATTGGCTACCGCAACGAAACAAATTGGTTGTGTCAATTGTATTCATTAATTGTGTAAACTAATACGCGGTGTTGCACAACTGAATCAGTAGAATATTGACAGAACTAAATAAATCGTTTTAACCATAAGTGACACAGAATTCCACCAAGACAACATAAAAAAGATAAAATCAATTTTAGAGATGAATGAATTCCCAAAAAAACTAATCAAGAATTTCTTGAAATATAATACTAGACAACCCGAAGAAAAACAACCAAAGATATACAAATCAATGACGTATGTACCAGGATTATCGGAGAAATTCGCTGGATCAATATATGTCAAAGAAAACTATCTAATAGCACACAAGACGACAAATACTATCATACAACTATACAGCAACACAAAATGTAAAATGGACAAAGTGGAAAAATGCAATTTAATTTACAAAATCCCATGTAAAGGCGACGGGTCTAACTTATGCAAAAAAGTATATGTTGGTACCACAAAAACAAAACTACGGACAAGAATATCTTCGCACAAATCCGATCATAAAACAACCATAGACCAATTGAACAAAAAACCGCATTAGCAGCCCACTGTACAAAATAGGGACACATAGGCAGATTTAAGAATGTGAACGTACTCCAATAAGAAGAAAAGTACACACAACGCTACACATTTGAAATGCTCCAATCAATCAATGTTCCCCCACAAAAGAGACTTAACTACAAAACGGACACCGACAAATGCGCCCATATATACAGACACTTGGTAGAAGAGCAAAATAGAAATAAACAAATTCAGTGGACAAATTAAAAGCTGAGGAGAATAAGTGCGTATTGACGCAGATTTACGTTCTTTTTGTGTTATGTTTAACTATATGTTTGTAAGTTGTTTTTATATTTTTACTAATTTAAATTATTAAATTATATATTTTCTTGACAGCCCCTGAAGATGGCTTCTAATTGAAGCCGAAATATTGGGAATAAATAAAAGAATTATAAATACAAAAAAAGAGTGTTTTTAATTTAATTCTGACCTTGATCCTACAATAAATACCACACGATAAAGAAAGTGGTCGAAAAATATTCAAAAAATATTTTTAAAAATTCATAAAAAATAAATTTACTTCACTTGATCAACAAATATTTAATAAATAAACCATTCTTTAGAATTTTGAAGCAATACCGACCTCTGTCTTTGTCGGCTTTCATTAAAAGTGAAGCACTCAAACGGATTTATATTACATAAGGGCCTATAAGCATATATTCAAAAGAGCCAAAATGTGCCCGCATATTTTTTGTAAACCCCAAAAGTTAAAATTTCTGGATTTGCTCATATATGTCGTATATATTGACAAATAAAATAAAAATATTATCAAAGATTTTACCTTATATCAGTAGTTATATTTGAATATGTTGTATGTGGTGTTGTGGAACATCCGTGCCTGCTGTGGTTTTTCCTTGTTGTTGTTTGAGTTGTATTGCTATTTGTTTAATGTTTGTTTAACTTCGCGTTGCGCGTTGACACGGTTATCACGAACGGGGCTTTTTCACGGAGAAGGGTTTGTTTTAATTTATTAAAACTTTTACTTTTTATTTATCGCGGAGACGGATGGCTTTTCTGTGTGCCCCACCTCACCCAGAATATTGTTTTATAGAAAATAACTCGAAAAAAGGGTTGTAAAAATTTAATATAAAAAATAACAGAACAAAATGAAAAAAAAATCTCAAAAAAAAAAAATTCGGAAAAAAATGACATAAAATAACTTTTTTTCTAAATTTTTTTTTTTTTATATATTATATAAATATGTCTTTTTATTAATAAAAAGTTGTAATTAGAAATAAATATATTATAAAACATTTTACTAATTTATGCATGTCGAGCAAGCATTATATAAGAAATAACATACAAGAACTACTTGATAACTGAGAAGTACGGCAAAAAAATAATGAAAAATAAATATTTTGATTGAAATTAGGTTTAATGAACAGCGTTCTTCAATATGAAGAACATATATGTGTTTTATATTTTGGTTCATTAATATGATGAAACGTATTCTTCACATACAGTTTATCATATTGGAGAACATTTGTTCAACAGTTACCAAGCGTTCATCACATTTATGATAGCATTCATAACATTGATGGCGTTATCCATTAATGAATCATGATTCAAAAACGGAATTCATCAATATGATGAACTTTTTTTTCTGTGTAAGTGCGGTAAGATGAGTTGAAATCTTTTTTGCTCAGCGGGTTGTCCAACACTGCCATCGTTGTTCTGAATTTTGCTGTTGGAGGTTTGGGCATAAGCAAGAATTACTTCGTCACACATTTGCTGTCTGGAATGGATCCTGAAGTAAACCATCCAAATTCAGTTTCCTGCGTTAACAATGATTCTAACTAGGGAATACAATCCCGGGATCATTTTCTAGTCCCGAAAATCCCGGGATTAAAAAGTACTAATCCCAGGATTTTCGGAATTGGCAAAAAATCACTATTTTGTAATAGTACTGCAAACGACACGATATAAAATTAATTCCAGAGCTCACAATACAAAACATGATATAAAATTTAGTATAAAATGAATGAATTTAATTTATCTCAATTTTGAAAAGCTAAAACCAAAGTCTTATAACCGAGATAAATCAATGAGATTAAAAAATTAGATACCAATAATTACTTAGAGAAATTTTGACATTGCATTATTATACGTTTTATTTGATTCGATTTATTATAATTTTTTTATAATAAATCGGGGGCGATTATCACAAGGCAACGTGTCTGAGTGCTTCAACATGGCGAAGCCAGCGCAATCCTTGTCGGTGTCGTCTCAAGTCAACTCACTGGTCACCAGAATTGACAAATTGTCAAATGGTGACACCTCCACTTCGGTGGAAGTCCTCCTCGTGGAAGTCCCTGGAAACGGCGCTCTACACCACCCGGTGTAGAAGTCGGCTAAAGTGAGTGGCGAGCATCTCCCTCAGAGTGAGGGTTCGTGCGTTGGGTTTGGGTCCCACCACGGAAAAAACCTATGCGCCCAATGAAAACAAAAAAGAAGCCTCGGATAACGACCGATTACAACGATGACGACCCACGCAAACGTTTTAAGGACCATGATTTACGGATATGCACCTTCCCTTTATAGGGAAGGTGCCTCTATCCAGCTGGCAGATGTCCTCGAAAAATATAAGGCTGACATCACCGCTATCCAGGAGATGCGATGGACGGGACAGGGCTGTTCGAAACAAGCGTCCTGTGATATCTACTACAGCTGTCATGCGGAGAGACACGAATTTGGATGTGGATTTGTGGTCGGCAAGAGACTCCGCCACCTTGTCTCTAGGTTCACGCCCGTGGACGAAAGGCTCGCAACAATCCGCATCAAGGCTAAATATTTCCATATCAGCCTAATTTGTGCACACGCTCCGACGAACGAGAAAGATGACGAGACAAAAGAGCGCTTCTACGAGCGCCTAGACAACGCATACGAGCGCTGCCCCCGCCACGATATCAAAATCGTGCTAGGCGATTTTAACGCCAAGGTGGGCAGAGAAGCCATCTATTGTCCCACAATCGGAAAATTTAGCCTCCATGCCAACACTTCCGATAACGGAACGAGGCTAATCGACTTCGCCGCAGCACGAAACATGGTAGTTAGTAGCACTAGATTCGAACATTTCGATATCCACAAGGCCACATGGTTGTCGCCCGATCAAAAAACTCGAAATCAAATTGATCACGTTGTGATTGACGGAAGGCACGCTTCAAGCGTGATGGACGTACGCACTATCCGAGGTGCCAATATGGACTCGGATCATTACCTTGTAGCAGCCAAGGTCCGCACACGCTTAAGCGCTGCGAAGAACGTACGGAACCAAACGCAGAGAAAGCTAGACGTCGGAAAGCTGCAATCACAACAGACAACGCAAGCCTTTTCCACTCGACTCTCACACCTGCTTAGACAAAGCACTCCTCCTCTCGATGATATAAGCGCGCAGTGGAATCATATCTCCTGCTCTATGCGTACGGCTGCCGAAGAGGTGCTTGGATTCCAACGCCCCCTGAGGAATCAGTGGTATGACCAAGAGTGTCGCGCGGCCACTGCAGAGAAAGACGCTGCGTACAAATCCACCCAGCAGTCAGTAGCTACGCGAGCTGCGAAGGAGCGATACAAAGAGAAGAGGAGGGAAGAGAGACGTCTTTTCAGGCGTAAAAAAAGCGAGGCAGAAAGACGTGAGTGTGAGGAGATTGAGATGCATGGGGACAGGAATGAGGCTCGAAAATTCTTCGAGAAAATAAGACGCCTAGCCGGAGGTTCAAAATCCGGAAATCTAGTGACAGATATCCAGAGCACACTGAAAATATGGAGGGATCACTTCTCTAAACTGCTGACCGGTGATGATGACCTCAATTCCACCGATAGAGAAGCAAACCCGGCAACCCCAGTACTTGATGACGACGTTGAGATTCCGCCACCCGATCATGACGAGGTCAGAACAGCCATTGCTCGGCTGAAAAACAACAAAGCCGCAGGTGCTGATGGCCTGCCTGCTGAATTGTTTAAGACCGGAGGCGAAGAGCTAATAGAGAGCATGCACGAGCTCGTAAGCAGAATATGGTCGGATGAAAGCATGCCAAGTGACTGAAACCTCAGTGTACTCTGCCCAATCCTTAAGAAAGGGGATCCCACTATCTGCGCCAACTACCGTGGGATCAGCCTACTCAATATCGCATACAAGGTTCTATCGAGCGTATTATGTGAAAGACTGAAGCCCATCGTCAACAGACTGATTGGACCTTATCAGTGCGGCTTCAGACCTGGAAAGTCCACCATAGACCAGATTTTCACATTGCGCCTAATCCAGGAAAAGACCCTAGAAAAACAGATCGACACCTACCACCTATTAGTCGACTATAAAGCCGCCTTCGACACTCCGATAAGGGAACGATTATACGCCGCAATGTCTGAGTTCGGTATACCTGCGAAACTTATAAGGCTTTGCAGGATGACCCTGAGCAACACACGTTGCTCAGTGAGAATAGGAAAAGACCTCTCCGAGCCATTTCATACCGAACGAGGTTTCAGACAGGGTGACTCCCTATCGTGCGACTTTTTTAACTTATTGATGGAGAAAATAGTTCGAGCTGCCGAACTCCGTCAAAGCGGCACTATCCTCAACAAAAGTGTCATGCTGCTCGCATATGCCGACGATATTGATATCATTGGCAGGAGCACACGAGCAGTCAGCGCAGCATTCTCCAGATTGGAGAAAGAGTCGCGTCGAATGGGTCTAGCGGTGAACGAGGACAAGACGAAGTTCCTTGTGTCAACAAGCAAAAAAGAGTCCGTGCGTCTTGGACAAAAAGCTGATTTTGACACCCACAAGTTCGACATTGTGAAGGACTTCGTCTATCTGGGATCCAGCGTAAACAGCAACAACGACGTCAGCCTGGAGATCAAACGGAGAATAACTCTTGCCAACAGGTGCTACTTTGGGCTCAGTAGGCAATTGAGAAGCAGAGCCCTCTCTCGCCGGACAAAAATAACGCTCTACAAGTCACTCATCATGCCCGTCCTACTTTATGGTGCAGAAACATGGACGCTGGCCACCACCGATGAGAGAGTACTGGGAGCGTTCGAGAGAAAGATTCTCCGTAAAATCTTTGGCCCTATCTGCTTTGCTAACGAGTATCGAATCAGGATGAACCACGAGCTGTATGAGCTATTCGACGACATTGACATAGTCAAGCGCATCAAGATCCAGCGGCTTCGCTGGCTAGGTCATGTCGAACGAATGGATGAAAACACTCCAGCCAAGAAGGTGCTTGAATCGAAACTCGAAGGTGGACAACGTAGAAGAGGGCGTCCAAATCTGCGTTGGAAAGACCAAGTTGAGGACAACCTGGCAACGCTTGGTATTTCTAACTGGCGTCAGCGCGCGCAAAGCAGATCCGACTGGCGCGGCTTCATCTCAGCGGCCAAAACCGATCCACGGTTGTAAGGGCCATTTAACAACAACAACAACAACCCAACTGTTATTTTAATGTGTAGACAAATTTTAATATATACAGAAATCCTAAAATTCTAATAAGTTTTTAAATACATATTTGGAAATAAATTCGAAAATTTTTAGACCATTTTTGAAATATTTTGTTTGTATTTAGGATATCATAAAATAAATAGTTTATGAGGGTTTGAACATAGTCAAATTCACAACTGATATTACAAACTTTTTATCGGTTGTACTTTTAAAGGGACCGAACTTTACCTAATTTGTGTTCTGCTTTTTTTTATAAACATAATGCAACAAAATTATTTTAATTATTATTACATACTAATTGTTTCTTTTGTGTAACTTTTTGAGAAGACATCTGATAAAGACTATCTTGTGTATAAAACTCACAATATGTAATTTATTTTGTTTTTCGACGAAAAATGGTTAAAATAGCTAATTTCAAAATATAGAAAAATACCAAAAGTTTAGTTATTTTTACCGTTAGTTTAGACAATATCTATTATCTTTAAACTAAGTTCCTGTGTATCATTAACTGTGTTCCTGTGGCCTGTGATCTAGAGCCAAAGCTCTATTTTCTATAAAAAAAAAACACAAAGAAACAACTAGAACCAGATCAAAAGCTAGTTATATCCAGTTCAATCGAATGCTGTCAAGTTTTCTCAAAATAGAATCGTTGGCGTTCCAGTGGCGTTCCGGCTATTATATCTTAAATGCTTTAAAAATAACTAAAAAAAATCAAATTATGGTTTGAGTATGAGTTTTTGAGTATGGTACCCGGGCGCTCGAAAGCCCGGGTAATACCCGGGTAGTTGAAATACTCGAAAAACCCGGGTATTAAATGTTCGAGCTACCCGGGTAGTTCGCAAAACCCGGGTAGTTGGTTCGTTCGTTTGTTCGAGCTATTCGAGTAGCTCGTTTGTTCGAGTAGCTCGATGGCTCGTTCGTTGTTCGAGTAGCTCGATCGTTGTTCGAGCTTCGAGTAGCTTGTTCGTTCGTTCGTTTGTTCGATTGACGATTGTTCATTTGATCGCTTGTTAATTTGTCTGTCCGTTCGTTTGCTTGATGTGGGAGTTGGTCGGAAGTGGTTGGAAAAATGTAGGTGGACAAAAGTGGGTGGGTGGGCAAAAGAGGGCGGAAAGTGATAAAAAGACCGACAACATTTTTATTGCTGAAATCGGTAGCAGACATCAAGGGAAATCGAATGGTACCACTCTCAGTGGTCCCTGACCCCCAAAAGGGTTATTGCGGAAATGGATAGCGAACCTCATTAGAAGACTAATGGTACCCTTTGGAGTGGTCCCTGACCCCCAAAAGGGGGTCAAAAACCCATTTATGACCCAAAAATTTTATTTCAGAAATCGATAGCGGACACTATTAGAATGCTATTGGTACACTTTGGAGTGGTCCATGACCTCCAAAAGGGGGTCAAAAACCCATTTATGACCCAAAAATGTTTATCTCGGAAATCGATAGTGGACATCATTAGAAGGCTAATGGTACCCTTTGGTGTGGTCCATAACCCCCAAAAGGGGGTCAAAAACCCATTTATGACCCAAAAATTTGTATCTCGGAAATCGATAGCGGACATCATTAGAAGGCTAATGGTACTCTTTGGAGTGGTCCAGGTCCCCCAAAAGGGGGTCAAAACCCCCATTTTCGAAAAAAATATTTTGTGAATGTCAAAATGCATTTCATAACGTCAGCTATCAATTTCTGCAAAAAGCCCGGGTACCCGGGCACCCGGGTAATCGAGAGCTCTGAAATTATCCAATGCTCAGGGGATGCCCCCTATTCGTGCAATGCACAGTGTTGATCGTAAGAAAGGATTATAGGCTAGAGGGAGGAGGAAAGATGGAGTAGTGTCGGTGGATATTTGCTTTAAATTTTCCAATATTAAAAATGTCGGGAAAAACAGAAGCAGGGAGATTGTTCAATAAACGTATCGTGCGACTGAAGAACGAATTATCTCTGTAATGCGTGGTTCTGTTGAGAACCGAGTGAACTACGAAGGGGTGGGCTTGGGTCAACTCGCAGGAACTTGATGGGTTTGAAGTAACTGTGTGGTTAAGTCCACTTACTTGTGTGTTAACGGCACGCTTACTTAATTCTTCTGTTACAAATGTAGCTTTATATTCTGGATAAATCAGGGCGCGTTACAAATATGTTCCTTTGTGTTCGACGTTGATCAATGACAGACTAATAAACATATTCTTGCCAACAGTCTGTTGCTTCCCTCTATTTTCTTGAAAGGCTTGTGTTATTCTTTTTTAAATAATTGTGTTATTTTTCCGCAAGCCTGCTGCCCATCAATATTTTTGGGCAAACATTTTTGCGAGACGTTAGCCAACTGGTCGAACCACGCCACTTTAAATGACAAATATAAGTTCAATGAAATTTTGTCGCTCTTTCCCTTGAAAGCCGCCAAAATTAAACACAAGACAGTTTTAAAACTGGTTTTAAAGTGAATTTCGAAAGTAAGGGAGAACATTAAAAAAAGGCGACCATAAGCGGAATTGAGAGCTTTATATGCCACTCAAAATTCACCCCCTAAAAATAAACTAAATTTTTAGAAAAAAATTACAAGAAAAGGTATAACAAATGACACGCCTTCTTCATGAATAGGCGGATGCAGCTATATAAAAAAATAGTTGTTTAAGAAGGCCGTTCCAAGAGTTAGCCCACTATTTGGACCTATTATAGATCTAAACCCTTCGAACCAGCCGTAAGACTGCCACTCACCCCTACTTGCACTCAGAAATGTGTTGCCACCTGTTATGAGTTGTTTTATATGTTTTCATACCCTATACTTGCCTATGATAAGCTCTCACCCGCCGTTCGGTTCGGCAATACTGTAGGTCCCACCACTTTGAGTACAAATATAACAAGCACAACTCAAAATTGTGAGCCTAAGTTTTTATAGGACTGTAGTGCCAAACTATTATTATTATTATACCCTATACTAAAATAGAAAGGGTATATTCAGTTTGGTACGCCGTTTGTAACCTCATGAGTCGATTTAGCAATGTCCGCCTGTCTGTTTGTCTGTCCCTCTGTCTGTATATTTAAATTACGATTACAGAAAAAGTAGATGAGCTAGATCAATGAAACTTTAGATTTAGATTACTTATATATCTAAGCTGTCTGAACAAGAGAATTGGCATGATCGGTCTATTGTGACCTGTTCAAATACCTCATATAAAATTTACATTTACAAAGAAATTTTACTTTGTACGGTCTTAAGTAAACTTTCTTTGTCAAATATATTTTGAATTTATGCTTAAATATTTGACTAAAAAAAAATCGAAATTCGGTATACCTATCCATTTGTACATATGGGTATCAAATGAAAGGTAATTCTTTAGCGATTGCAAGTTTTGAGTTATTTTTATGATTCGTATACCATCGTGACCTATGCACCACTTTTAATAGTAATCGCGCACATTATCACATATGTGTAGGGTATTTATAGTCGGCTTAGACCGATTATAACTTTCAAAATTCTTACTAACTTCATCACTCTAACTATCACTACATCCCTACTTCAAAATTTCCCATGTGACCAAACTTTCCCATATGGTTACTTTATTGATTGTTACTTATTCATTTAAAATGTTTTAATGAAAGTTTCCCAGAATTACCGTATATTAGATTTGAATTTATAAATTATAAATTTTCATTTTGAAATCTAAATTACTAAATTATTATTTTTACTATTATCAATGTTTATGCAAGATGAAGGCATCGGAAAGAGTAATATTAATTGTTTGCGACACTGAGCATTAAACGACTGCGCTCTTTTAGCAAATTAAAATTATCATCTGCGCCTGTGTAATCCATGTGAATGATGCTAACGAATCCTCGTCAGAGTCAGCGTATTTTAAGTGCTTCGAGGGAACACACCGCATGCATGCTGGGAACTAATTCTGAAGTATAGTGTTCTGATTATATAGTGTTTGTTGAAACTACGGCAGCATATAATTATTCAAATTTGGAAAATAATCTGCGGTTAAATAAATGTCTTAAAGGTGAAGCAAAAGGTGAAGCAAAAAAATACATCCCAATAACGTTAATGAGGTTATACAACAACTCTTATTTTCATACGGTCGTCCAGATGTGTCAATACGAAGTCAACTAAAAAAAGTTCGAGAAATTATAGCAATTCAAGAAAATCAATTTCCAAAACTTGTACCATTTGCGATTGCATCTAAAAACTTCGCAGTTTTTCTACAGTCCGTCAACGGGATGCATTAGCTAGCAAATCCCACATTGTTGGATGAATTGGTTGCCAAATTTCCAAAAACGCATTGAATTGGCTAGATGTGCCGCATCAATTATGCCGTATCCAACTGTCAAACATTTTAGTGTCTGGTTGTCAGAAAAAGCAAGATATATTTGCTTGGCTCAAGATAGTACTTCTGAAGAACCAAAACGTCGCCCGGTACTGCATGCAAATACCAAAAAGCAGTTCGAAAATGCCAAATGCATCTTATGTGAGGGAGCGCACATAATATGAGCTCGATTGTCATCGCATTATTCGATTATCATCGCATTACTGATGCCACTGACGCCAGCAACTATGCTTCAGTTGCATGACTACTGGATATTCAACTCGTACTTGCCGTCGTCGAAAACAATGCAATGTCAATGAATGTAAATGAATGTATCACAAGTTGCTATATGATGACTTACGTACAAACAACACATCTGCCGCACCTCAACAATCCATTGCATCGGATGATATTAGACCGGTCCTCATCTGTTCATGCTAGAATAAACAAATTACTTTTCCGAATGTTTCCCGTTACGCTATATGGACAATCGAAAAAGTTAGACACATACGCCGTATTAGACGAAAATTCTTCTATACCACTGATCGATAAAACATAAATAGAAGAACTTGGATTGGAAGGCCGACAAAAGAAATTAGACATACAGTCGCTCGGAGGTCGATCTGCGCATGAGCCAGCCCTTGTCGTGGATTTGAAGATAAGCTGAATATTATGAAGTAGCATAAATTACGTAATGTATTTGGTGTCAAAAACTTGGATCTACAAAGCATGCATTTAAGTGATATACCACTAAATCCTTATATTTCAAAATCAATTTCAATGCAGTCATATTCGAATGCCACTCCTAAGCTTCTGATCGGACTGGACCACTGCCATCTGGGCAGGCCATCTGAAACTATCTGCTTAAACCAAAATGGATCATATGTTGCCAATACTGAATTAGGATGGGTTGTTTTTGGTCCATCCTATAAGGGACTCTTGTCATCGTAGTCGTGCTTATTCATAAACCCTCCAGAATATGATAAGCTGTATGAGCAAGAATCTGATTGGAATTCACCACTTCAGTTGAATGTGATCTTGATCTCCGGGCAAGGAAAATCTTGAAGCTTCAAGTAAGCGTTAATGGCAGATTCCAAAAAAACGCGAGGAAGTCTGTAGTTGAAGTGAAAAGGAAGATGGAATTTGACAAGGAATTACGAAAATCAAATTACAGTCGAAATTTAAGTACAAATGATGCAACCAAAATAGGACCAAACACGTTTTCAGTCATAAATTTGAATAAGCCAGGCAAAGTACGGCAAGTATTTGACACTTTCGCAGAGGTGAGAGGAATATCGCTAAACTCGCAGTTACTTAATCGAATTCAGGAATACAGATTACTGCCGACAATCCTGTTACACTTTGGGGAAGATCGTGTTGCTGTGTGCGGAGACGGCATAGAGATGTTCCTCCAGGTGCCAATCCAATCAGAAGTTAGATGTTCTCAAATTTTTCTAAGGCGTAATGGCGATAAAACAAGATCACTAGACGTGTATGAACGGCTTGTGACGACATATGGTGCTGCAAGTTCACCGTATGCAGCTTACTACGTCAGAACATCAAACATTCTGGCATACAAGGTGGACGGCGTCACGCTTTAGCCTCCGTCAGAACAATTGGATCAGATAGCTTTCAGCAGACACTGGAAGAATGGCGCGCTATGCATTTTCGCCAACATCACTTGCCCACAGACCATCACTCGCTTCGATCTGGTGGGTTGCATGAACGTCGGGACTATCTACTGCAATCAGAATACGATCTACGTTGGCAACTTGGGAAATAATCTCTTCAAACTTTAAGTGACAACACGCTGCAGGGCAAGCGGCTGCTTGCCCTGCAGCGTGCAGAATGTGCCCATCAGAATGTGCCCATCGAAGTAGGGGCGCCGGTCTCGCTTGCCGATCCCAATGTTTGCCTGCGCTTGTTCAGCCGGCATGTTATCACGATCAGTCCGCCAGTTAGTTACCTGATGGTATACAAGGCGCACTGGCGCCACGGACAGCGCCGCTGGTGGCTTTAATACCGGCGGTCTTGGCGGATATATAATGGCCGAACATTGCATGAAAATCGACGACGAGGAAGATCTACTGTAAGGCGACACTGGCAACGTTTTCAAGATGAACAGCCAGGAATCACAGCACTGTAAAAATTACTGTAGTAAATTATACTATATTTATGTCTTCGTTTTGAAAAAATACAGTTCTACTACATTTAAATCGTTTTTTAATACATTTGTATTAATTTACCTGGATTTTACTACATAATGTATTAGAAATTCGTTTTCTACATATTGCAAAATATGTAGTATGTGTTTTCTGTAGTTTTTATTTTTGAACTACGTGTACTACATAATACATAAAATGTATTATGCAATTATTTTGTGTATTATAGTTAAAAATTAAATTATAAATTATTTACAAATTATTATAAATTATGCTATAAAATATATTATATAAATTCCCCTGTATACAAAAATTTGTATCACTTAAAGTTAATTGATTTTATAAAAATGTAATCAAAATTGAATTTATTACATAAAATCTTAAAATTAACAGCCCTATTACAATGTTTCTAAATATGAAAACATAATTTACTTTCAAAAACAGCCTAGTCTTGTTTATATTTTTAAAGCCAAATGTTTAGCGTTTCCAATAATAAAAAATAATGTCAAATTTAAAATAATATTCGAATGTATATGGAAGACTTGTCAAAAAGCCACCAATTTGTTAAAGCTGTACACCGAAAAAAAGTGTGTAGCATATTATATACATTTTATGTCTTTGTTTTAAAAATATATATTTCTACTAAATTTTGTTGGTTTTTAAATCCATTTGCTTTATTTGTCTTATTTTTTACTACACCATGTATTGAAAATTCGTTCTCTACATATTGCACAAACTGTATTGATGTTTTGTTTTTTGCTTTCATTTGAATTCGTGTGGGATCACTGACGAACGAATTACGAAAGGTCGTCCCTCGTGCAGGTATAAACGAATTCTTTGGTTTCATATTGCAGAAACTGGTTTTGTTGTTGTTGTTGTTTTTTTTTGCACACGACGGATGACTGCGAAAGAGGTATATAAATAAACCAAAACTTTCCGTATCATCTGACCGAACCGTCTTAATGAGAGATGACTATAGAGCTGCCACCTAAGTTTACCGCTGAATATTTTTGGTTTTAAAATCTAGTTGTCAACTCTGCAGTATACACATATAGCACGCAGCTGCAGATGAGTAGTTTGCTGATGTGACGCGCCATGACGTTAGCATTGAGCGCAAATTGTTGTTGTTTTCAATGTTCGCTCTCATTTTTCAATCGCCGCCTGTATTCTGTTAAGGCAGTAATAGTTAATATGACATCTTTATGGTTTTACCATAGCATATTATTCTTATGTGTTTTATCCGAAAAGAAACACTTAAGTGCTTGCCATTCCTTTGAGTCGTCAGAACTGATGACACTTATTGGTGCTTTCATCTTATGATCAGGAATATTTTTGTTTTATTAATATTTTAATTTATTTATATATATATATATATATATATATATATATATATATATATATATATATATATATAGATATATATATATATATATATATATATATATATATATATATATATATATAGATATATATATATATATATATATATATATATATATATAAATAAATTAAAATATTAATAAAACAAAAATATTCCTGATCATAAGATGAAAGCACCAATAAGTGTCATCAGTTCTGACGACTCAAAGGAATGGCAAGCACTTAAGTGTTTCTTTTCGGATAAAACACATAAGAATAATATGCTATGGTAAAACCATAAAGATGTCATATTAACTATTACTGCCTTAACAGAATACAGGCGGCGATTGAAAAATGAGAGCGAACATTGAAAACAACAACAATTTGCGCTCAATGCTAACGTCATGGCGCGTCACATCAGCAAACTACTCATCTGCAGCTGCGTGCTATATGTGTATACTGCAGAGTTGACAACTAGATTTTAAAACCAAAAATATTCAGCGGTAAACTTAGGTGGCAGCTCTATAGTCATCTCTCATTAAGACGGTTCGGTCAGATGATACGGAAAGTTTTGGTTTATTTATATACCTCTTTCGCAGTCATCCGTCGTGTGCAAAAAAAACAACAACAACAACAAAACCAGTTTCTGCAATATGAAACCAAAGAATTCGTTTATACCTGCACGAGGGACGACCTTTCGTAATTCGTTCGTCAGTGATCCCACACGAATTCAAATGAAAGCAAAAAACAAAACATCAATACAGTTTGTGCAATATGTAGAGAACGAATTTTCAATACATGGTGTAGTAAAAAATAAGACAAATAAAGCAAATGGATTTAAAAACCAACAAAATTTAGTAGAAATATATATTTTTAAAACAAAGACATAAAATGTATATAATATGCTACACACTTTTTTTCGGTGTACAGCTTTAACAAATTGGTGGCTTTTTGACAAGTCTTCCATATACATTCGAATATTATTTTAAATTTGACATTATTTTTTATTATTGGAAACGCTAAACATTTGGCTTTAAAAATATAAACAAGACTAGGCTGTTTTTGAAAGTAAATTATGTTTTCATATTTAGAAACATTGTAATAGGGCTGTTAATTTTAAGATTTTATGTAATAAATTCAATTTTGATTACATTTTTATAAAATCAATTAACTTTAAGTGATACAAATTTTTGTATACAGGGGAATTTATATAATATATTTTATAGCATAATTTATAATAATTTGTAAATAATTTATAATTTAATTTTTAACTATAATACACAAAATAATTGCATAATACATTTTATGTATTATGTAGTACACGTAGTTCAAAAATAAAAACTACAGAAAACAAATACATACTACATATTTTGCAATATGTAGAAAACGAATTTCTAATACATTATGTAGTAAAATCCAGGTAAATTAATACAAATGTATTAAAAAACGATTTAAATGTAGTAGAACTGTATTTTTTCAAAACGAAGACATAAATATAGTATAATTTACTACAGTAATTTTTACAGTGCTGTGATTCCTGGCTGTTCATCTTGAAAACGTTGCCAGTGTCGCCTTACAGTAGATCTTCCTCGTCGTCGATTTTCATGCAATGTTCGGCCATTATATATCCGCCAAGACCGCCGGTATTAAAGCCACCAGCGGCGCTGTCCGTGGCGCCAGTGCGCCTTGTATACCATCAGGTAACTAACTGGCGGACTGATCGTGATAACATGCCGGCTGAACAAGCGCAGGCAAACATTGGGATCGGCAAGCGAGACCGGCGCCCCTACTTCGATGGGCACATTCTGATGGGCACATTCTGCACGCTGCAGGGCAAGCAGCCGCTTGCCCTGCAGCGTGTTGTCACTTAAAGTTTGAAGAGATTATTTCCCAAGTTGCCAACGTAGATCGTATTCTGATTGCAGTAGATAGTCCCGACGTTCATGCAACCCACCAGATCGAAGCGAGTGATGGTCTGTGGGCAAGTGATGTTGGCGAAAATGCATAGCGCGCCATTCTTCCAGTGTCTGCTGAAAGCTATCTGATCCAATTGTTCTGACGGAGGCTAAAGCGTGACGCCGTCCACCTTGTATGCCAGAATGTTTGTTGTTCTGACGTAGTAAGCTGCATACGGTGAACTTGCAGCACCATATGTCGTCACAAGCCGTTCATACACGTCTAGTGATCTTGTTTTATCGCCATTACGCCTTAGAAAAATTTGAGAACATCTAACTTCTGATTGGATTGGCACCTGGAGGAACATCTCTATGCCGTCTCCGCACACAGCAACACGATCTTCCCCAAAGTGTAACAGGATTGTCGGCAGTAATCTGTATTCCTGAATTCGATTAAGTAACTGCGAGTTTAGCGATATTCCTCTCACCTCTGCGAAAGTGTCAAATACTTGCCGTACTTTGCCTGGCTTATTCAAATTTATGACTGAAAACGTGTTTGGTCCTATTTTGGTTGCATCATTTGTACTTAAATTTCGACTGTAATTTGATTTTCGTAATTCCTTGTCAAATTCCATCTTCCTTTTCACTTCAACTACAGACTTCCTCGCGTTTTTTTGGAATCTGCCATTAACGCTTACTTGAAGCTTCAAGATTTTCCTTGCCCGGAGATCAAGATCACATTCAACTGAAGTGGTGAATTCCAATCAGATTCTTGCTCATACAGCTTATCATATTCTGGAGGGTTTATGAATAAGCACGACTACGATGACAAGAGTCCCTTATAGGATGGACCAAAAACAACCCATCCTAATTCAGTATTGGCAACATATGATCCATTTTGGTTTAAGCAGATAGTTTCAGATGGCCTGCCCAGATGGCAGTGGTCCAGTCCGATCAGAAGCTTAGGAGTGGCATTCGAATATGACTGCATTGAAATTGATTTTGAAATATAAGGATTTAGTGGTATATCACTTAAATGCATGCTTTGTAGATCCAAGTTTTTGACACCAAATACATTACGTAATTTATGCTACTTCATAATATTCAGCTTATCTTCAAATCCACGACAAGGGCTGGCTCATGCGCAGATCGACCTCCGAGCGACTGTATGTCTAATTTCTTTTGTCGGCCTTCCAATCCAAGTTCTTCTATTTATGTTTTATCGATCAGTGGTATAGAAGAATTTTCGTCTAATACGGCGTATGTGTCTAACTTTTTCGATTGTCCATATAGCGTAACGGGAAACATTCGGAAAAGTAATTTGTTTATTCTAGCATGAACAGATGAGGACCGGTCTAATATCATCCGATGCAATGGATTGTTGAGGTGCGGCAGATGTGTTGTTTGTACGTAAGTCATCATATAGCAACTTGTGATACATTCATTTACATTCATTGACATTGCATTGTTTTCGACGACGGCAAGTACGAGTTGAATATCCAGTAGTCATGCAACTGAAGCATAGTTGCTGGCGTCAGTGGCATCAGTAATGCGATGATAATCGAATAATGCGATGACAATCGAGCTCATATTATGTGCGCTCCCTCACATAAGATGCATTTGGCATTTTCGAACTGCTTTTTGGTATTTGCATGCAGTACCGGGCGACGTTTTGGTTCTTCAGAAGTACTATCTTGAGCCAAGCAAATATATCTTGCTTTTTCTGACAACCAGACACTAAAATGTTTGACAGTTGGATACGGCATAATTGATGCGGCACATCTAGCCAATTCAATGCGTTTTTGGAAATTTGGCAACCAATTGTTGTTGTTGTTGTTTTTTTTTGCACACGACGGATGACTGCGAAAGAGGTATATAAATAAACCAAAACTTTCCGTATCATCTGACCGAACCGTCTTAATGAGAGATGACTATAGAGCTGCCACCTAAGTTTACCGCTGAATATTTTTGGTTTTAAAATCTAGTTGTCAACTCTGCAGTATACACATATAGCACGCAGCTGCAGATGAGTAGTTTGCTGATGTGACGCGCCATGACGTTAGCATTGAGCGCAAATTGTTGTTGTTTTCAATGTTCGCTCTCATTTTTCAATCGCCGCCTGTATTCTGTTAAGGCAGTAATAGTTTATGTGACATCTTTATGGTTTTACCATAGCATATTATTCTTATGTGTTTTATCCGAAAAGAAACACTTAAGTGCTTGCCATTCCTTTGAGTCGTCAGAACTGATGACACTTATTGGTGCTTTCATCTTATGATCAGGAATATTTTTGTTTTATTAATATTTTAATTTATTTATATATATATATATATATATATATATATATATATATAGATATATATATATATATATATATATATATATATATATATATATATATATATATATATATATATATATATTTATATATATATATATATTTATTTAAGTGTAGATATTTTTGTGATCTTATTTTTTTATTAAAATATGGCATTAAAAAGTTATTTAATAAATTATCACAATAAAGTAAAATAACTACATATTATTGTAAAATTAAAGACATATGTAGTAATTTCTTCTCTAAATACATATGCTTTTGGACGTAAATCAAATTTACGCATTGTAGCAAATATACAAACATCTCATAAGTTCACACAAACTTTCAGAAATACTCTTAGTATTACTTAAGAAACTATTATATATTTTATTTCCAATACGAAAATAAATATGTTATTTTTAAGATTCAAAATAAAAATATGTTTTTGGTTTTGACGAGAAAAATAATATGTTTTATGGTTTTGCAACGAATAATAATAATAATAGTTTGGCGCTACAGTCCTGTCCAGAACTTCGGCCGAGCTCTCTCACCATTTTGAGCTGTACGTGTTATATTTATACTCAAAGTGGTGGGACCTACAGTTTATTGCCGAATCCGAACGGCGGGTGAGAGCTTTTCATAGGCAATGGTTTTACTCTCGTAGGTTTGCCATTTACTGACGAGAGGTAGCGCGGTATAGAAAAATGTTTCTATGAAAAGATGTTGTTAGCCCCAGTCCAGGCTTGAACCGGGGACCTTTCGGCTCGCAGTCCAACGCACTAACCACTGAGCTACCGCGACTACCGAATACTATTATGTTTTTGATATTTCCGAGAATATGCACATGTATATCTGTGTATCTAAGAATATGCACACACAAACATAATTGCTTGGCGTGCAGTTGTTTGAACGAATATTCATTTGTATTTACCAAATTTAGTCAACCTCAACTGAAATTCATTTGTGGTGAACAATAGTAGGAAGCGTGACCAACTATTAGTTGAAGCAACTGCAACATTGATTGTGGAAACAAACTTTTTATCCATTTTTAATTTTTTTATTTCCATTGCTACAACAACTAAATTCAAAATGAGAATTAACCAATATTTAGTTGACTCAACAGATAATTATATAACATTAGGTAGTAGCAACCAATATTTATTTGATTCAACTGCAAAATCAGTTGTCTTGTATAAAAGCGATGCCAAAGCAGGACAACAGCAATCGCGCAAGCTTTAGATTTTCGCTCGTTTTGTTTTGTGCTGCGGACAACGCGTTCCACGTGTTAAACAAAATTTGGAATTGTTTTAAGTCTTATTCGTTATTACTGTTCAGTATCAGTATCAGTAGAATGTTGACAGAACTAAATAAATCGGTTGGCAAAAAAAGACCTGTTGTAATTAAAATGTCGGTTGCTTTGGCGTGAGGCCAAATGTCGCAACGTTCCATTTATAATTACCCATGATGTCGTACCAGAGAATGTCCAACTTTGAACCATTTTAACTATCATGAAATAATTAATACAAGTCTTTTCTTCTAAGACATACTTTTATTTAATGAAAGTTTTACTTATAAAAGAAACACGTCTGCACTTTTGAAAAAAACTGCTGCAGGTACTGTTCTGCTGGTTCTGTTACTTTCTGCTTACGTGCTCATGTCGGCTGCGTTTTTTAGCCAAATTGAATCGTATTTTGTTAAGAGCAGATACTAAAATTGGTAATTTTGTAATTTTATATTTCTGAATATTAATACGGATTTCTCTTCTTTAAATGTGTTGAGATATTTTCTTGTTCTAGATAGTTTTTCTAGCGGAATTGCCATCTTCAGTAATTGTCATCTTTCAATTGTACGTGGATGTTGTTTTTTTAGTTTGACGTTTTTTTCTATTATATTTCACTTGTTGTAACAATATTTGAATACGTATATTTTTGGGTCTGAATGTTTTTAATTTTCGTCTTACCCAAAATTTTTTATGAATTTATGTTCTTTTGTTGAAGACATTTCAAAATAATATTTGAAACTTTGTTGATTTGTAAAATTTATTTTTTCAATCAGGTTCGCATTGAAAGCTAAATAAGTGTATATGGAATAACTCCTTCAACTTATTTACATAATGTTAGCGTGTTCTTTGAGCGATAAAATTGTCATCTTTTATTTATTTTATATATAAAAGATGTAAAATGCTGTTGCTTTATTATGGTGAAGTAGTCACAACTTCCTTTTCTGATTTGTCAAATCAGGCTCCTTCATAGTCAAAAATAGGTCCAAAGTTTGGTTATTTTTCGTTCGAATTATGAAAAAGACGCATTTCTTGAAACTTTAAAAAACGCTTAAAATTAAAAACCACCTCGATTTTTTTTTGATATATTGTAGATTATAGGCCAAGCCACCGTTTATTTAAAAAAATCATACCAGCCCACTTTTAATTCAATCTCCTTCATGGTGAAAAATGGGTCCGAAATTTGGTAATTTTTCAGCCGAAGTATGGAAAAAATGAATTTTTTGGAACTTAAAAAAAAAGCTTAAAATAAAAAACCACCTTGAGATTTTTGGATATGTTGTAGATTATAGGCCAAACTAACGTTTACTGTAAAAACCTCTTAGCAATTCAGGCTCCTTCATTGTGAAAAATGGGTCCAAAATTTGGTAATCTTTCATTCGAAGTATGGAAAAAATGCATTTCTTGAAACTTAAAAAAAAACGCTTCAAATAAAAAGCAACCTCGAGATTTTTGGATATGTTGCAGATTATAGGCCAAACTAACGTTAATTTAAAAAAATCGTACCAGCCCACTTTTAAATCAGGCTCCTTCATGGTGAAAAATGGGACCAAAGTTTTGTAATTTTTCATTCGAAGAATGGAAAAAATGCATTTCTTGAAACTTAAAAAAAAAACTCTTAAAATAAAAAACCACCTCGAGATTTTTGGATATGTGGCAGAATATAGGCCACACTAACGTTAATTTAAAACCAGTTGGGAAGGTTAGATCACACGGGAAATTTTAAAGTAGGTGTAGTAATGATAGTTAGGATTATCAAAATTATAGTCGGTCTAAGCCGACTATAAATACCCTACACATATGTGTGGTTACCATTCAAAGTGATATATAGGTCACCAGGGTATACGAATCCTGAAAATAACTACAAACATTCAATCGCTGAAGAATTTCCAATTATTTGATACCCATATTTGCAAATGGGTAGGTGTACCGAATTTCGATTTTTTTTGTGAACCAGAAGTCTTTTCGCCGGAAAACATTATTATCATGTATTTGAGCATGATATCAATATATATTTGACCAACAAAGTTTACCTAAGCACGTATACATAAAAATTGATCTTTATATGTAAATTTTATATGAGGTATTTGAACATAAGTGGTCGGATCATAGGTCACAATGGACCGATCTCGCCATTTTTCGCACATACAGCGTAGGTAATCTAAGTTTAGTAATCTAAGTTATAAGTTTCATTTATCTAGCTCTTCAATTTTAAAAGTAGTAGGGATTTCAACAGACAGACAGACAGACCGACAGACGGACATCGCTAAATCGACTCAGGAGGTCATGCTGATCAAGAATATATAAACTTTTCCATACCGGATATGCTTCCTTCTGGGTGTTACAAACGGCGTACCAAACTGAATATACCCTTTCACTCTTAGTGTAGGGTATAAAAATCGTACCAGCCCACTTTTAATAAGGCTCCTTCATGGTGAAAAATGGGTCCAAAGTTTTGTAATTTTTCAATCGAAGTATGGAAAAAATGCATTTTTTGAAACTTAAAAAAATCGCTTAAAATAAAAAACCAACACGATATTTTTGGATATGTTGCAGATTGTAGGTCAACCTAACGTTTATTTAAAAAAATCTTACCAGCCCACTTTTAAATCAGGCTCCTTCATGGTGAAAAATGGGTCCAAAGTTGGGTAATTTTTTATTCGAAGTATGGAAAAAATGCATTTTTTTAAACATAAAAAAACGCTTAAAAAAAAAACCACCTCGAGATTTTTGGATATATTGCAGATTATAGGCCAAACTAATGTTTGCTGTAAAAACCCCGTACCAATTCAGGGTCCTTCATGGTGAAAAATGGGTCCAAAATTTGGTAATTTTTCATTCGAAGTATGGAAAAAATGCATTTCTTGAAACTTAAAAAAAACGCTTAAAATAAAAAACTATCTCGAGATTTTTGGATATGTTGCAGACTATAGGCCAGACTAACGTTAATTTAAAAAAATCGTACCAGTCCACTTTTAAATCAGGCTCCTTCATGGTGAAAAATGGGTCCAAAGTTTTGTGATTTTTCATTCGAAGTATGGAAAAAAAGCATTTCTTGAAACTAAAAAGAACGCTTAAAATAAAAAACCGCCTAGAGATTTTTGGTATGTTGTAGATTTTAGGCCAAACTAACGTTTGCTGTAAACACCACGTACCAATTCAGGCTCCTTCATGGTGAAAAATGGGTCCAAAGTTTGGTAAGTTTTCAGTCGAAGTATAGAAAAATGCATTAATTGAAACTTTAAAAAATCGCTTAAAATAAAAAACCACCTTGAAATTTTTGAATATGTTGCAGATTATAGGCCAGCCTAACGTTTATTTAAAAAAATCGTACCAGCCGACTTTTATTTAGGCTCTTCATAGTGATAAATTAGAGTTAATGTTGTTCTCGATGCAGAAAAACAATTAATTAATAAAACAAAAATTTTTTGAACTGTATTTAAATAATTTTTATTGACTTTTAATAATTTACAATGATTATTATTTATTTATATTAATTAATTAAAATAATTAAATATTTTTCATACTGTAATTAAAGACGCCGAAAAATATTAGCAAATGTCGAAACCTTTTACCAAAGCCGTTATGCAATGTTGCAACCATATGCAATGTTGCAACCATATGCAATGTTGCAACCATATGCAATGTTGCAACCATATGCAATGTTCCAACCATATGCAATGTTGAAACCAGAGCTCTAGATTTCATACGAGTATTTTCGAGTAGCCCGGGTACCCGGGTTCGAAAAAAAGATTTTGTGAATGTCAAAATGCATTTCATAACGTCAGCTATCTAATTCTGCAAATTTTTTTTTTTTTGAAAATGGGGTTTTTCCCCCCTTTGGGGGGCCCTGGACCACTCCAAAGGGTACCAATAGCATTCTAATAGTGTCCGCTATCGATTTCTGAAATACAAATTTTTGGGTCATAAATGGGTTTTTGACCCTCTTTTGGGGGTCTTGAGGGTACCATTAGTCTTCTAATGAGGTTCGCTATCCATTTCCGCAATAAAAATTCTTTGGACAAAAAGTGGTTTTTGACCCCCTTTTGGGGGTCAGGGACCACTGAGAGTGGTACCATTCGATTTCCCTTGATGTCTGCTAACGATTACTGCAATAAAATTTTGTTCGGTCTTTTTATCACTTTCCGCCCACTTTTGCCCACCCACCCACTTTTGTCCACCTACATTTTTCCAACCACTTCCGACCAACTCCCACATAAAGCAAACGAACGTACAGACAAATTAACAAGCGATCAAATGAACAATCGTCAATCGAACAAACGAACGAACGAGCTACTCGAAGCTCGAACAACGATCGAGCAATCGAGCTACTCGAACAACGAACGAGCAATCGGTCTTTTTATCACTTTCCGCCCACTTTTGCCCACCCACCCACTTTTGTCCACCTACATTTTTCCAACCACTTCCGACCAACTCCCACATAAAGCAAACGAACGGACAGACAAATTAACAAGCGATCAAATGAACAATCGTCAATCGAACAAACGAACGAACGAGCTACTCGAAGCTCGAACAACGATCGAGCAATCGAGCTACTCGAACAACGAACGAGCAATCGAGCTACTCGAACAAACGAGTAGCTCGTTTGTTCGAGTAGCTCGATTGTTTATAATATAATTTTATAAATAAAATATGTGACCAGATTTTAAATTTCCTAAGTCTAATATATAGCGTCAGTGGCTCAGATGGTAAGGTCATTGGAGTACGAGCCAAAAGGTCGGTGGTTTCAACGCGATTGCAATATCTATAAAATTGAAAATGTTTTGTTTGCAGCGCTACCTTTCGGCATACATTGTGGCAAACCTCAGAGTAAAAGCACTGCCCATAAAACCCTTGGCACGGATTCGGCAATAAGTAGTAGGTCCTGTTACTATGTTTTTTAGAGCTGTATAGCAAAATATTATTATAATATAAGTTTCGTATTTTGTATATTTAATTATATAATATAATTTTGTGTTTTAAAAATATATTTCAGCAAGGCAGTGAAACAAATGTGTTACCATTTATTTTAATAATTTCTTTATATTTCATCATTATGGTTAATCTTATTATATACGGGCCATTCCACACCAAATCGACCAAGAAAAGTCAAATTTGAGATTTTACCTTTTGGATTTCAATAAAATTTGATAAAGGGTATCCAGATATGTACTGACCAAATTTGTTTTATTTTTTTCACCCACTACTTCCAGAGATACAGTGGCTCAAAGTTACAAAAAATGGGCCAAAAATCACTTTTGTATGGTTGTTTATATTTAAATATCTCTTAAACTAGAAATACTAGAAACTCCATTTATGGCTTGTTTTAAAGCTAATAGAACAGCTAAAAGAAAAATTAAGTTGTGATTTCTAAACGAGAACATGTGGTCCGTGGTCATTATCTTGCACTTCAAAATTAATGTCCTTAAAAAGGACCCTTTTAAAAATAAAAAGGACCCTTTCTAAAGTTTTCGTCAATTTATTATAAATGTTCATGCAAAATTTCAAGATGGTATTTTGACGGCATCATATTGTTAAGAAAAGAGGTAATTTGCCCCACTGTGCAAGCAATCAACAATAATAAATGAGATGCAAGACAATTCAGCGCACTAAGCATGTGTTAGAAAGAGACGGAAGATCATTCAGCGCACTGAGGCAGTGTGCGAGAAAGAGATGGAAGATCAGCGCATTAAAACACATGAGGGCGAATGAGATGCCAATAGCATGCTTCATTCACGAAACGAGTAGAAGGTTCTCGAAACAAGTCGGAGCTTGTCGAAACGTGTCGAACTGATGCATGCAGTATATAAGGCCGCGCATCTGAGGCACTGGACTTCAGTAGTGATTGTAAAGTGGTCGAGTGCATCTCGTGTGATCAATGTCAAGTAAAATTGTGGACATGCAGCAGTTGTTAGAATTTGTTATTAGTAAAGTTGTTTATTAAAATGAATTAATGAAGTTAATTGTTATAAATTAAACCAAACATAAGAGTGTTTTTATATTGTACACAATCCAGAGATACGAACTTGTAGAACAGTTTTCCGTAGACTGAATTTTCGTAACATTGGAGTCAGAAGTGGGATTGTGATACAAAATGGTTAAATTCGAACAACTAAAAGTCGACCAGCTAAAGAAGGAGCTGGCGATTCATAATCTTCCAACTGTAGGTACGAAAGTAGAACTACATAAGCGTCTAATGGAAGAATTAGAGAACCAAGGCATTGACCTCGCAGATCACGAGTTTGAAGTGCAAGCTGTAACAGCGTCATCGAAAAATGTGGACACGGAGCAAAAAGTACAGTCCCAAAGCTTTGATATGAGCCAGTTACTCGGAGCAATACAACAACAGTTTCAAGAAAATTCCAAACAGCTCCAAGAAAATGCCATCAAAATGGAGCAGAAATTTCTAAAAAATTCAAAACAGATCTAAGAAAATTCCAGCAAAATGGAACAGAAACTTCTAGAAAATTCCAACAAAATGGAACAAAAACTTCTTGAAAATTCCAACAAAATAGAGCAGAAACTTAAAGAAAATTCCGAACAGTTTCAAGAACATTCGAAGCAGATTCTGGAAGTTTCTAATACACTTTATGGCAAAGTAAATAAACTTGAAGCTCATATGATTGACGTTGATGATAAAATGAAAAAATTGGAAGACAACGCTGATGAGAAATATCAAGGTTTCGACAAAAAGCTACAGAAAATACAAGAAGATTTCAGTTTACTACAGCTAAGTGGACCCTCAATGCATGTTGTCAGTGGTACGAGGCTAAAATCACCGATTTACGATGGAACCACAGCGTTCAACATTTTCAAACTGCAATTTGAGACCACGGCTGTAAGTAATCGATGGAACAATGAAGACAGCGTAGCCGCACTTATCGTGGCACTAAAAGGAGGTGCAGCTGGAGTATTGCAGACAGTTCCAGAAAGCGATAGAAACAGTTACACAGTGGTTAAGTCTGCACCGCAACGAAAATACGGCAGTGATCACATGAAGCAAATCTACAGAATGGAACTAAAGTGCCGAATGCAACGAAATGGTGAAACATTGCAGGCGTATGCAGCGGACGTCGAGAGGCTTGCGCATTTGTCGTATGCAGATTCAACGAGTGATTTCATAGAAAAGTGCAAGATCGAAGCCTTCGTTGACGGTATACGGGATCCTGAGACAAAACGGGCAACAATGACTAACCCAAAGGTGACATATATGGAAACGGTCACCACAGCGCTTACGCAGGAGATAGCGTCTACATTGTGCCGACCAGCGATGGAGACACGTGTCAAGATGAGGAGAGAGAAAATTTATGTCAAGGAGAAAATGTATGTCAAGGAGAGCGTCCAAAGCCAGCGTTAAATCCGGACATTATGCTGCCAACAGAAACACCCAATGCTACAACTGTGGAAAATATGGGAATATGGCACGCGACTGTCGTGAAAGACGTAAATGTGTAAATCTGCAACCACCTAAAGGATACCGACCAGAAAAGAGACCTGAGGATGGCCAAAATAACGCCAGGGAACATCATGGAAATTCGGGCACTGTGTCGGCACGAGTGTGTAAAGTGGAATCCAGAGAATGCTGGACGAACATAATTCACATTCGTTCGTTAAATGTCATGGCAGAAGATCAATGGACTCTAGAGCAAATACGAAATGATCAAAAGAAGGACCCCGACATCACAAAAATTAGGACGTTCAAGGAACAACAAAGAAAACCATTATGGAAAGAGTTAGCATCCAACAGTCCAATAAGCAGGGCTTACTGGGCGCAGTGGCAAAACCTGAAGCTACAAAATGGTTGTTTGTACCGTGTGTGGGAAAGTGAAAATGGCAGATCTGCACGAAATTTGATTGTTGTTCCCAAGTCAAAAATAAAAGCCATAGTACTGAAATGCCATTGTGGAACCAATGGATGTCACTTGAGCATTAATAAAACGATTGAAGAAGTCAGGAAGCATTTCTATTGGGTCGGATATCAGAAGTCAGCCGCCTACTAGATTCACAGATGTATGCAATGTGTATCCGCAAAAGGAAAACCCGTCAGAAGATGCGGTAAGATAAATCAATACAACGTAGGAGCACATTGCGAACGTAATGTAATGAATGGGCAAAAGCCGATTCCAAAAAGTGTTTTGCATAAGAGAAAAAGTGAAGACCGAGACGAGTTGCATCAGTTCTTAAGGCAGAGGATACAAATTCTAAGTAGTAAGATAAAGTCCAGACACGACATGAGAGCAAACTCTGAGAGGTTTAAGAAAGGAGATCTGGGTATGCTTTGTAGCCCGCCACGAGTGAATTTGATAAATCAAAAACTACAAACACACCGGGAAGGACCGTACAGGATAATTAAAAGGATAAATGACATTGTGTATCGGATTCAGAATACTACAGGCGTCAGACGAAAAATGAAAGTAGTACATTTAGAATGGTTGGTACCGTATATAGAGAGAGAGGATTAAAATCTGTTCGGGACGAACAGATTTAGGTGGAGGGCAGTGTTACGAAAAGAGGTAATTTGCCCCACTGTGCAAGCAATCAACAATAATAAATGAGACGCATTACAATTCAGCGCACTAAGCATGTGTTAGAAAGAGACGGAAGATCATTCAGCGCACTGAGGCAGTGTGCGAGAAAGAGATGGAAGATCAGCGCATTAAAACACATGAGTGCGAATGAGATGGCAATAGCATGCGTCATTCACGAAACGAGTAGAAGGTTCTCGAAACAAGTCGTAGCTTGTCGAAACGTGTCGAACTGATGCATGCAGTATATAAGGCCGCGCATCTGAGGCACTGGACTTCAGTAGTGATTGTAAAGTGGTCGAGTGCATCTCGTGTGATCAATGTCAAGTTAAATTGTGGACATGCAGCAGTTGTTAGAATTTTTTATTAGTAAAGTTGTTTATTAAAGTCAATTAATAAAGTTAATTGTTATAATTTATACCAAACATAAGAGTGTTTTTATTTTGTACACAATACAGAGATACGAACTTGTAGAACAATTTTCCGTAGACTGAATTTTCGTAACAATAGTTTAAAAAATAATTTTCAAAATTTTTATTTATTTTTTGTATAGAAAAATTTTTGTTTTTTTTTCTACAGTAAAAGTTGTAACAATTCCTGAATATATATGTAACTCTGATTTCTAAAATGAAGTCAGTTTTATCATATTCAATATAGTTTTTGAGATATTGATTTTGGCATATAGTTTTTACGATTTTCGAAAAATGGTATATATCTCAATAACTAGATACAATTTGATGAAACTGACGCTATTTTCGAAATGACAGTTACAATATGAAAAAAATATATTTTTTTTAATACAAAAAATATGTTAAAATTTTAAAATATGATGCCATCAAAATACAATCTTGAAATTTTGCTTGTACATTAAATCAACCAAAATATGTGATTTTTTTCAGAATTTTAAAAAGTGTCCTTTTAAGGACATTAATTTTGAATTGCATGGATTATTACCACGGGCCACATGTTCAAGTTAAGAAATTACAACTTAATTGGTATAAAAGCTTGTTCTATTAGCCTTTAAATGAGCCATCAACGGAGTTCCTGGTATTTCAACATTAAGAGATATTAAAATATGAACAACCATATAAAAGTGATTTTTGGACCATTTTTTGTAAATTTGTACCACTGTATCTCTGGAAGTAGTGGGCGAAAAAATAAAACAAAAAGTTGATCAATGCATATCTCGATACCCTTTATCAGTTGTGCAAATTTCATTGAAATCGATAAAGATGAGTTCCAACCTCTGGTCGATTTGTTGTGGAATGGCCCATACAAATTTTTGAAAGCTATTAGAATAACTATCATAAATGGCATATGATCATAGAGATGATGAAATTCTAATCCTCTGAAGTTAATGTGGGACTTCCTGATGTCTTCCAGGTTATTCTTTATTTCATTAATTTTTATTTTCAATATGCGCGGCAACGAATGGCTCAATGTGTTTCCTAATTCAAACTTCATTTCTGTTTTCAATATGTGCTGCTACGAATGGCTCCATATGTTTCTTAATTTCGTCAATAGTTTTATTTTTTTCAATATGTTCGAATAACTTTATATGTGTATCTGGTACTTTTTGGATTGTTCTAATCCATGGTGTATTTAAATCAATATTACTATTTGATTAAACAGTATATGAAGATGAAAATAAACCACCTTCATATCGTACAGTACAGTGTGGTTCTAAGTGTGTAATTCCTTGCGATGGTAATGTCATCCAATAGTAATTTCCAAATTTACATGAAACACTAATTTTGGTGGTATTAAATACTTTAAATAGCCATGTATTTTTGTTGTACAATTCAATGAACATATTTTGTTCTTAAATTTGTTCAAATTGACATTTACTTACATGTATGTGACTGGTGTAGTGCAGATGCCTCGCATGTCCCTTCTGTTATAGTTTTCTTTCTTTGTAGGTCAGTAATTCGACACGACTTAGTGGCAAGTAAATATTCTGTCCAAGATTAAAAACTATAATATCAAATCTTAGTTTTGGCGTTAGAATAATATTTTCTTGATAAAACGGTATACCAATAACACTGTATACAGTTGATTTTTCTGACTCAATTAATATCATTTTAATATCAATCATTAATCTGTTTTCGATTATTATTCCAGTCACCGACATCAAGCGAAATATTTCCATAAGTTCTTTGCCTTTGTCCTGACCTGGTAATTTGGGATGGGAATGGGAGTTTAGATTTAATATCTGTGATTTAATTCATCATTGTAGACGTTTTAATTAAAGAAGAATATGCCCCTTGATTTTTTATATTCGTAATCGAGTTAATAATAGATATTTGAATATCATTACAGTGTTGGATCATTATATCTAACTGCTTTTCCAAAAATGCAAACATAACCACAGTTTCAATCGAAAAATTTGTGTTATTGGCCATGATTGTTATTTCATCAGATAACCTTTTAAATTTTTTGTTTATATCTTTTTCTAATATACTAACAGTAGAATCTACTAAGGATGTTTGACGTTTTGTCAAAGTCTCGATATCATGTTGATTTTTCAGTAAATTTTTCATATCAACTTCTAGTTTTCCCCAGTCATCATAACTCCAAATAATATGTGAATCATGGATCCCATCGAATTTAATACTGCTCTTTTAACATCATGCACTGATTAGTAAACGAATGAAATTTAAGACATTGTGCTTTTATGAGTTCTATGTATTTTGAAATATGAATCGAGGTCGTAATACAGAACAAGTCTCCATGAGGATGTAATCACATCCATGTTGCCAATCGGACCTAGATACACATATGTTGTGTCTTCTAATTTAGTTATATTTACTTCATTTGTTTGTCCATTTTGGATCATGCCGTAACTTATGGAAAATATAATAAAAAGTATGAATATTGCTGATTTAATCATATTTCTGCTAAAATTTCTGAAAATAATCGAATAAAATAAAAATAATTAGGAAGAAATATGTCTCCATGAGGATGTATAAATGGGGAATGGTGATATGAAAATAATTTTGTATACGCTATATTTTGTGTGCATAGGTTATTGGAAGGTTGTTACATTTGTTTAATGTATTGTCATTGATAGTAGCAAATGGTGCAACCAATTAGAAAAATACGTTACTTTATGATAGTTTCGTGATTTTTCTGTAGATGGTGCTGTGAGTTGAGTAAATAAAAAAATATGTATAAAACTGTACTAAAGATTATTTTATTTATTAATTTTAAAATTTAATATTCTTTTTATAATTTTAAAAAATTAAATGAATTATAAATTTTAAGTTGTAAACAAGTATGGTAAGTGTTATAATCAGGGCAAGTTTTTATTTGGCACATAATATAGTTAAAAATGGCAGGCAAAATGGCACAAAAAAACAGTAAAAATGGCACAAAAATAGACAAAAAAAAAGGCAAAAAATGGCATAAAATAGTAAAAAAAATGGCACAAAATAATCAAAAATGGCAAAAAATGGCACAAAAATAGTCAAAAATGGCAAAAAAAAAAAAAAAACTTAATAAAATTTTTCAATGAACTATTTTTGTTGACAATCATCGTATCTCTTTTACATGGTATAATATTTATTTCGTTAATTTCATTCACAAAATTAAGAACATACAAAAATAAGTACACAACAAAAGGACGTCATATATATTTTTAATAAAACCAGAAAATCGAAAATAATATTTAAAAAAGGTTTGCCATAGTGTAAAAAAGGCAAAGTATATCAAAATTGGCAAATTTACAATATAATTGAAAAAATGACAAATATTCATAAAATCTTAAATTTTTAATTATATCTTGTAAACTATCGTATTCTGGTCTTTTGTAAAAATATTAAAACTCACAATGGAAAAGATTTAGTTGTATTCAAAGTTATGATAAAGAATTGAACAAGTGCTAACGCTGATGATTCAATGAGTAATGATTCTGCTTTGAAATTTTTAAAAAGAACTATTGCAATGATACTTATTGTAGGAATCAATTATAACAGATAATACATATGAAACTGAAATTCATGAAATTCATCAAATGAAGAAACATAAACATCATGAATTGTAAAAGATCTTGTCGTAAAAAAAGTAAGCACCACATGTGTCGCTTACTAACTAATGAAATACATATAGTGTTAAAACATTGTTATCTCTTTTTCTTTATATGAACTCATATCCTTAGTACCACACGTATAATACAAATTTCTCTACAAAAATAAAAAAATCATTAAAAGGACATTAAAAAAAAAGACGTAAAAATTTAGAAGCAACTATCTTTAAAATATTAAGCTGTCATAATAAATATTTAAATAAAAGATATACGTATAGTGCACATTACTTTTAAAAAAGGAATAATTAAAAGGACATTAAAAAAGTCGAAAATAATTGAATGAAACCATCTATGTAATATGGAGCTGTCGATAATAAATATGCGTTTACTACATTGCATGATAATAAAAATATTTTAATATTCACTAGAATAATAATTTTTTTTTTTACAAATGATAGATTAACGGATTTTTTCATCGCACTTATAAAATTTTGCAACTATCTATTAAATATCGATCTGTCGATAATAAATATGCATTAGATGGTAATAAAAATATTTTAATATTCACTAGAATAATAAAGTTTTTTTACAAATGATAGATTGACAGATTTTTTTATCGCACCGATAACATTTTTAACAATAATTGTTTTCCTAAAATTTTGTATGATCAGCTCTTCTTAGTTTTAAATCGTTTGTTCTTGGACAAACATCTTTCTAATCTGTTAAAAAAAAAAAAAAATAAGAAAACGTTAACATTTTCAAAAAAAAAAAATCTTGAAATCAACTATAATAAAAATATTTTTGAAATAGTATACAAAGTAGAAATATTACATTATTTTTACAAAGCACATCAAAAGATTTTAAGTTCAATATAAGTACGTTGTTATTTTGGCGTCGTTTAAAAATATTTCCTATACAAAAAAATAACTTTTAAATGTTCAACTAAGCAGATATATGAATCAGCGCTTCATTCATATCCGTCAATAGAAAATCTGCTACCATACCGAAAACAAATACTGAATTTTTGAAAATCCTTGGCCGCAATTGTGTAAAAGTTCGAAAAAACTGTCATTATCATAAGTAAATATTTTTACCAAGTTTAAATAACAAATTATAATAGTTGAGAATAATTAACGAAGAATCTGCAACATATCCAAAAATCTCGAGGTGGTTTTTTATTTTAATCGTTTTTTTTTTTAAGTTTCAAGAAATGCATTTTTTTCCATATTTCGAATGAAAAATTACCAAACTTTGGACCCATTTTTCACCATGAACGAGCCTGAATTGGTACGAGGTTTTTACAGCAAACATTAGTTTGGTCTATAATCTACAACATATCCAAAAATCTCGAGGTGGTTTTTTATTTTAAGCGTTTTTTTTAAGTTTTAAGACATGCTTTTTTTCCATAAAAAATTACAAAACTTTGGACCCATTTTTCACCATTAAGGAGCCTGATTTAAATGTGGGCTGGTACGATTTTTTTAAATAAACGTTAGGTTGACCTACAATCTGCAACATATCCAAAAATATCGTGTTGGTTGGTACATTATACGATGAAATTGGTCCTTGGTTGAGGTACATAAATACATAAATGTTGAGAATCTTTTCTGTATGGGCATGTCAGATCTCAGTGCAGAAACAATCCAAGCAATGAATCTGCTGTCGTATTAAGTGCTCATGAAGATTTAATTAGAACCAACAACAATCAATGGATTTTGGATAGCGGAGCATCTTATCACATGTGTCGAGACAAAAACCTGTTTTCGTCAATTGAGAATCACATTAAAAAGGTTTTGCTTGCTTCTGGCGAGAGTGTATCAGCACAAGGCATAGGTAACGTAATATTAAAATCAGACTATACTGACATTACTTTATGTGACGTATTATATGTGCCGGAGCTAAATTCTAATTTTTTATCAGTTAGTAAAATTAAAACCCGGCAACCCCAGTACTTGATGACGACGTTGAGATTCCGCCACCCGACCATGACGAGGTCAGAACAGCCATTGCTCGGCTGAAAAACAACAAAGCCGCAGGTACTGATGGCCTGCCTGCTGAATTGTTTAAGACCGGAGGCGAAGAGCTAATAGAGAGCATGCACGAGCTCGTAAGCAGAATATGGTCGGATGAAAGCATGCCAAGTGCCTGGAACATCAGTGTACTCTGCCCAATCCTTAAGAAAGGGGATCCCACTATCTGCGCCAACTACCGTGGGATCAGCCTACTCAATATCGCATACAAGGTTCTATCGAGCGTATTATGTGAAAGACTGAAGCCCATCGTCAACAGACTGATTGGACCTTATCAGTGCGGCTTCAAACCTGGAAAGTCCACCATAGACCAGATTTTCACATTGCGCCTAATCCAGGAAAAGACCCTAGAAAAACAGATCGACACCTACCACCTATTAGTCGACTATAAAGCCGCCTTCGACACTCCGATAAAGAAACGATTATACGCCGCAATGTAAGAAATTACAACTTAATTGGTATAAAAGCTTGTTCTATTAGCCTTTAAATGAGCCATCAACGGAGTTCCTGGTATTTCAACATTAAGAGATATTAAAATATGAACAACCATATAAAAGTGATTTTTGGACCATTTTTTGTAAATTTGTACCACTGTATCTCTGGAAGTAGTGGGCGAAAAAATAAAACAAAAAGTTGATCAATGCATATCTCGATACCCTTTATCAGTTGTGCAAATTTCATTGAAATCGATAAAGATGAGTTCCAACCTCTGGTCGATTTGTTGTGGAATGGCCCATACAAATTTTTGAAAGCTATTAGAATAACTATCATAAATGGCATATGATCATAGAGATGATGAAATTCTAATCCTCTGAAGTTAATGTGGGACTTCCTGATGTCTTCCAGGTTATTCTTTATTTCATTAATTTTTATTTTCAATATGCGCGGCAACGAATGGCTCAATGTGTTTCCTAATTCAAACTTCATTTCTGTTTTCAATATGTGCTGCTACGAATGGCTCCATATGTTTCTTAATTTCGTCAATAGTTTTATTTTTTTCAATATGTTCGAATAACTTTATATGTGTATCTGGTACTTTTTGGATTGTTCTAATCCATGGTGTATTTAAATCAATATTACTATTTGATTAAACAGTATATGAAGATGAAAATAAACCACCTTCATATCGTACAGTACAGTGTGGTTCTAAGTGTGTAATTCCTTGCGATGGTAATGTCATCCAATAGTATTTTCCAAATTTACATGAAACACTAATTTTGGTGGTATTAAATACTTTAAATAGCCATGTATTTTTGTTGTACAATTCAATGAACATATTTTGTTCTTAAATTTGTTCAAATTGACATTTACTTACATGTATGTGACTGGTGTAGTGCAGATGCCTCGCATGTCCCTTCTGTTATAGTTTTCTTTCTTTGTAGGTCAGTAATTCGACACGACTTAGTGGCAAGTAAATATTCTGTCCAAGATTAAAAACTATAATATCAAATCTTAGTTTTGGCGTTAGAATAATATTTTCTTGATAAAACGGTATACCAATAACACTGTATACAGTTGATTTTTCTGACTCAATTAATATCATTTTAATATCAATCATTAATCTGTTTTCGATTATTATTCCAGTCACCGACATCAAGCGAAATATTTCCATAAGTTCTTTGCCTTTGTCCTGACCTGGTAATTTGGGATGGGAATGGGAGTTTAGATTTAATATCTGTGATTTAATTCATCATTGTAGACGTTTTAATTAAAGAAGAATATGCCCCTTGATTTTTTATATTCGTAATCGAGTTAATAATAGATATTTGAATATCATTACAGTGTTGGATCATTATATCTAACTGCTTTTCCAAAAATGCAAACATAACCACAGTTTCAATCGAAAAATTTGTGTTATTGGCCATGATTGTTATTTCATCAGATAACCTTTTAAATTTTTTGTTTATATCTTTTTCTAATATACTAACAGTAGAATCTACTAAGGATGTTTGACGTTTTGTCAAAGTCTCGATATCATGTTGATTTTTCAGTAAATTTTTCATATCAACTTCTAGTTTTTCCCAGTCATCATAACTCCAAATAATATGTGAATCATGGATCCCATCGAATTTAATACTGCTCTTTTAACATCATGCACTGATTAGTAAACGAATGAAATTTAAGACATTGTGCTTTTATGAGTTCTATGTATTTTGAAATATGAATCGAGGTCGTAATACAGAACAAGTCTCCATGAGGATGTAATCACATCCATGTTGCCAATCGGACCTAGATACACATATGTTGTGTCTTCTAATTTAGTTATATTTACTTCATTTGTTTGTCCATTTTGGATCATGCCGTAACTTATGGAAAATATAATAAAAAGTATGAATATTGCTGATTTAATCATATTTCTGCTAAAATTTCTGAAAATAATCGAATAAAATAAAAATAATTAGGAAGAAATATGTCTCCATGAGGATGTATAAATGGGGAATGGTGATATGAAAATAATTTTGTATACGCTATATTTTGTGTGCATAGGTTATTGGAAGGTTGTTACATTTGTTTAATGTATTGTCATTGATAGTAGCAAATGTTGCAACCAATTAGAAAAATACGTTACTTTATGATAGTTTCGTGATTTTTCTGTAGATGGTGCTGTGAGTTGAGTAAATAAAAAAATATGTATAAAACTGTACTAAAGATTATTTTATTTATTAATTTTAAAATTTAATATTCTTTTTATAATTTTAAAAAATTAAATGAATTATAAATTTTAAGTTGTAAACAAGTATGGTAAGTGTTATAATCAGGGCAAGTTTTTATTTGGCACATAATATAGTTAAAAATGGCAGGCAAAATGGCACAAAAAAACAGTAAAAATGGCACAAAAATAGACAAAAAAAAAGGCAAAAAATGGCATAAAATAGTAAAAAAAAATGGCACAAAATAATCAAAAATGGCAAAAAATGGCACAAAAATAGTCAAAAATGGCAAAAAAAAAAAAAAAACTTAATAAAATTTTTCAATGAACTATTTTTGTTGACAATCATCGTATCTCTTTTACATGGTATAATATTTATTTCGTTAATTTCATTCACAAAATTAAGAACATACAAAAATAAGTACACAACAAAAGGACGTCATATATATTTTTAATAAAACCAGAAAATCGAAAATAATATTTAAAAAAGGTTTGCCATAGTGTAAAAAAGGCAAAGTATATCAAAATTGGCAAATTTACAATATAATTGAAAAAATGACAAATATTCATAAAATCTTAAATTTTTAATTATATCTTGTAAACTATCGTATTCTGGTCTTTTGTAAAAATATTAAAACTCACAATGGAAAAGATTTAGTTGTATTCAAAGTTATGATAAAGAATTGAACAAGTGCTAACGCTGATGATTCAATGAGTAATGATTCTGCTTTGAAATTTTTAAAAAGAACTATTGCAATGATACTTATTGTAGGAATCAATTATAACAGATAATACATATGAAACTGAAATTCATGAAATTCATCAAATGAAGAAACATAAACATCATGAATTGTAAAAGATCTTGTCGTAAAAAAAGTAAGCACCACATGTGTCGCTTACTAACTAATGAAATACATATAGTGTTAAAACATTGTTATCTCTTTTTCTTTATATGAACTCATATCCTTAGTACCACACGTATAATACAAATTTCTCTACAAAAATAAAAAAATCATTAAAAGGACATTAAAAAAAAAGACGTAAAAATTTAGAAGCAACTATCTTTAAAATATTAAGCTGTCATAATAAATATTTAAATAAAAGATATACGTATAGTGCACATTACTTTTAAAAAAGGAATAATTAAAAGGACATTAAAAAAGTCGAAAATAATTGAATGAAACCATCTATGTAATATGGAGCTGTCGATAATAAATATGCGTTTACTACATTGCATGATAATAAAAATATTTTAATATTCACTAGAATAATAATTTTTTTTTTACAAATGATAGATTAACGGATTTTTTCATCGCACTTATAAAATTTTGCAACTATCTATTAAATATCGATCTGTCGATAATAAAAATGCATTAGATGGTAATAAAAATATTTTAATATTCACTAGAATAATAAAGTTTTTTTACAAATGATAGATTGACAGATTTTTTTATCGCACCGATAACATTTTTAACAATAATTGTTTTCCTAAAATTTTGTATGATCAGCTCTTCTTAGTTTTAAATCGTTTGTTCTTGGACAAACATCTTTCTAATCTGTTAAAAAAAAAAAAATAAGAAAACGTTAACATTTTCAAAAAAAAAAAAATCTTGAAATCAACTATAATAAAAATATTTTTGAAATAGTATACAAAGTAGAAATATTACATTATTTTTACAAAGCACATCAAAAGATTTTAAGTTCAATATAAGTACGTTGTTATTTTGGCGTCGTTTAAAAATATTTCCTATACAAAAAAATAACTTTTAAATGTTCAACTAAGCAGATATATGAATCAGCGCTTCATTCATATCCGTCAATAGAAAATCTGCTACCATACCGAAAACAAATACTGAATTTTTGAAAATCCTTGGCCGCAATTGTGTAAAAGTTCGAAAAAACTGTCATTATCATAAGTAAATATTTTTACCAAGTTTAAATAACAAATTATAATAGTTGAGAATAATTAACGAAGAATCTGCAACATATCCAAAAATCTCGAGGTGGTTTTTTATTTTAATCGTTTTTTTTTTTAAGTTTCAAGAAATGCATTTTTTTCCATATTTCGAATGAAAAATTACCAAACTTTGGACCCATTTTTCACCATGAACGAGCCTGAATTGGTACGAGGTTTTTACAGCAAACATTAGTTTGGTCTATAATCTACAACATATCCAAAAATCTCGAGGTGGTTTTTTATTTTAAGCGTTTTTTTTAAGTTTCAAGACATGCTTTTTTTCCATAAAAAATTACAAAACTTTGGACCCATTTTTCACCATTAAGGAGCCTGATTTAAATGTGGGCTGGTACGATTTTTTTAAATAAACGTTAGGTTGACCTACAATCTGCAACATATCCAAAAATATCGTGTTGGTTGGTACATTTTACGATGAAATTGGTCCTTGGTTGAGGTACATAAATACATAAATGTTGAGAATCTTTTCTGTATGGGCATGTCAGATCTCAGTGCAGAAACAATCCAAGCAATGAATCTGCTGTCGTATTAAGTGCTCATGAAGATTTAATTAGAACCAACAACAATCAATGGATTTTGGATAGCGGAGCATCTTATCACATGTGTCGAGACAAAAACCTGTTTTCGTCAATTGAGAATCACATTAAAAAGGTTTTGCTTGCTTCTGGCGAGAGTGTATCAGCACAAGGCATAGGTAACGTAATATTAAAATCAGACTATACTGACATTACTTTGTGTGACGTATTATATGTGCCGGAGCTAAATTCTAATTTTTTATCAGTTAGTAAAATTAAAACCCGGCAACCCCAGTACTTGATGACGACGTTGAGATTCCGCCACCCGACCATGACGAGGTCAGAACAGCCATTGCTCGGCTGAAAAACAACAAAGCCGCAGGTACTGATGGCCTGCCTGCTGAATTGTTTAAGACCGGAGGCGAAGAGCTAATAGAGAGCATGCACGAGCTCGTAAGCAGAATATGGTCGGATGAAAGCATGCCAAGTGCCTGGAACATCAGTGTACTCTGCCCAATCCTTAAGAAAGGGGATCCCACTATCTGCGCCAACTACCGTGGGATCAGCCTACTCAATATCGCATACAAGGTTCTATCGAGCGTATTATGTGAAAGACTGAAGCCCATCGTCAACAGACTGATTGGACCTTATCAGTGCGGCTTCAAACCTGGAAAGTCCACCATAGACCAGATTTTCACATTGCGCCTAATCCAGGAAAAGACCCTAGAAAAACAGATCGACACCTACCACCTATTAGTCGACTATAAAGCCGCCTTCGACACTCCGATAAAGAAACGATTATACGCCGCAATGTCTGAGTTCGGTATACCTGCGAAACTTATAAGGCTTTGCAGGATGACCCTGAGCAACACACGTTGCTCAGTGAGAATAGGAAAAGACCTCTCCGAGCCATTTCATACCGAACGAGGTTTCAGACAGGGTGACTCCCTATCGTGCGACTTTTTTAACTTATTGATGCAGAAAATAGTTCGAGCTGCCGAACTCCGTCAAAGCGGCAATATCCTCAACAAAAGTGTCATGCTGCTCGCATATGCCGACGATATTGATATCATTGGCAGGAGCACACGAGCAGTCAGCGCAGCATTCTCCAGATTGGAGAAAGAGTCGCGTCGAATGGGTCTAGCGGTGCACGAGGACAAGACAAAGTTCCTTGTGTCAACAAGCAAAAAAGAGTCCGTGCGTCTTGGACAAAAAGCTGATTTTGACACCCACAAGTTCGACATTGTGAAGGACTTCGTCTATCTGGGATCCAGCGTAAACAGCAACAACGACGTCAGCCTGGAGATCAAACGGAGAATAACTCTTGCCAACAGGTGCTACTTTGGGCTCAGTAGGCAATTGAGAAGCAGAGCCTTCTCTCGCCGTACAAAAATAACGCTCCACAAGTCACTCATCATGCCCGTCCTACTTTATGGTGCAGAAACATGGACGCTGACCTCCACCGATGAGAGAATACTGGGAGCGTTCGAGAAAAAGATTCTCCGTAAAATCTTTGGCCCTATCTGCTTTGCTAACGAGTATCGAATCAGAATGAACCACGAGCTGTATGAGTTATTCGAAGACATTGACATAGTCAAGCGCATCAAGATCCAGCGGCTTCGCTGGCTAGGTCATGTCGAACGAATGGATGAAAACACTCCAGCCAAGAAGGTGCTTGAATCGAAACTCGAAGATGGACAGCGTAAAAGAGGACGTCCAAATCTGCGTTGGAAAGACCAAGTTGAGGACAACCTGGCAACGCTTGGTATTACTAACTGGCGTCAGCGCGCGCAAAGCAGATCCGACTGGCGCGGCTTCTTCTCAGCGGCCAAAACCGACCCACGGTTGTAAGGGCCATTTAAGTAAGTAAGTAAAATTATTAGTAATAGAAATTTCGTAAATTTCCCAAAAAATAAAGCTTTTGTGAATACTAAGCACAAACAAACAATTTTTGTTGCTGATATGACATCTGGCATATTTTCAACCGTCTTAACTAAGAACCAGTTGGGAAGGTTAGATCACATGGGAAATTTTAAAGTAGGTGTAATTATGATAGTTAGGATTATCAAAATTATAGTCGGTCTAAGCCGACTATAAATACCCTACACATATGTGTGGTTACCATTCAAAGTGATATATAGGTCACCAGGGTATACGAATCCTGAAAATAACTACAAACATTCAATCGCTGAAGAATTTCCATTCATTTGATACCCATATTTACAAATGGGTAGGTGTACCGGATTTCGATTTTGCTTTTGTGAACCACAAGTCTTTTCGCCGGAAAACATTATTATCATGTATTTGAGCATGATGTCAATATATATTTGACCAAAAAAAGTTTACCTAAGTACGTATACATAAAAATTGATCTTTATATGTACATTTTATATGAGGTATTTGAATATAAGTGGTCGGATCATAGGTCACAATGGACCGATCTCGATTTTTACAAATTCGCACATACAGCGTAAGTATATTAGTAATCTAAGTTATAAGTTCCATTTATCTAGCTCTTCAATTTTAAATGTAGTAGGGATTTCAACAGACGGACAGACAGACAGACAGACAGACGGACGGACAGACGGACAGACATACGGACATACAGACGGACATACAGACGGACAGACAGACGGACATCGCTAAATCGACTCAGGAGGTCAAGCTGATCAAGAATATATATACTTTTCCATACCGGAGATGTTTCCTTCTGGGTGTTACAAACGGCGTACCAAACTGAATATACCCTTTCACTCTTAGTGTAGGGTATAAAAATGAATATGCAATGCTAAGGTCCGAAAAATTTGATTGTCAACTATGGCATAAACGCTATGGTCACCTAAATGTACGTGATTTGTTTAATTTGTCATGACAAGATCCGTCTATGTTATTACTTTTATAGATGATTACTCCAGATATGCTACCACATATTTTCTGCTATAAAAATCTGAAGCATTTGAAGTATTAAAAAATTTCGTGGCTAAAGCCGAAAAGCAAGCTGGTTGCAAGATTAAGTGCATGCGAAGTAATAAAGGGCGTGAGTATATAAATCAAAATTTTAAAAATTACTTTAAATCATATGGTATAGTTCACCAAACCACCGTAAGTTATACTTCCCAACAAAACCGCATATGAATTATGGAGCTGTTGATAATAAATATGCGTTTACTACATTGCATGATAATAAAAATATTTTAATATTTACTAGAATAATAATTTTTTTTTACAAATAATAGATGAACGGATTTTTTCATCGCACTGATAAAATTTTGCAACTATCTATGAAATATCGAGCTGTCGATAATAAATATGCATTAGATGGTAATACAAATATTTTAATATTCACTAGTTTGGACCCATTTTTCACCATGAAGGAGCCTAAATTGGTACGAGGTTTTTACAGAAAACATTAGTTTTGCCTATAATCTGCAAAATATCCAAAAATTTTGAGGTGGTTCTTTATTTTAAGCGTTTTTTTTTTTAAGTTTCAAGAAATGCTTTTTTTCCATACTTCGAACGAAAAATTACCAAACTTTGGACCCATTTTTCACCATGAAGGGCCTGATTTAAAAGTGGGCTGGTACGATTTTTTTTAATAAACGTTAGTTTGGCCTATAATCTGAAACATATCCAAAAATCTCGAGGTGGTTTTTTATTTTAAGCGTTTTTTTCAAGTTTCAAGAAATGCATTTTTCATTCGAAATATGGAAATTTCTAATGAAAAATTACCAAGCTTTGTACCCATTTTTCACCATGATGGATCCTGATTTAAAAGTGGGCTGGTACGATTTTTTTTAAATAAACGGTAGCTTGGCCTATAGTCTACAACATTATTTTAAGCGGTTTTTGGACGTTTTAAAAAAATCATTTGCTTCATAATGCGCATGAAAATGTTTTACATTGTGAGGTTTACTTGATAAAATTGATGGTAATTTAGCTTAATATTGCTAAATTTACCTAAAAATGGCAATTTAAGTGCATTTTTCGTTGCGGCGAATTCGAAATGTGCCATTAAAAAATGCGGGAAATTCACCAAAAAGTGGGATAAAAAAGTGGGCTATCTCACACCAGTTATTTTTTATGTATTATTTACATACAAATTTCTGATTTGGGATTTCTGAAGGGCTTGTAGAGTTGGTTTGTGTATAAGACATATTTGGTTTGGGAACAAACTATATAATCGAATATTCGAATATCTATATACAAGTGTGTACAATTCGTTGTTTTTATTTCGTAAACATTTTTATTCAAATAAGCATTTTATTGAATATAAGTTAAGAAAACGAATTCGTAACAACTGAAATTAATTTATAGAAGCAGAGACGAAATGGATGGATTCGGAGGAGAAGATATATATGGTATAGTGTAAAGGTAAAAGTATAAGATAAATAAATAAAAAAAAAGAAATAAATAAATAACAGATCTATTCAGAACCACCACCACCGCAATACGAAACAATAAAAATAACGTTTCTAAATAATAAAATTACATAAATGTTGAGATGTGTGCATAAAATGTATGAAAATGTGTACATAAAATATATGGAATTAATACATTAACACGATGAAATTGGTCCTTGGCTGAGGTACTCGACAAAATACATAAAATAAATGTACAAATACATAAATGTTGAAAATCTTTTTTTTCTGTGTGTGCATGTCAGATCTCAGTGCAGAAACAATCCAAGCAATGAATCTGCTGTCGTGTTAAGTGCTCATGAAAATTTAATTAGATCCAAAACAATCAATGGAAAGCTTTTGTGAATACTAAGCACAAACAAACAATTTTTGTTGCTGATATGACATCTGGCATATTTTCAACCGTCTTAACTAAGAAAAATAAATATGCAATGCTAAGTTCCGAAAAATTTGATTGTCAACTATGGCATAAACGCTATGGTCACCTAAATGTACGTGATTTGTTAAATTTGTCATGACAAGATATGGTTCCAGGTATGAAAGTCGACTTACCAAAAGAATTTTCATGTGTCACCTGTGCTATGTGTAAAATATGTTCTAAACCGTTTAATTGTTTTCCAAATATTCGTAATCCGAAACTTCTACAGATAATCCACACTGATATATGTGGACCTATGCGTGTTGCATCAGCGAGTGGATCCGTCTATTTTATTACTTTTATAGATGATTACTCCAGATATGCTACCACATATTTTCTGCTACAAAAATCTGAAGCATTTGAAGTATTCAAAAATTTGGTGGCTGAAGCCGAAAAGCAAACTGGTTGCAAGATTAAGTGCATGCGAAGTGATAAAGGGCGTGAGTATATAAATCAAAATTTTAAAAATTACTTTAAATCATATGGTATAGTTCACCAAACCACCTAACTTACGGTGGTAAGCCCAACAAAACGGCATAGCCGAGAGGGCTAATAGACCATTGGTAGAAATGTCACGCTGTATGCTTGCACACAAAGTTACCACAAAGCTTGTGGACAGAAGCGATAAATACTGGAACGTATTTGCGAAATCGATCACCGACGAAAGTTATAAGTGGGGCAACACTGTACGAGATTTGGATTTCAAGAAAGCCTGCGGTTTCTCTTCTATAAATTAGACAAGCGACCAAGCAGTAGCTCGTTTCTGTAACATATTCGACAAATTGTCGATTTCTGTGACGTCACGTCGTTTCGTTCCATTATTGTCGATTGTGCGATAATTACTGTTTCTGTACGAAGTAATCGTTTAAAAACGGTCTGATTTGAAACTGGCCCAAAAATCGAAAAGAAACTTGTGAAATTTGAACGATTGACATCTGTTTTTTCAGTTATTTACAAAATATTTAAAGCAAATATTATAAAAATTATGTATAAAACAATTCGCAATTGAATTCGTATTCAATATGATGCGTTTTATAAGGCGTGGGTTAAGGGACTCGGCGGGCCCATTTCTTATTTCCGATTCGCGATTTATGAAGTTATTTCAGCTCACCAAAGATGCTGCAAATTACCTATTGTAAAAGTCTCGTCATTTATGGAAACGAGTGTAAGTTGCACCACCCATGGCATTCAATTCACTTGCAACTGTCTCCCAAACAACACAGTGTTCTTTTCTAGTATATCTGGGCGTGCATTGTCCCTTGCCCACACGTATGTGTTTGGTGCATCAGCCTTTTAAGCCATATCTCTGCGCTTTAGTTTATGAAAATTTTAAAAATAATGTATTTTCCAACCAAATATCAATCATTTTTAAAGTCGAGAGGCTTCTCACCAAGTCAAAAGCTAGTGAGAAATACAATCGTTTCAAAACGATTCGATTTATTTGTAGAAACAGTGATGTGAGTAAATTCCTACTAAAGTGAAATTGGAACATGTCAAACGGTCAATATTTTACAGAAACATTAAAAATGAAAATGACGTCATTATGACGTCAAATCGACAATAGTAGTCGACAACTGCGATCGATACAGAAACGAGCTACAAGTCTAAGTTTCAACCAAAAGGTGACAAATTGACAACAGACAACATAGATCTCAGGTGAATATAAATCTACGGATACGTCTGATTTGCTACGAGACAAATATAATCAGCAGATCATGGTGAATATGAATCCATGTAATGTGGGCAAACAATGTGCTGTTGAAGATGTGGTTGCTACTGAAGATGCACTGAATTTTTGCTGACGAAAAATTGATTGCTGACCAATATTATATTGCTGACGAAAATCTTATTGATTACGAAAATTTGTTTGCTGATGAACATTTAGTTGCTGACCGTGGTGTTGATGTTGCAGTAGGTGAGTCTATCGAACATGTAGATGATTTTGATGATAATAATGATATTTTTAATGAGTGCGGAAAAAGAAAAATAGGCCGTTCAAAAATACTAAGAACACGGAAATTGTTCGTTGTTGAATCATCAGCAGAAGCTTTAAATGAGCTAAAAGTTTTGAATTTTCATCCAATGTCGGGAAAAGAAGCTTGCGAATCTGAAAATGCGACGAAGTGGAAGACAGCTATGAATGCAGAATAAAACGTGCTGATGCGAAACCATACGTGGTTGATAAGCCAATTGATAAAAATATTATTGGTTGCAAGTGGGTTTTCACCACAAAACGAAGAGCTGATGGTACTATAGAGAAGCACAAAGCCCGCTTAGTTGCACAAGGTTGTTCTCAGAAATATAATGTGGATTATTCTGAAACGTACGTTCCTGTGGTGAGATATTCGACAATTCGTATGATATTATCAATTTCTGTTAAAAACAACTTCTGGTAAATCATGTTGATATAGTTTCTGCATACCTAAATGGAAATTTAGAACAAGAAGTATTTATGACACAACCCGAAATGTAATTACATTAGAGACAAACATAATGATAATGAGATATGTATTAAATTTCTACCAACGACTGAAAATATAGCTGATTTATTTACCAAATATTTAACTAAAGAAAAGCATAGAAAAAGTTGTGAAATATTAAATATTAAATTTATATGATTATTATTTTTTAAATTTGCATAATAATGCATTTGATTTGAGGTTGAGTTTGTAAGAAATAATTCATTAACCCTGTATTCATACATAACACACAACTCAAATGCACTATTTGCACATATATTCACTATTTACTCTTTGCACATTTTATATATGAATACATTATACTATATACACATTACATTTATAATACACTTCACTTGATTAAAGACATTCAAAGAGAACGTACGTCGTTTCATTTATTTTCGCAACTTTTGTAAGAAATATATATATATATCTATATCTATATATCTATATATATATATATATATATCTATATATATATATATATATATATAGATATATATATATATATATATATATATATATATATATATATATATATATATATATATATATATATATATATATATATATAATGTATTTGGTTGAGTTACTCGACAAAAAACATAAATTGTACAATTACATAGTATATGTGAATATTTTTTCTGTGTACTCAGTCTGCCATTCGTTTTGATCGTGTTGATGTGAGAACGATACGATTTATATGGGCAAAATCATACGATATCGATAATTTAAGTATATCTAGATTTATTAGAAAAAAATTGCGTTATCGGTGGGAGAATTGTTTAACAGCCTTATGCTGTATGTCGCCGATCGACAAAAATCGTCGAGAATTTGAGTGACTTTCGTGTGAGAAAGTTTTTTGTATGCTGTATAGCACAGCGCAGCCGTGCAAAATAAAAAGTTACTAACTCCAGTTACTATTTTTTTTATTTTATTCCATTATCCAATTCAGAATTTTATTCTTTATTTTTATGTGTAATCGGATAGTTTCTATCATTCTACATTCTCTCACAAATTGAAATTTAAAAATCATTGATTTCAAGAATTTTCATATATTACTAATATATAAGACAGTAACTTAAGTTAGTTAAGGTCATTAAACCAAAAATCCGTTACAATTTAAGTTGAAATAACAGGCGATGTTTTTTTTTTTCAATTATTAGTCTGTCGTTTCTGTGCCACTGAAATTTATTTTCTTATTGATTACAAAATATATTAGCCGCGGTAGCTCAGTGGTTAGTGCGTTGAACTGCGAGGCGAAAGGTCCCCGGTCCAAGCCTGGACTGGGGCTTACAACATCTTTTCATAGAAACATTTTTCTATACCGCGCTACCTCTCGTCAGTAAATGGCAAACCTACGAGAGTTAAACCATTGCCTATGAAAAAGCTCTTACCCGGCGTTCGGATAAGGCAATAAACTGTAGGTCCTACCACTTTGAGTACAAATATAACACGCACAGCTCAAAATAGTGAGAGAGTTCGGCCGAAGTTCTATACAGGACTGAAGCGCAAAACTATTATATTATTACTAGCTGGACCCGTGCACGACTCGTGCCAAGATTTTCTGAATTCAAAGATATGGAGCTATTTTATTAATATAAAAAACATTTTATTATTTATATGAGGGGCCCGTGCTTAGCTGTTGAAATTTTTTTATAAATGTGGTAACCAAATAATTCTCCGCCAAAACAACTTTTCTCAAAGACAATTTTTTCTCAGACTGCGCTTCTCCGCAGAATTATTCCCAGTAGAAATCTTCCCCGTAAAATCCACATAGAACGCTTTTCCGTAGAATTCTCAACGTAGAATTCATCCCGGTAGAATTGTTCCCGGTAGAATTCTTTCCCGTAGAATTCTTCCCCGTAAAGTTTTTCCCAGTAGAAGTTTTAGTGTGGTGGGTTTTAATGTACACCCAGAAAAAAATTCCCTCAAATCCCATTAAAATTGGTCAATAGGACAATGATTGATTTAATAGTATACAAAAAATAAATCTTTTCATATAAACTCAATGGCAATGTCATGGTATATTCTAGTATTTAATGGTATTTTCCGATTAAATTAATAATGACTATTTTTAATAGTAAAAAACTATTATTTATATAGTATTTTTTTCTGGGTGTAGTAAGTTTAGGTGTGGTGAGTTTAGATGTGGTGAATTTTGGAGTGGTGAGTTTAATTGTGGATAGTTTTGGTGTGGTGAGTTTTAGTGTGGTGAGTTTTAGTGTGGTGAATTTGAGTGTGGTAAGTTTAAGTGTGGTGTTTTTAAGTGTGGTGAGTTTTAGTGTGGTGAATTTTAATGTGGCGTGTTTTAGTGTGGCGTGTTTTAGTGTAGCGAGTTTTAGTGTGGTGAATTTTATTGTGGTGAGTTTTAGTGTGATGAATTTGAATGTGATGAATTTTATTGTGGTGAGTTTTAGTGTAGTGAATTTAAGGGTGGTAAGTTTTAGTGTGGTTAATTATAGTGTGGTGGGTTTTAGTGTGGTGATTTTTAGTGCGGTGAGTTTTAGTGTGGTGAGTTTTAGTGTATCGAAATTTGAGTGTAGTGAGTTTTAATGTGGTGAGTTTAAAAGTGGTGAATTTTAATGTGGTGAAATTTTAGTGTAGTGAGTTTTAGTGTGGTGAGTTTTAGTGTTGTGAATTTTAGTGCGGTGAGTTTTAGTGTGGCGACATTTGAGTGTAGTGAGTTTTAGTGTGGAGAGTTTTAGTGTGGTGAATTTTAGTGTGGTGAGTTTTAGTGTGATGAGATTAAGTGTGGTGAGTTTTAGTGTGGTGAGTTTTAGTGTGGTGAGTTTTAGTGTGGTGAGTTTTAGTGTGGTGTGCTTTTGTGTGGTGAGTTTTAGTGTGGTGAATTTTAGTGTGGTGAGTTTTAGTGTGGTGAGATTAAGTGTGGTGAGTTTTAGTGTGGTGAGTTTTAGTGTGGTGAGTTTTAGTGTGGTGAGTTTTAGTGTGGTCTGCTTTTGTGTGGTGAGTTTTAGTTTAGTGAGTTTTAGTGAGGTGAGTTTTAATGTGGTGAGTTTTAGTGTGGTGAATTTTAGTGTGGTGAGTTTTAGTGTGATGAATTATAGTGTGGTGGGTTTTAGTGTGGTTAATTTAAGGGTGAATTTTAGTGTTGTGAGTTTTAGTTTGGTTAGTTTTAGTGTGGTGAGTTTGTTTTTCTTTTTCTTTCCTTTTTTTGTTTTTCATTTAGTTTGGATTGTGGTTTTATGTGATTGGTTTTGTTTTTGTATTTTTGCTATTGTTTTGTGTTGTGCTTTTGCTTTTTTGTTTTTAATTTTTTTTTTTTGTATTTGAGTTTTTTGTTTCATGTTCGTAGCTGGTGAAAGTGCCGAGTTATATCGTGTTTAGGTTGCATGGGAGGTGCCACGCCTCTTTGTCCAATCCCGCCCATATATAGCCTATCATTCCTTCCAGACCATACCGCATCTGTGGTACAAATTTCAAGACAATCGGATCAGCCGTTTAGACGGAGAAGCGGAACAAACGTGATTGCTTTTGTTTTCGTATTTTTGCTTTTGTTTTGTTTTGTGCTTTTGCTTTTTTGTTTTTAATTTTTTTTTTTTTGTATTTTAGTTTTTTGTTTCATGTTCGTAGCTGGTGATAGTGCCGAGTTATATCGTATTGAAAGTTTAGGTTGTATGAGAGGTGCCACGCCTCTTTGTCCACTCCCGCCCATATATAGCCTATCATTCCTTCCAGACCATACCACATCTGTGGTAAAAATTTCAAGAAAATCGGATCAGCCGTTTAGACGGAGAAGCGGAACAAACGTGATTGCTTTTGTTTTTGTATTTTTGCTTTTGTTTTGTGCTTTTGCTTTTTTGTTTTTAAATTTTTTTTTGTATTTGAGTTTTTTGTAACATGTTCGTAGCTGGTGAAAGTGCCGAGTTATATCGTATTGAAAGTTTAGGTTGTATGGGAGGTGCCACGCCCTTTGTCCAATCCCGCCCATATATAGCCTATCATTCCTTCCAGACCATACCGCATCTGTGGTAAAAATTTCAAGGAAATCGGATCAGCCGTTTAGACGGAGAAGCGGAACAAACGTACAAACGTAAAAACGTACAAACGAACAAACAGATTTATTATATTAATAGGATTATATTAAGGAGTTCAACGAATAACAGGTAAGTTTTACAACTATTAAAAGTAGTAACTGTAGTTACTAAGTAATATATATAATTTGTACATATAAAAAAGATAGTAACTTAACTTACATATTGTTATTTTATAAACAAATTATTTAATGCACTTAGATAGAACCCAGTAACTTAAATTGCTGCTTTATGTATTGGCATGTAAATATAATATTGAAAATATAATACCAATACAAATCGTAGCAAGTTTCTTATATTTTTTTAATATATTTTTTTATTAATTTTAATTATTTATAAACTATAAAGTTAGGAATGGTAAATTTTATTATGATTAACAAATATTTTTTTTTTTATAAATATAATTTTATTTTACTTACTAAAAAAATATATTTAATTCATAGTCCTGCTTCGATAATTTATAAATGTTAACACTAATTTTTAAACAATACATCGGCGAAAACTTTAATTATCGATTCTTTTTACAATATATAATTATCGATTCTTTTTACAATATATAATTATCGATTCTTTTTACAATATATAATTATCGATTCTTTTTACAATATAAAAGTCTCTAATAACATTTTTATACCCTACACCTATGAGGTACAGGGTATATTAACTTTGTGCATATATTGTAACGCCCCTTAGGAGGCGTGTCCGGTATGGAAAAGTATATATATTCTTGATCAGCATCACTACCCGAATCCGTTTAGCCATGTCCGTCTGTCTGTCCGTCTGTCTGTCCGTCTGTCTTTCTGTCCGTCTTGCTGTCCGAATACAAAATAACTTGAGAAATACTGATCAGAATGCGATGAAATTTCGTCTCAATATATTTTAGCCAAAAGTAGGAACTGAGTTTGAAAATGAGCCAAATCGGTCAACGGACACGCCCACCTCCCATACAAGTCACTTTTACTTAACTCTTTCGGAACTAATAACTCGAAAAGTATTCAAGGTATAGTTATAAAATTTAAAACGTATTATTAGAATTCACCTAAGAATATGTGGTCCAAAAATGGGCGTGATACGCCCACTTTTTTTTTTTATTCTTTCCAGGGTTTTCATAGTGGAAATTTGATCCGTAAATTATTAAAATCAAATCTATGAAATATTAGCCTTTCAAAATATTAAATATAGGCGTGGTCCGCTCAATTATATTTTTCAAATTTTTTTTTTTAGTTTTTTTATATCTTTATATACATTTTTTAATTTATGGGGATATGAATAATATTCTGAGGGTGGGGAGGTTCAGCATAATTAAAAACTTTAAAATTAAGGTATGCAATTAAATATCCCACATTAATATCCACACCAAAGGTGTAGGGTATTCCATAGTCGGGCCCGACCGACTATAAAAATCCGCCCCATGTGACCGAACTTACCCATGTGACCTAACTTTCCCAACTCGTTTTTCAATGCCTTCGTAGTATTTAAATCATAGACCACAAGACATGAAACTCCGTCAATGTAGTTGGAAAAATCTTTTTGTTAGTGTGCGTCGCAGTGCATCTTCGACAAAATTTTTATTCAACTTGGACAACTTTTATTCAACTTGGACAATATATGTATCCTTCTCATGTTAGGGAGTAAAATCCCTATTTATTCACCATTCTTCATCATTGCCTTAAATGTTTGCCAAACAGGATTTTAATAAAAAAAAATCATTCTCTGGCAACATAAAGACTCTCAAAAAGATTATAATCAACGTTTCAGTTTATATACTAACCCAGCAAGACACTGCTGACCGAAACTCCAACACAAATGCAAAATGTTTGCTACTCACTTATACATGCAAGAAAAAGCTGTGTAAACGTGCGTAAGACAGGGATGTAAAGTCACACGAACACAAAAATGTTGATCATTTTTTCCCGTCGCTATTCTACAAGTGACCGATAAAATGATCAAAACTTTGATCATTGCTACCCCTAAAATGATCCATAAAATGAACGACTATGTTCTTGCTGGGTAACTAGGTGGACCCGTGCACAACTCGTGAAAGTTTTTGTGAATGCAAGAATATGGAGTAGTTTTATTAATATAAAGAACATTTTTATTATTTATATCAGGGACCCGTGCTTCGCTGTGGACGTTTTTTATTGATGTTATAAATGTATAACCAAAACAAATATAATTTCCGGTAAAATTTATTCTTCGCGGTATAATTCTTCCCCGTAGAGTTTTTTCCAGTAGAAGTTTTAGTGTGTTGAATTTGATGAATTAGTGTGAGTTTCGGTGTGATGACTTTAGACTTAACGAAACCCGTGCGGAGGATTCATATTTTGTTTTGTTTTGGTGAATTTTAATTTGGTGAGTTTTGTTGTGGTGAGTTTGGTATGGTGACATTAATTAAAATGAGTAACATCTAAATTTAAAGTTTAGTTGAAATCGATAACATTAGGGTTGAGATATGGCGTACGGAATTTTTGGGTTCTATAGGATGTGCCACTCCCCTTTGCCTAATCTAGTTTATATATGGTTTAGGATACTCCATGGACTTTATAGCATAGTAATGCAAATTTTCAGTGGTTTTGCTATGAATCTAAATTATACACTAAAAATAAAAATGGGCGTAAAAGTGGGCGTGATGAGCGAAAAAATATAGTGACCTTCTCCTCGGTCTGTAGGATATATATTTCAAATTTTAAGAAAATCTGTCACAGGTGTACGTTTGCATAGCGCACAAACAAAAAACAAACAGAAAATGAGTTTTATGTATGAGTCATTCCATATCAAATCAACCGAGTGATTGGTAGCACCATCTCAAAATTTGATGAAATTTGGAAGTATAGTGAAACAACATAAAATGAAGATATTGGAGAATTGTCAGCTTCCCAAATGCTGTGGTTTCAGATATTTGGTGGTTTAAAATTTGAAAAAACTGTATAAAAATCACAAAGGTGGTACTAATCAATTGAACGTAACTTAAGCTGTAGTGAATCAAAATAAAACGCAAATGTCTCATTTTAAAGATAATAAAATTAACATAATGATATTTTACAATATCCAAACCTTTTGCTTTAATAGTGCTAAGTTTTAAACAAATTTTATTTCAAAAAGATATATTAAAAAAGCAACCTTTTTAAATTTTTTAAATTAATATATTGTTACGAAAAGAGGTAATTTGCTCCACTGTGCAAGCAATCAACAATAATAAATGAGACGCAAGACAATTCAGCGCACTAAGCAATGTGTTAGAAAGAGACGGATATCATTCAGTGCACTGAGGCAGTGTGCGAGAAAGAGATGGAAGATCAGCGCATTAAAACACATGAGTGCGAATGAGATACCAATAGCATGCGTCATTCACGAAACGAGTAGAAGGTTCTCGAAACAAGTCGGAGCTTGTCGAAACGTGTCGAACTGATGCATGCAGTATATAAGGCCGCGCATCTGAGGCACTGTACTTCAGTTGTGATTTAATAGTGAACTAGTGCGTCTCGTGAGTGAACATTGTAAAGATAAATTGTAGTAATTCAGCAGTTGATATAAGTGATTATTCTTTAAGTTATTATTTAAATTAATAAAGTTCATTAATACTAGTTGAAATAATACTAGTTAAAACCAAATATAAGTGCGTTTTTATTTTGTACACAATCCAGCGATACGAACTCGTAGAACAGTTTTCCGTAGACTGAATTTTCGTAACATTGGTGTCAGAAGTGGGATTGTGCATTCTAAGCAGCTTTTGGAATTTTCTAATACACTCCATAGCAAAGTGACAGAGCTAGAAACGCATGTAAATGACATGGAAGTGAACATTGATGAAAAAATTCAAAGATTAGAAAACGGTATAGACAAAGAAATCCAGGAAATAAAAAAAGATTTGCAAGTGTTGCAGATAAATGGACCTACACAGCATGTTTTTAGTGGTACGAGGCAAAAATCGCCGATTTACGATGGAACCACAGCGTTCAACATTTTCAAGCTGCAATTTGAGACCACGGCTGTAAGTAATCGATGGAATAATGAGGACAGCGTAGCCGCACTTATCGTGGCACTTAAATGAGGCGCAGCCGAAGTGTTGCAGACTGTTCCAGAAAGTGATCGAAACAGTTATTTAGCGATTATGGCTTCACTGCAGCGAAAATATGGCAGTGATCACATGAAACAGATATACCGAATGGAGTTGATGGGCAGAATGCAACGAAATGGCGAAACTTTGCAGACGTATGCAGAGGACGTCGAGAGGCTTGCGCATTTGTCGTATGCAGATTCAACGAGTGATTTCATAGAAAAGTGCAAGATCGAAGCTTTTTTGATGGCATACGCGATCAGGAGACAAAACGTGCAACAGTGATTACGCCCAAGGTAACATTTACGGAAACGGTTACCATAGCTCTAATACAGGAGACAGCAAATGCGTTGCGTCGATCGGCTCCAAAGGCGCGTAGAATTGATGTGGAGAACGATGATTTATTTCAAGTAGTGTGCCAAGCAGTTAAAGCAGGCGTTAAAACCGAACACACATCAGCCAACAAAGATACGCAATTCAAAGGTAAATGTTACAACTGTGATACATATGGGCATATGGCACGTGATTGTCGTAAAAAACGCAAGCGCTCAAAGAATCCATTTGCAAATGAACCCCGACATGAAGAAACCCAGGATCATGTCCAAAATAGCGTAAATTTCAATCAAGCTTTAAACTAAAACGAGTCAGATCTGCGGGGCACGATCTGACTCCCATAACCGATTGCCCCAGAATCTCCATTTCACAAACTGCTCGAAAGTCGAATAGTTTAACTATCAAGGGGCTAATTGATTGTGTAGCATATATGGTAACGTTGGATACAGGAGCTTCACACTCAATTATAAGAAGTAACCTTGTTAGGGACGAAATAGAGCCGCTAATCGGAATAAGATTGCAAACAGCGACAGGTGAAGAGGCTCCAATCAGAGGGAAAATTACCAAGGAAATCACTATTGGCACCACGACAGTTAAGCATGATTTTATAGTGGCGGAAATAGTAGACGAAATAATACTTGGCATGGACTTCATGATAAGAAACGGTTTCACACTAGATTTAACAAGAAAAATTTTGAGTTATGCCAACACGGAGATCCAACTAAACATTGATTGTGACCAGAGCCCGAAAATTAAACAAGTTATTGCTCATAAAAATAGAAAAATACCACCTAATTCAGAAGCAATTGTTTGGGCGAAATTAAATGGAGATTGTGGGATAAGCAAGTTGTGGGTCATAGAAGCGAATGATGAGCAAATGAGCAGAAGTAATATTGTTGTCGGAAGAACATTAGTAGAAGCGACAAAAGACAAAGTTGTTCCAATAAGAGTTCTCAACATGGAAAACTCGTCCAAATTAATTAAAAAAGGAACAGTGATAGGCCAGTGTCAAGAGGCATCAGCGATTGTAAATTGTGAGTCAAATCAATCAAAGGACTATGTCACACCGCAAATAAGCAAACGATCTACTCAGAGGTTTATAAATGAGTGGACTAAGTTTTTGGCTGCCAAAGAAAAAAGTCAAGTGCAAAAACTAATTGATAAATATCGGTGTATATTTGCAGAAAAGGGCCAAAAGGATGGCAGAACTGCCATTGTAAAACATCGAGTAGTCAGTGGTGATTCTAACCCAATTCGTCAAGCACCAAGAAGGGTACCACTTGCCAAAAGAGAGGAAGTATCACATTTAGTTGAAGAAATGCACACAAATGGCGTGGTGGAACCATCTGAGAGTCCATGGAGTTCACCAGTAGTATTGGTGAAAAAGAAGGACGGTAGTACTCGGTTCTGCGTTGATTACCGAAAACTTAATGATGTCACTAAGAAAGATAGTTATCCACTGCCCAGAATCGATGACACCTTCGATAATGCTAAGTGGTTTTCAACGTTGGACTTGCAAAGCGGTTACTGGCAAGTAGAAATCGATAAAAAAGATCGAGAGAAGATCGCATTCACTACTGGAGATGGACTATGGCAATTTTTGGTAATGCCATTTGGACTATGCAATGCCCCAGCAACATTCGAGCGGTTAATGGAGCACGTATTAAAAGGTTTACACTGGAAAACATGCCTGGTATACCTTGATGACATCATTGTTATGGGCAAGGGTTTCAACGAACATCTAAGAAATCTAGAGGAAGTATTTCTTCGATTGAAAAATGCGGGTCTACAACTTAGCCCAAAGAAATGCTCACTTTTCAAGTATCTGGGTTATCGAGTTACCACGGAAGGAGTGCATACCAATGAAGATAAAATAGTTGCAGTAAAGGAGTGGCCCAGACCGAAAAATCTACATGACCTACGAAGTTTCTTGGGGCTATGTACATACTACAGGCGATTTGTTCCAGGTTTTGCCAATGTTGCTAGCAGTCTTCATGAGTTGACAAGAAAGAACCGCGCATTTCAGTAGAGCGATGATCAAGAAAGGGCATTTTTGAAATTAAAAGATCTACTGTGCTCGGCACCAATTCTTGCGTATCCAATTCCAGGTGAGAAATTTATACTTGATACGGATGCAAATGGATACGGAATAGGCGGAGTTCTCTCTCAAGTGATCAATGGGCAAGAAAAAGTGATCGCATACTACAGTAAAACATTGTCCAAGCCCGAAATTACTGTGTCACCAGGAGGGAGCTTCTTGCTGTAATTGAAAGTGTGAAAAATGTACGGACAACAGTTTCACTTAAGAACCGATCACGCAGCACTACGATGGTTACTTCAGTTCAAAGATCCGGAAGGTCAAATTGAGCGTTGGATAGAGCGAATGCAGAGCTACGATTTCTCAATCGAACATCGTAAAGGAGGAAATCATGGAAATGCAGATGCTCTGTCACGACGCCCATGTAAACTAGAATGCAGACATTGTTCAAGAGCGGAAGGAAAAGAAAACATAATAGACATTCGTTTGCTAAATGTTTTTCCCGATGAAAAATGGACTCCGGAACAAATTCAAATTGATCAAAAGAGTGATCCCGTCCTCACAAAAACCATGATGTTCAAGGAACAGCAAAGAAAACCATCATGGGAAGATATAGCTGCCGACAGTGCCATAACTAAAGCTTACTGGGCACAGTGGCAGAGCTTAAAGCTACAAGATGGTTGCTTATATCGTGTATGAGAAAATGAAGATGGCACATCCGCTCGTAGTTCGATTGTTGTTCCCAAGTCAAAAATAAAAGAGATATTAGCGGAATACCATGGTGGATCTAGTGGTGGTCATTTGGGCATTAATAAAACGGTCGAGAAGGTAAAGAAACGTTTTTATTGAATTGGATGCCAAGAGTCAGTCGCAGATTGGATTCGCAGTTGCCCACAATGTGTACCAGCAAAAGGACCAACAGTCAGAAGTCGCGGCAGAATGCATCAGTACAACGTGGGAGTACCATTCGAACGTATTGCAATGGATGTAGCCGGACCGTTTCCAATCAGTGACGCGGGTAATAAGTATGTCCTTGTCGTCATTGACTACTTCAGCAAGTAGCCTGAAGTGTATCCCATACCGAATCAAGAAGCCACAACAGTTGCGGATGCATTAGTTAACCACTGGGTAAGCCGTTTTGGAATACCGTTGGAATTACATTCAGATCGAGGAAGAAATTTTGAGTCTGCAGTTTTTAAGGAAGTATGCAAAGTTCTCAACATACACAAAACACGAACAACGCCTTTGCACCCACAATCTGACGGTATGGTGGAAAGATTCAATCGGACTTTGGAAGCGTTTCTCAGAAAAGTGGTTGATAAAAATCAAAAAGATTGGGATAAACACATACCACTGTTTCTGATGGCATATCGAACGGCGGTTCATGACACCACAGTTGCTTCACCTGCGAAAATTGTTTTTGGAACAGGCTTAAGATTACCTGCGGATTTAAAGTTTGGTGCGAGTCCTTCAGCTGGAATTCCTGTACACTATTATGTTTTCAGAAAAAGTGAAGAAATAAACGAAGTGCATCAGTTTGTAAGACAGCGTACACAATTTGCGAGTGATAAGATGAAGGCCAGATACGACTTGCGCACAAATTCAGAGGGATTTACGGAAGGACAACTTGTTTTGCTCTATAACCCACAAAGGAAGAAAGGCTTATCCCCTAAGCTACAAACACACTGGGAAGGACCATACAAGATTATTAAAAGAATTAACGATGTCGTGTATCGCATTCAGAATACTGCAGGCGTTAGAAGAAAAATGAAAGTGGTACATTTAGAAAGGTTGGCGCCGTATAGAGAGAGAGAGGATTAACATCTGTTCGGGACGAACAGATTTAGGTGGAGGGCAGTGTTACGAAAAGAGGTAATTTGCTCCACTGTGCAAGCAATCAACAATAATAAATGAGACGCATGACAATTCAGCGCACTAAGCAATGTGTTAGAAAGAGACGGAAGATCATTCAGTGCACTGGGGCAGTGTGCGAGAACGAGATGGAAGATCAGCGCATTAGAACACATGAGTGCGAATGAGATGCCAATAGCATGCGTCATTCACGAAACGAGTAGAAGGTTCTCGAAACAAGTCGAAGCTTGTCGAAACGTGTCGCATCTGAGGCACTGTACTTCAGTTGTGATTTAATAGTGAACTAGTGCGTCTCGTGAGTGAACATTGTAAAGATAAATTGTAGTAATTCAGCAGTTGATATAAGTGATTATTCTTTAAGTTGTTATATAAATTAATAAAGTTAATAATTACTAGTTGAAATAATACTAGTTAAAACCAAATATAAGTGCGTTTTTATTTTGTACACAATCCAGCGATACGAACTCGTAGAACAGTTTTCCGTAGACTGAATTTTCGTAACAATATGTTCAAGGTTGACTTTTTAACTGTTATGCGGAA